>JAPKLW010000427.1:47901-111050 GCA_026898455.1 Plectranthus barbatus
AGCAAGTAGGCTACTGGGAAAGGAAACCTTGGACAGATTTCCCAACATCCACCCATGCCTTTATATAGGCGAAGGAAACCTATACCTTATATAGGTTTATAGATTCATGCTAATTAGGCAAAATCTCATCTCATATAATAGAGACGGATTCTCATGCAAGCATTTAATGCTTTGGATAATATTTGATCCAATTAGATTTAATTTACGGGTTAAACTTCGATATTTAGTCTTAAATAATTTATATCTTGACTGATATACTTCAATAATATTTGAAGTTCACGGGAACGATCTATAATTTGAGATCTTTAATATAAATAAATTTTCATATTTTCTTGAACTAGAAAATATTATAGTGATAAATGTAAATCTTAACTAGAACTTCTTTTCTCAAATGTAATCATATACATTTGATTAGTATTCCAAACCATAGAAATCCTTAATTTAGTTTAGAAAACATGCACTTGAATTTAATACTAGTGTTATAAATCAAGAAACTCTATTTTGTAGCGTGAGAAATTATGTAACACAATCTTTTATTTAATCAATATTTTGAGGGCTTAATCAATATTTTGTGTAAGGGTACTTTTCTTTCATCTTGCTCTCAAGCTCCCAAGTAGCTTCCTCTTGTCCATGTTGGCTCAAGAGAATCTTTACCAATGGTATAGATTTATTTCTCAGCTCCTGGATCTTTCGATCCAAAATCGCTTTAGGTTTCTCTTCATATTGTAAGTCCCGACTGAGAGTAATCTCCTCTTGATGAATCACATGCTTTGGATCATACACATATTTCCTTAATTGAGACACGTAAATCACACTATGTACATTTCCAAAACTTGGTGGTAAGGCTAAATGGTAAGCTAATGATCCAATTTTCTCAAGTATTTTATAGGGTCCTACGAAACGTGGTCGTAGTTTCCCTCTCATTCCAAATCGTACAACTCCCTTTGAAGGTGAGACTTTCAAGAAGACTTTATCTCCTATTTTAAATTGTAATTTAGTTATTCTTGTGTCTGCATACGATTTTTGTCGGCTCTGAACCTCTTTTATCCGCTCTCGAATCTGGCGAACAATCTCAATCATTTCTCGGATTGCTTCAGGTCCGAGTATTTTTCTTTCTCCCACTTCATCCTAGTATAGTGGAGATCTGCACTTCTTACCATACAATGCTTCATATGGTGCCATACCGATTGTTGCTTGATAACTAGTTCTACCCCAAATCAAGCACGCTTAACATTGGAGTTTTCCTAGAATGGGTGTCAGAAAAGATGATGCACCATGTTGGTATGAGTAGCACCTATCAAATCCTTTAAGCTCTCCTAAGCTATACAATCTCATTCATGTATAGCCTCATAATCCCTCTCATTCCGGTGTGGGCCCAGTTCATTCATGTCACCCTCAGCTCAACTAATGGAAGTCTTACGGGAGCCATTCATTTCCTTGCTTCTCTACATCGGCGATCACTCCCTGCTCTGGCACCGGGTCACTACCTGCCACTAGCTTCCGCTTGGTTTGTCTCCGAATCACACCGTACTGGGAGAGGTTCGGCTCTCGATAATCGATGCACATTCTCATTGATCCATCTTTCTTTTTCACAAATAATACTGGGGCTCCCCAAGGTGAAACGCTTGGCCTTATGAAACCCAAATCTAGTAGTTCTTGTATTTGGATCTTTAGTTCTTGCAATTCCTTGGGTGCCATTCGGTAAGGAGCTTTGGAAATCGGGGCAGATCCCGGTTCCAAATCAATGGTGAATTCAATTTGTCGACCTACTCGTAGACCTGGTAAAACTTCGGGAAATACGTATTCGAATTCCTTGACAATTGGTATATCATTCACTGTTTGTTCTTGATTTGTATCTCCCATGAGGTATACCAAGTATGATTGGTTTCCTTTCTTGTGCATCATCTTTGTTACTTGAAGCGCTGATATGATCGACACTCGTTGGCCTTTACAGATCCCATGAATGCAGATCTGGCATTCTCCTTGTTGTTTGATGATAACTCTACGTTCATTGCACATAACAGTAGCATGATGTTCAACTAGCCAATCCATCCCTAAGATTATGTCAACATCCCACATCTTCATCACATTCAGCTCCTTCATTATAACCTTATGGTTATCTAAGTATACTTCAACTGTAGAACATACATGAGTAGTCATGGTCTGTTCTCCAGAAGGTGTTGCCACAATTAAGTTATGTTTACCTTCCTCTATCTTAAGATTTAGAGCTTTAACACATATACTTGAAATAAAAAAATGCGATGCTCCTGTGTCAAATAACACAACAACATGTATATTATTAATAACTCCCGTACCTGCCAAATTTCCAGAACATTCTCATTTATTCAAAGCATATGCCCTTGCCTTTCGCGGTTGTTGATCACGTTGCAGATGAATTTTCTTGGGACTCGGGTGGCGTCTGATGCTCCTCTTTCCCTTTTCCTGTATTCTTTCTTGCCTTGGGTGGCGGTTGCGATTGTGGTTCTTCTTGAATAGCCTTTAGTTGATTCCTCTGATAGTTAGGCCTACTTCTAGATCCTCCTTGGCGGTTTGGACAACTTTTCGCCCTACGACCCCTTTTTCCACAGTTGTAGAAAGTGATATCCTGGAGAGCACTCCGGTATGTGCCTTCCCACACTTGTTGCAGTATGGTGGGATAGACTTCTTTGGTTTGGCTCTGATTACAACAGATGCTTCTTGTCTCCTTGCATGTTGATCATAACTTCTTCTCGGAGGGTAGTAATTGTTCCCTTGTTCAAACTTCTTTTGGCTTTTGAAAACTTGCTGATTAGGTCGTCGGTCCTCTTCCCACTTCATTTTTTGAATAGGCAAGTTTTGATTTGTATCAGCATGTGGAAGAAACGACATCTTATCCCTTGTAATGGCAACTTCGACATCTAAAGCTATTCTCAATGACTCCTGGTAGGTCATTCCTCTTATTGTCGCTAAATGCCCTTGAATTTCAATTATTAGACCGAAGCAAAATCTTTTCGCCAATTTCACCGGTGTATCAATCATATTAGGAGCATGCTGAGATAGCTAACTAAATTGTCGATCATAATCCGTCACACTCATCCTTCCCTGTCTCAACATGTAAAATTCCATCTCTTTTTCTTGTTTATACTGTTTCGGAACATATTTCTCATATAATGCATCCTTGAATTCTTCCCAGGTGATCCTTTCGTACTCTTCAGGAGTAAAAGTTTTCATGTAAGTATCCCACCAATTATCAGCAGGTCCCATTAGTTGATGTGTCACACAGTTAATCTTTTCAGCATAAGTGCACTTCATGTGTTTGAAAATTATTTCCATAGCACGGACCCAAATCTCTGTTTCGGTAGGATCACTTTTACCATCAAAGGTGGGCGATGTTGCTTCCTGAAGACTTCAATAATCTGAAGAGGTTGTGGGGGTGGTGCGGGTTCATGGAAGTGTGGCACTTCAGGCGATCTTCTTACCGAGGTACTTCCTCTATCAGATACTGTTTGTTGTTCTGGTGGAGCTTGATAATTTGGAACAACTTCATATGCACCAAAGGCTTCTCGCCATTGTGGTTGTGCTCTACCTCGACCTCGACCTCGTCCTCGTCCCCTTCTTCATCCTCGTCCCCGTCCTCTTGCTCTCCCTTCACTTCCACTTTCTCTTATTCCATTACTTTGAATTTCCTCGTTTGAAGGCATTCTGAAGGTATTTCTGTGTAAGTTCTTTGCAACATTAATTTATTTAAAGTTTTATCAATCATTTCATAATCTATGTGGCCTTATGCAGAAATATAAACATCACACAAGATTTATCAATCCACACTATAATTTACATCAATTTACATATACCCTACATACTTGCCGATCAGAATTTTATAGAAAGCTATAATATCCGAGTTTAGCATCACTGTGAAGCTAACCACATAGGGTTAACACCTATTGGTTAAACTTGGAGTGGCTCATAATGAAAATGAGCGCGACTCCATATATGTCAATAATATAAAATGGTGGTTATGACAACCCACCAACATGCAACTAGTCCTATTTATCAAATACTAGTAAAGTTTGTAGAGTCATAATACAATCATCCATACATAACAGATAAAAGGAAGGAACAAGTCACTCAGGACCCCTAGCTTTAGTGCTGCCCTTGCCAGAGACCTCTGGCGTATCACTTGGCACCTGACCAAATCCTGTTGTGCTGCGGGTAAAATCGTGGTGCGACGGCATCAGATCCAGAGTCGATAGCTGACAAGACGATGATGGAATCCAAAAAGGCTCTGCTAACTCTGGTAGCTGCAACGTTCAATTTGGCTGCAGCGTGGCTGGCTAATCCAGTACATCTCAAATGGTGGCGGCTGTGTCGCCCAATATGGCTCAATCGACGGTGCCTGAGTGATCATGTACAGCTCTACTGATGGGGGCTGAGTCGTCCAGTATATCTCTGATGATGGCTCAATAATCACGGGTGGCTTTACTGGTGGCAGCAAGGTCTGATACTGCTCTGAGTGTGGCTGAACATACTGGTGGGAAGGTCCCTCCATATCAATCCCCATAAATCCTGACTGTGGCAACGAGGGCTGTACTGGTGCTGATGAGGGAGGTAATCACCACTCATCCTCAGCAAAAGGGTACTAAGTCACCTCCTGGTAGGGTCCTAGGGGGGTCTACTGTAGGGTTTAAGTCTACGATGGACAAAACGAGTTGCCATTAATTAAATTCTTGCCAAGGATCGTCTTAGGATACCAGGAATAAATTTCAATTAAGTAAACAATGCGAACCTATGCATGCTCCTACAAAATTAATTGCAGAGGATGGAATTTAGGAATACCTGATCTTCAACGTTTGATCTACAGATCTAGATCGGAGAATAAAACGATGAAGTAAATCTGGATCTGAATCTGAATAATGGCGATGGACAGTTGTTCCTATAGATCTGATCTTCTGATCTGTTCCCTTGCTCCTTGGAAATCTGGTGAGGATTATCTACCAAGTTGGATCCGAGATCTGGAGAAATGGATCAGTTCCTCCCACAGATCAGCCGCCGTCTCTCCCTCTATTTTCAATATACTGAAAAACCTCTAATGATCTGATAGAGAGAAGGTCTATATATAATGTTAGGGTTTTTGAGAAACCCTAACCCTAATGGGCTTGAGCAGCTCATGGGCCAGACCAGGGACCAGATGCAAATAATAAAGTGGGCCCTCTTTATTAATTAATCCTTCCTTGTTCAACCCAGAACATAATTAATTAATAAAATATTGTTTTAACCTTCACCACAGTAACAATGCTGACTCACCCCTTTATTACCGCGTTATTAGGAACGGGTTGCACCAAACTAACATGATCCACATATTTAAGGATTTAGACATTCATTAATTAATTTGGCTTATGACAATCAGGCACAATTAATTAATCTCTTACTTCCTGAGTAATACCACTCACTCCTTTTCACTTATGCCTGAATTAAATAATTCAACCTGCAGGGTTTACCATAATGAACCTTGTGAGCTCCTCAGGGAATGTCACCATCCTGAAACGGATATGCTTACCTAAACGTCCAGCCTAAGCAGGCCACACACAAATTGCCAACAACCAAAATACGAGTATTAGAATACAAGTAAGACTCGCCACCATGGTAAATCAAAGTGTGGTCAATCTGTGTGTGCCCCTTATCCTTAAATTAGGTTTAAGATCATAGGAAATATGTTAGGGATCTGGCTCATTCATATGTCAATGAGAATGGCACATCCCATTGTTGATCCCAAGTAGCTAGGATAAGCCCACTTATGAACCGATGTGCCGCAACTTAGACCGACAGCCTATCCAGGGATTGTCTCAACCGTGATACTGTTTATATCTCGCTAGGTCAAACGACTCATATGATCCTCTATGATCTCCTACACACCACATGGTCATCCCTATAGGCGAGATAATAGGATATTATGGTTCGCTGTTTGTTTGTTTCATCAGACAGCGAGCATTGTTGCAACAACATCTATGAAGACCAGTGCACAAAACACTTAATCAAATATGCTTTTAGTATACAATCCCAACAATCTCCCACTTATACTTAAAGCATAATAACATTGCTTTATTAAAGTATTAAGTGTGTCTATACTGTCAATCACTCCCACTGCCTTCACGTTACCTCTTGTCACGATTTCTTGTATGATGTGATACCACACATCCTATGTGTTTCACCATCTTGTGAGTCTTGGGTTCCCTTGAGTTTGTCATTGCACCAACATGATCACAATTCCATGTGATTTCATTAGGCAAACTCAGAACACACACCTCTAGAAGATAACACCGGAGTTATACTGCTTCTTGCAAAGCTAATGAAGCTGTCAAAAACTCAGCCTTCATACCGAAATCCACAACACACTAATGTGTTAGCTTCCTATAACTCCTCCTCCAAGGCGAACACATAGTTAGAGGTCAATTTCCTATCCTTATGATTGATACGTGCGTAAATTGACCTATATTTTGGTGTGTTTGTGTGCTTGTTTTGGTTATTTTACGCCCGTATCATAGGTTTTTCTTCATGATTGGTTGTGTTTTGGTTTGGTTTTCGTGTTTTGTGTGTTTCATGTGTGTAGGTTCAGTTTTGAGCATAATTGGGCATTTTCGGTGGAGTTTCGGTGGAAAATCGCACGAAGTTGGAGGTTTTGAGGTGTCGCCCGCCCGAGCTGCTGCAGGACCGGCCGAGCGTCATTTCAGAGAGCTCGACTGGTCGAGCTTGTGCAGGCTCGGCCGAGCTGCATTTCAGAGAGCTCGACCGGCCGAGCGTGGGCAGGCTCGGCCGAGCCATGTTTCAGGAGAGGCTCGGTCGAGCCCATTTTGGACCGGGCGAGCGGCCCTGTTGCTCAACATTTTGGCGGTTTCTGACTTCGACCGGGCGAGCCATTCTTCGATCGGGCGATCCGAGGGTCATTTTTCTTGTCTATAAAAGGGGGAGAATTGAAATTAGATAGAACTTTTGGCCATATTTCATTTTTTAGAAGTTAGAATTCTCTCTCACGATCGTAACTACCATTCTTCTCATCCACAACCAAGGAGCTTCAACCACATTCCTTGAAGGAAATTTGAAGAATCAAGCTTGGTAGATCAAGACACAAGACCAAATTAGGGAAGAATCTTCTTTCTATTCTCAATTGTAATGATTTTCAACAATTCCTATTTTGTAATTGCACAATTGATGGATATGATGAGCTAAACTTCTATTGGATGTTGAATTGAGATAGGATGCATGAAATTGGAATTGATTTTTGCTTGTTTACCTTTCTATGTGTGATTGGAGCATGCTAGAGCCTTTTCACAATCCCTAAGTGTAGGTATTAGCCAATTTAGGTGATGATTGATACGAGTATTGCAGCCATTACGCGGATATGAGTGTCGCGATTAGCATGTTTCCTTGTGTTACTTTATCCAATCTATGTGCGGGTAGAGTGAATAGGGCAATGATTCACGTTCCTTTTGGAGTGAGCTATAGCCGATAACGTGACTGTTTGAGGTGGTAGTTTCATCAACGGTCGGTTTACCGTGACTGGGGATCGACTAGGGTAGGGTGAGAGTCCATCCTCATAGGAATTAAATTGTGTTTACAACGAATATCGACCTAATGGATTGCATCCAAACTTGATTCAACATCCTCTTTTCTTTAATTGCGTACTTCGTTGTCTTGATTTACCGTTGATTGGATATTGATTGAGAATATTGTGGTGAAATGATGATGATATGTTATGTTTGGTTAGTTAGATTTACATTGCTTTCTTAGGATTCTAGACAAAACTCAACGACTTGAAATTTACCTAGCTACCAAACTTCACTCGGTACTTTATTACTCTAATAGGCGAAGCGGAGAAGGAACCGGGTTGACAATTTATTCTTTGACAAGCTTTTTAGAGGGTGAACTTCTAGAGGCACGTCAATGATCCTCTTGGATATCTGATGCCATTCAACTCACACGGCTCATTCACTAACCAATGTGCCTATCCAGAGTTGAACTGATATCTGTTTAACATGCTTATAGCAGTACAAATATCTAAGTTCGTTCATTTAGAATATAGAAAGATAATAATCTATCTTGCTATGAATGACTCACCACAGAATCAATTTAATCGACTTGAGATACCTGAACATCCTTTTCTTGTGACAACACAAGACCGTAATTGAAAAGATGTTCCAAAATCTAATAAGTCCTACTTCTGAAACTGTTCGGATAACCATCCTTTATGCCTGACAATATCTCCACACCATTTCCAAATGTGAAAATATTATCTGCATAATGTGCAAGGAAAACTACGCTTCCGCTGACGCATAACTGGTACATGAAACTATCATTCTCGATAGACAATATCGAAATGTTTGTTACATGACCTTGATGAAGCACCTTTAAGTTCATACTTGAACTACCTTGGCTTGCAGACATGATGCTTTTCACTTTACTGCGCATAACTTATCTGGTTGTTGCATACAAATGTCGTCACCTTTTATCAAGGTACCCGTTTATAAAATACGGATGACGTCATCTATCTTCCAGATATTTAGATTCATATGTGTTGTTATGGTTAAAAGAATTCGAATGAGTTTAATAGTTGCAACCAGTGAGAAGGTCTAGTTGTGAGACATACCTTACTCACTAACCTAGACTCTCGAATATAATAGGTTGCCATTCGAGCACTTTTCTTGTATATCAATCAGTTGCCTATAGCTGGAAAGTTATTTGGCAATCACTGATCCTGATACACAACCATAACCTTTAATGATTCATTTCTGAATTCATAACTTGACGTCATTAAACTGCATTGTTTGTCTTAACAATTTCGTTGTGCTTTAAGGGATAAGTACAATGATGTTCGTTAAGCTGGGAACAAGTCCAGAGATTGTTTCCACGAACTAGTACCAATAAGCCTGTTAAGGCAACCTCCCACTGCAACGATGCTTCTTTTACGTTGTCAGTTAATGGTGCATTAATTTGTGGTTTGCCACCTTACACAGGTGACCGTGCAATTGGTACCATACCTTCCAAGGTATGCTCAATATGCCACGGGGTATTTCCTGATGGATTTGAATTATCTTCTCTAAAACGTTAGAGAACAATCTCACATTTGGATCCATGGTTTCATCCTATACAACTTGCTTGTATCTAGGACACACAAAGCAATCATCATTTTCGTTTACCTGGAATAGCCCACAAAGCAGTACTAGCTTAAACCTTTCTTCCAACCAATCAGTTTCCTATATCAGCTTAACAGCCGAATTAGCCATCATTGCCCTTTTGATAGAGTCAAGGTCTGCTAGGGTATTTGGAACTGATTTAGAAGACACTAGATTAAGCAAACATATAACTGCTTTTGGCGCTGTTCCCAAAACAAAAATTTGGCAAAGCTGACCTAACTTATAAACTTTTAAAGAATCTTATTTCGTTTTACCTACACTATCCTAATCGAGGAATAATAGGTGTAGTTAACTGGGATGCAATCCCTTTGCTCTACCAGATATTGCAAAAACCCATCACTTAAGATACACCATTATGAATGAACCATAATGTTTTTACGGTCTTGTTTAACTTATTCTCTACCTTAGTCTTGAACGCTCTTGATTAAAGCAAGAGACTAAGACCTGTAGTGAACTAGATAAACATATCCAAATCTTAAATGATTACAGTATCAATGCCTGTTAAGGCAACTGCAAAAGTCGACTCAAACCAGCAAACCAGAGCAAACACATAACCAATAGAGATACAATCGGCTATTAAAAGGCCTGGTTACCATCTTATACCTCTAAGTAGTTGTCATAAGTACCATTCTTAGGAATACCTGGATTGAATCTATAATTTCATGAATTACTTAAAACTAATTAGACTGATGTAACCTATCTCTATAGAGATTCCTTTAAATTATACCTTAGAACACTGATAGTTTATGTAATCAAGTAATGAAGAGATAAACATCCATAATAGAAAACACTGTTATTCATCATGATAGAAAAAAAAACTCTATCGAATAACTGATAATCCTTATCAATATATAAAAAATATTGTTTCTCAAAACAAAACATCTCTTCAGAAACTTGAAATAAAACAGAGTTTTTAAAATAAACTCAAAGTAAAATCTCCATCAGCTGAAGTAGCAACTTCCAGCATCAATCTTGGAGATGGTAATCCCGCCATCTTCAAGCCTTAAGCTTGATTCCTTGCGAAGTGTAGCAAACACGATTAGTGACCTAAGTTACCATTACCCACTAAGGAGTAGAAAACCGATACTAAACATGTTTCAACAAGCAATGCAAAAGATGACGTACCTTGTCCCTTAGTTACCAAACTTGGACAATTTACTCTCCAGTGACCCTTCTTGCCACACTTGAAACATTTGTCCTTCTTGTTATCTTTCTTTCCTTTGTCTTCTCCTTTACCATTCTTCTTCTTCATGTCATTATGACGCGGTTTAGAAGAACTTTTAGCAAGAGATATGGAATGAACTGATAATGCAAGACTGCTCCCACTGCTTCCTTCATTCCTCTTTACTTTGACATCACTCTTTCGACTCGGAAGCAAATCAGAGTGACTCACAGAAAAGACTGAAGAAGCTTCTGTTGATACAAGATCCTTGAGCAGACTGTGAACAGTATACTCACTCTCGTTTTTCTCAACTGAAATTCTGAAGTCATCAAATGACTTCGGTATCGTGTTGAGTATCAAGTCAATTTTGACATCATTGTCAATTTGACCACCCATTAATGTGTACTCACCTATAAGCTGGAAGAGTGATTCCACATGTTCACGTACCGAACAGTTCTGACCCATTTTCTGTCTTACAATACGCTTGATAAGACTGGATCTAGCATGTCCATCGAGTCCGCCATATAGTACGTCAAGACGTCGCATAATGTCACGCGCAAGCCATACATCACTATAACGAGGACGCAGTGCATCTGACATACCAACCAAGATATATTGTCTGGCCATGCCATTCGACCACATCTACATGTGATATTGTGCACGCTCCTCGTCGGAAGATGTATCAATCGGCGAACTCGGACAGGGAGTTTGCAGAACAAACTAATGTCCAAATGAATCCAAGATCTTGACGATGTCACTTTTCCATGCAGGAAAATTCGGACCAGTCAAAGAATTGTGTACGATTGAATTGATGAGCGATGCAATAATAAACATATCTGAAAACAAATAAGCGAATTAAAGTAAGCACATACTACGAACAATTGAAACAAATATGCATAGAACCTTTAGATAAAACTATGCAATTTGCTTCCTCCAATTGCCCAAGCTAATTTACCGCAAGCTACTGAAGTAGACGTTTACAGCAAATGCTCGACCAGACCAAAATAGGTCCTTTAATATCTATCCATGCCAGGTATCCGCCAACAAAAGAAATTAATATTGGATATCTTTAGACCATGTTCACCTATCTTGAGCAGGGATCTCATGCATGAGTTGTGCTCAGGCAACATCTAAGCCGAAATAACCACAATCCTAACTCCGGATGTTAAAAGGCGATTTAGCATACCTAATCGACCCATACCGCATTCCCTTTACATCCTTCGTTATCTCATTTAGATTAATCTTAGAGATCAGTGAAAGTTGTCTCAATGCAAGCTACTGAAGTAGACGTTTGCTCAGAGGTTCCCACTTCTCATCTTAAACTAAATGTTTTATTTAGAAACCTCATCACATTAGAACTGGTAAGTTATTTCTAACGCAAGCTACTGAAGTAGACGTTTACGCTTCGAAATGCGTTACTTCTAATGAGAAATCGTATTTGTGGAGGTCTATTGATCTTGGTTAGAAAAGAACCAAAATTCAGCTTAGTATTTTTAATTCTAAAGGTTTCATGCGCACACATTATTTTATTTTGCCATAAATTATGTCATATCTAAAATTTCATCATAAATTAATATGAATCCTGGAATTTATAGACACAATTTAAAACATAAAATAAATCACATAAAGCATGCTCAATAATTAAATAATTATAACATGCTTATACAGTAAATAATTAAAGCAAATAAACATGCTTTCCTATTATTTACTAGTGCGCAAATAATAAATCACATCAGTACGAGAAATAACTAAAATAAACAAATAAAATTTCTCGTGGCCCCTTAGATGCGATTACAACTGAAAAATAATTAAATCTAATCTATTACAAGATTTATTTTTCAGTACAGATCTTCAAACTGGGCCTCCATTGGACTTGAAATCTGATTTGAACTGATTTAACAGCAACTGGGCTTCAATTAGGGTTTCAGGCCTAAACAGGACAACAAAACCCTAATTTTCAGACTGCGGGCCGCCTTCGGGCTGAGGAGCCCGATTTCTAGCCCGAGCTTGGAAACCCTAGGGTTTGAAACCCTAGTTTTGCAACAGCAGCAGCCGCCACCTTGCTGCCGCTGCCGTCAATCCAGCCCCGACCGTCGGAGACCACGCAGAAGCCCTCGGCCACCTCCAGTCCAGCTGTCGTCGTAGGTCACACACACCGCCGGCAGCTCACGCTGTGCGCGAAACAGCAGCAGCTGCAGCGAGCGCCGGAGCACACACGCAGCAACAGAACTGCTGCGCGCGGATACTCCAGCCACCACCACCTTGCGCGAACACCACCACCACGACGAGCGTCGCCGGAGATCCATGATGTGGCGCCTACCATCGCCGGATTCGCGAGGCTCGCCGACAAGTACCACAATAGAAAAACCGAGAGGACTGCGCAGGCCGTGTACGCGCGCACGCTGATCGCGTATATTTTTAACCCGCGACTTAGCAAAGCTAATAATATAGCGGCAAATAAAATTATCGATCCCTCAGGGAAAGGAGCAACAAAAAAATCCTAAGTACTAACTTAAAAGTTCTTAAAATACTGGATAGGTAGAACTAAAATAAAAAGGGTTTGAATCTTAATTATTTCAAGAAAACAATTTTAAAAATAAATGTATTTGGAAAGACTTAATGGATGAGAAGTACAGATTCTAGGCTTTTCTCCTTATCAAGTATGACATGCATAAATAAATTGATTATTTTCCAATTTTAATTCCCCTGCACAGTGGAACATCAGAAAGCTATTATGAACTTCTTTGTTGGATAATTCATAAAGTAGATTAATTAATTATCTATCTCCTATCGGTCTCAAGATTAATTAACTAACTCCTAAAGTTCTACAGATTTATTCCTACAATCTATTTCCTTCAGTTACGACAAGAAATCAAATTGTATTGTGAAAATCTCTTTCCATTGAAAACTATTACAGTTACGTCTCTAATTCTCAACTATGTAATCCTAAGTGTGTGGCCAACATACCCAAGATTAAGAATAAAACCAGATTTCACAAACTATGAGGGAAAGGAAAAATAACTTCAATTAATTAAAACATGCATACATTGATAGTTTGAAAACCTAGAATCTGAGAAGACAATTAGTTACATATTATTCTAATCTTAATCATCATAGACAATGAACAAGACAAGAAAAGATAAATAGGAAAACTGAATCTTCCCCAGAAATTCAATCTCCAACCCAATGATCTTCTTCTTCTTCTTCTTCCTTGTAATGTTTCTCTCAATTTAATTCTCTTCTCTATTATTCTCCTGCTCTCTTGCTTGTGATTTTCGAATTCTTCAGCCCTTTTATAGTGTGGTGGATGAATCCTACCATATCTAGGAGTTAGATATGTGTATATCTTCTGAAATCAGAAAAGATATGATCTGGCCCGCGACACTCCGTCGATCGACGGCCAACTCGCGTCGATCGGCGGGAAGGACAAATCAGCATCGATCGACGGCCAGTTGGCGTCGATCGACGGTGGTCCTGCTTCAGCACTCCTGCGTCAATCTCGTTGAGTTCTTTTATCGATCTTCTCCGAAGTTGTGACGAACAAGTTTCCAAATTCCTCCGATTTTCATCCAAAAACCTGCATGATTCATCAAACACACCATAAAAAGCACAAAAGCCAATGTATGCTAAAAAAGACATGAAAAACAACTCAAACATCACCAAAATAGACAAAGAAACAATAGATAAGTTGGTAAAAATATCAACTTATCACATGCGATGGGCGAGCCCGCACACCACCGCCGCCCTGCAACTGCTCCCCGCGGCGGAACCCTAGCCGCCTGCACCTGCCGGATCTTCCACGCTCGTCGGAAACGCGAGCAGCAGCGAGACCTAGGGCGCGGCCCAGCCGCCGGGAAGAACCCCTGCCGCCGCCACCCACCGCCGTGCTGCCGTCTACCGTTGTGGTTGCCGCCACCGCCGGCTGGTGGGTGAAGGGGCTGAACCCTAATCAATGGTTCTTCCAATGTCTGTTCTTCGTTCTCTCTTCTCGTTCTTCTTCCGGATCCAATTCTCCAAAATTTTACATATTTGAATAAAATAAAATACAAAATTACAGATCTACAATCTATTACAATTTTTGCCTATCAAATCTTACCACGGATTTTCTCGTGGTGAAAAACAGATCCAAAAATGAGAAGGCCACGAGAACAAAAACATCCACGACAATTTAAATCCATCCATGAACATACATATTTATTTAATTTCAAATTTTCCAAGATAGAGACTATGAACATCAACCTGGCTCTGATACCAAATGTAGGGTTTGAGTCTACGATGGACAACATGAGTTGTCATTAATTAAATTCTTGCCAAAGGATCATCTTAGGATACCGGGAATAAATTTCAATTAAATAAAACATGCGAACCTATGCATGCTCTTACAAAATTAATTGCAGATGATGGAATTTAGGAATACCTGATCTTCAACGTTTGATCTACAGATCTAGATCGGAGAATAAAACGATGAAGTAAATCTGGATCTGAATCTGAACAATGGCAATGGACAGTTGTTCCTACAGATCTGATCTTCTGATCTATTCCCTTGCTCCTTGGAAATCTGGTGAGGATTATCTACCAAGTTGGATCCGAGATCTGGAGAAATCGATCAATTCCTCCCACATATCAGCCGCCGCCGTCTCTCCCTCTATTTTCAATATACTGAAAAACCTCTAATGATCTGATAGAGAGAAGGTCTATATATAGTGTTAGGGTTTTTGAGAAACCCTAACCCTAATGGACTTGAGCAGTTCATGGGCCAGACCAGGGACCAGATGCAAATAATAAAGTGGGCCCTCTTTAATAATTAATCCTTCCTTGTTCAACCCAAAAAATTTATTAATAAAGCATTGTTTTAACCTTCACCACGGTAACAATGCTGACTCGCCCCTTTATTACCACGTTATTAGGAACGGGTTGCACCAAACTAACATGATCCACATATTTAAGGTTTTAGACATCATTAATTAATTTGGCTTATGACAATCAGCCACAATTAATTAATCTCTTATTTCCTGAATAATACCACCCACTCCTTTTCACTTATGTCTGAATTAAATAATTCAACCTGCAGGGTTTAGCATAATGAACCTTATGAGCTCCTCAGGGAATGTCACCATCCTGAAACGGATATGCTTACCTAAACATCCAGCTTAAGCAGGCCACACATAAATTGCCAACACCCAAAATACGAGTATTAGAGTACAAGTAGACTGGCCACCATGGTAAATCAAAGTGTGGTCAATCTGTGTGTGCCCCTTATCCTTCAGTTAGGTTTAAGATCATAGGAAGTATGTTAGGGATCTGTCTCATTCATATGTCAATGAGAATGGCACATCCCACTGTTGATCCCATCTATACATAACCATTTACCCACACATCAAGTAGCTAGGATAAGCCCACTTATGAACCGATGTGCCGCAGCTTAGACCGACAACCTATCCAGGGACTGTCTCAGCTGTGATACTGTTTATATCTCGCTAGGTGAAACGACTCATATGATCCTCTGTGATCTCATACACACCATATGGTCATCCCTATAGGCGAGATAATAGGATATTATGGTTCATTGTATATTTGTTTCATCAGACAACGAGCATTGTTGCAGCAACATATATGAAGACCAGTGTACAAAACACTTAATCATATATGCTTTCAGTATACTATCCCAACATCTACCATATAACATCTCGCGATGCTGAATAGTAATAAGAAATCCAGGGAAATCTCTAATGTGGATCCTCGTTATCCTATCCAGTCTGATAAAATAAGCCGACTGCTCCCTAGCCCAACCCTGCCAATCCTCTGGTAGTAACTCCAGTAATCGAGATATGCCTTCATGATGAGAGATACCATGTAGATAAGCTAACTCCCATTCCGTGTGATAAAACACAAGGAAATCTCCTAATTTTTTTTATTTTCGTTACGTTGTATCCCTCTGAACATAGACGTTATTAAGTCTCCAGGATCCATCTGCAATTTAAGATACCATATCAGTGATGGTTCCAAGAAAATGCAGAAATGTCATGTTGGATGTAACATGCACTCTCAGCTCTCAAACCAGTGGATCCTAATTCGGAGTTATCCCCTGGTCATTTGATGTTTTTCCCACGCACTTAACCCGCGTCTATAGTATCTCTACAATTATTCAGAATACTGCGCGTTAGAATTTACTAAATTTGTGACAATGTCGTACTCTTCTTTCGTAATATTAACTCGGATCTGTGTCACACTGAAGCTCGTTCTTCGAATTAATTCGAGAAATTTGATTCGGTTTTATTTCCATACTTCTGTTTTGAAGTAATTTATTTGATTCTGACTCAGGATTTTCACTGGAGAATTTCGAACTTCCTTAATTGCAGCTACGTGGGAACATGCTTGCAATTTACGAAGGAGCAAATAATTATCAAACATTATGCTTTTAACTTTTCACCCAACTCCTCCTTTCATTATTTAGAGAGGTTTTCGCTTTCTTAATATATATATATATATATATTACAAAATCATTTAAATTAATCCACCATGTTTTTCTTTAGCAAGAATTTTATTCCATTGCTACTCTTTTGAAAATATTTTCTAAAGCATGATTTTTCTAAATAAATTTTCTAGACATAAGTAAGAAATATTTATTTAAAATACTTTTTTTTGTAAAGATTTCTTACCTCACTTTAATAACAGAATGGAACAGAGTGTTGAGCGTTTTGATCAAGATGTGGCCTTAATCAATCTCTAAATGAAAGAGATCGGGTATACAGAGCGAAAAGAAAACAATGCTCTGATACCACTTTGTAATGCCCCGTCCCCAGGGCCCGAACGAGCTCAGAACATTCAAATCAGTTCGAAACCCAGGTTTGGCCCAATTAAATATGCTGAATTGAGCCCAGTAGCCCATTAGGGTTAAAACCCTAGGTCTATAAATAGAAAATTCTCTCTCTGAAACACTAGCCACCTCAGAACATTCAAATCAGTTCGAAACCATAGGGAAAGAGAGACAGGGGCGGCGCTCAAGTGTGTTTGGGAGACGAAGTTTCGACTCTGGCCTACACAATCACAGTCCTATGGAATCCTCACCAGTAGCAGGATTGAACAACAATAGGTTACAGATATGAAGATCTAATCTGGAGAACATATTCATTTTTCCTTTTCTCTTTTATTTTAATAAAATCTTGAAATTAGTTCTATTGCTAATTTCTCATTCCGTAGATTTAATTAAATCACGTGGTTGAATCTAATGATTGGAATTCAAACGCGAAAGATCGGATCTGACATTACGGAGTTAAGGTAAACTCGTGAAATCCACTTCATTAAATTCATAGGAGTATGCTAGGTATATCGTATTGGTAATTGCTCTCAACATCCATGAAACGATCTGGTTCAGTTGGATTTGGCGATTCGGTTCGCTGGCAAATCCCTACATCCCTATATTTAAGATTACATATATTCATTAATTAATTTAGGCTCTGACAACCAAAAATTAATTAACGTCTTTTATTCCTAAGTTACACCACTAATTTTCACTCATGCTTGAACTTAATCAGCTTGGAGGACTTTAGCATAATGAGTCTTTTAAATTTCTTGGAGAATGTCATCATCCTATATTAGATGTGGTTACCTAATAATAGAACTAGAAGTCATACACAAGCTGCTAGCACCCAAGATGCAGATATACAAGTACATGTAAGACTGTCTACCATAGCATGTCAAAGTGACATACAAATTTATGTATACCTCATGAACTTTCTTTAGGCTTCAAATATCATTAAGCTATCGAGATAAAGATTCTTTTAATGTCAGATAAAAAAATCAATCTCGGTGAGGTCCTATCAATACGTACCAAACCGTACCAGCAAATTTAGTGACCAAGATAAACCACTAATTACTAATTGTGTTGTAGCCTAAACTAACAGTCTATCCTAGACTGTCTCAGCTGTGATAATCGTTTATATCTTGCTAGGTCAAGTAATCCATAAGATATTTTATGATCTACAACACACCGTATGATCTCCCTATCGAAGAGATAAGAGAATATAGTCGTTTGTGATACATGTTTGTTAATTCAGACATTAGATGAAAATACAAAAATAATGATTACCCGTATAGTAACCAAAATCCTTGTTCATAATATACCAATCGTAATGCTTACAGTATATGTTGGTCCCGATTTTATCAAAGTAATCGTAAGTTGCACAACGGAAAATTGTTTTTGTTTATGGTAAGCTTGCACTTATCCAAACTGACGGTGACGTGTCAGTTTGATTTGTCGAATCTTTAGTTCACGTGCTTAGGTTCAAGTATGCTTAATGTCATTATTTAGTATATACTACAATATTTGAGTATTGAGTTTTAAATACAAGCAAGCTGACAAAAATATGAAAGCAATAAGCGACAAATGATTTATAGTGGTTCAGATAAAAAGGTCCTACGTCCACTCTTCAAACACAAGTTCGAAAATTCACTAAGTGTTAGATTTTACAAGGTGCTCCTACGATCTATTCGTCGCTTCGCAGCTCCTTGGAGTGTGGGCACAACACGCAGCCTCCTTGTCGCCGGAATGGGGTGTTAAGAACTTCCCGAAAACTATCTGCACAGCGGCAAAAAGCCCGAAAGAGTCAGAGTACTAGGCATACTTGACTGTTGTAATCTTTCTTTGAGAAAAAGATTTCCAAGAGATAACTCAAGAACTCGAAGGTTCTGAGTCTCATGTTCTCTAGAGTGACACACGAAAAAGCTTTAACAACCTCGTACGATTCTATAAATATTTTGACAGCGTTTTAGCTTTGTTAAATAATTATAAGCGTGGTTGTGTTCGGTTTTGGTAACCTTCTTCGGTTGAAATCTCCTTTATTTATAGCCGAAGGTTGAAGGTTTGAATTAAATATCCGTTAGAGACATATTGGATGTTGTCCAATCGGAAGTCTATGTTTACTGATGCTAACAGCGGGTAGGTAGTATTTTTTCCAAATTTTATGCACCTGCCCCGCTTTTTATGACGATGACAATGGCTGTTCACCTTTGTGTCAGAACGACAGTTTGTCAATCTGAGGAATCATAGACTGGCTGTCCTAGGTCTCCAAACTGGAGTCTCGTGCTTGCAGACTTTAAGAAATCTCCAATCCTTAAAGTCTGTACTTGTCAGTATATTCCTCAAGTGATTGTCTTTGTCTCTTTGTGCTGGCACTGGAACTTAGAAATCCATGCTGGTGTCATCATACTTGTATGTCCATGCTGGTGACATCATTCATCAGTATATGCTTAGTCCCTATACTAGTAAGTTTGAGGTACTGACTGTAGGGTTTGAGTCTACGATGGACAACATGAGTTTCCATTATTAAATTCTTGCCAAAGATCGTTCTTAGGATACCAAGAATAAATTTCAAATAAATAAACCATGCGAACCTACGCATGCTCCTACAAAATTAATTGTAGAGGATGGAATTTAGGAATACCTGATCTTCAACGTTTGATCTACAGATCTAGATCGGAGAATAAAACGATGAAGTAAATCCGGATCTGAGATTGAACGCCGGTGATGGACAATTGTTCCTACAGATCTGACCTTCTGATCTGTTCCCTTGCTCCTTGGAAAGCTGGTGAGGATTATCTACCAAGTAGGATCCGAGATCTCGAGAAATCGATCAGTTTCTCCCTCAGATCAGCCGCTGCCGTCTCTCTGTCCGTTTTCAATATTCTGAAAAACCCTAAATGATATGATAGAGAGAAGACCTATATATAGTGTTAGGGTTTTGAGAGACCCTAACCCTAATGGGCTTGAGGGCCAGACCAGGGACCAGATGCAAATAATAAAGTGGGCCCTCTTTATTAATTAATTATTCCTTGTTCAACCCAGAACATAATTAATTAATAAAACATTGTTTTAACCTTCACCACGGTAACAATGCTGAATCGCCCCTTTATTACCACGTTATTAGGAACGGGTTGCAACAAACTAACATGATCCACATATTTAAGGTTTTAGACATTCATTAATTAATTTGGCTTATGACAATCAGCCATAATTAATTAATCTCTTATTTCCTGAGTAATACCACTCACTCCTTTTCACTTATGCCTGAATTAAATAATTCAACCTGCAGGGTTTGGCATAATGAACCTTGTGAGCTCCTCAGGGAATGTCACCATCCTGAACGGATATGCTTACCTAAACGTCCAGCCTAAGCAGGCCACACACAAATTGCCAACACCCAAAATACGGGTATAAGAGTACATGTAAGACTCATCACCATGGTAAATCAAAGTGTGGTCAATCTGTGTGTGCCCTTTATCCTTCAGTTAGGTTTAAGATCATAGGAAGTATGTTAGGGATCTGGCTCATTCATATGTCAATGAGAATGTCACATCCCACCGTTGATCCCATCAATACATAACCATGTACCGACACATCAAGTAGCTAGGATAAGCTCACTTATGAACCGATGTGCCGCAGCTTGGACCGACAGCCTATCCAGGGATTGTCTCAGCTGTGATACTATTTATATCTCGCTAGGTCACACGACTCATATGATCATCTGTGATCTCCTACACACCATATGGTAATCCCTATAGGTGAGATAATAGGATATTATGGTTCGTTGTATGTTTGTTTCATCAGACAGCGAACATTGTTGTAGCAACACATTTATGAAGACTAGTGTACAAAACACTTAATCATATATGCTTTCAGTATATAATCCCAACAATCTCCCACTTATAATTAAAGCATAATAGCATTGCTTTATCAAAGTATTAAGTGTGTCTATACTGTCAATCACTTCCACTGCATTCACGTCACCCTTGTCACGATTTCTCGTACGATGTGATACCACACATCCTATGTGTTTCACCACCTTGTGAGTCTTGGGTTCCGTTGAGTTTGTCATTGCACCAACATGATCACAATTCCATCTGATTTCATTAGGAAAACTCATAACACACACCTCTAGAGGATAGCACCGGAGTTATACTGCTTCTTGCAAAGCCAATGAAGCTGTCAAAAACTCAGCCTTCATACTGGAATCCGCAACACACTTATGTGTTAGACTCCTATAACTCCTCCTCCAAGGCCAACACATAGTTAGAGGTCGATTTCCTTTCCTTATGATCCTCCTTGATATCCGATGTCATTCAACTCACAAGGCTCATTCATTAACCAATGTGCCTATCCAGAGTTGAACTGATATCTGTTTAACATGCTTATAGCAGTACAGATATCTAACTTCGTTCATTTATAATATAGAAAGATAACAATCTTTCTTGCTATGAACGACTCACCACAGAATCAATTTAAGCGACTTGAGATACCTGAACATCCCTTTCTTGTGGCAACACAAGATTTTAATTCAAAAGATGTTCCAAAATCTCATAAGTCGTGCTTCTGAAATTGTTCGGATAACCATCCTTTATGCATGACAATATCTCCACACCATTTCCGACTGTGAAAATACTATATGCATAATGTGCAAGAAAAACCACGCTTTCGCTGACACATAACTGGTACATGAAACTCTCATTCTCGATAGACAATATCAAAATGTCTGTTTCATGACTTTGAAGCTCCTTTAAGCTCATACTTGAACTTTCTTGGCTTCCACACAAGATGCTTCTCACCATACCGGACATAAATTATCTGGTTGTTGCACATAGATGTCATCGCCTTTTATCAAAGTACCCGTTTATAAAATACGGATGATATCATCTATCTTCCAGATACATATGTCCTGTTATGGTTAAAAGAATTCGAATGGGTTTAATAGTTGCAACCAGTGAGAAGGTCTTGTTGTGAAACATACCTTGCTCACTAACCTAGACCTTCGAGAACATACTAGGTTACCATTCGGGCATTTCTTTTCTTGTATATCAATCAGTTACTTATAGCTGGTAAGCTATTTGGCAATCACTGATCCTGATACACAACCATAACCTTTACTGATTCATTTTTGAATTCATGACTTGACGTCATTAAACTGCATCATTTGTCTTAACAACTTCGTTGCATTTTAAGGGATAAGTACGATGTTGTTCGTTAAGCTGGGAACAAGTCCAGAGACTGTTTCCAAGAACTAGTACCATTCAGCGTGTTAAGGCAACCACCGACTGCAACGATGCTCCTTTTATGTTGTCAGTTAAAGGTGCATTAATTTGTGGTTTACCACCTTACACAGGTGACCGTGCAATTGGTACCATACCTTCCAAGGTATGCTCAATATGCCACGGGGTATTTCCTGATAGATTTGAATTATCTTCTCTAAAATGTTAGAGAACAATCTCACATTTGGATTCATGGTTTCATCCTATACATCTTGCTTGTATCTAGGATACACAAAGCAATCATCTTTTTCGTTTACCTTGAATAGCCCACAAAGCAGTACTAGCTTAAACATTTCTTCCAACCAATCAGTTTTCTATATCAACTTTAACAGCCGAATTACCCATCATTGCCCTTTTGACAGAGTCAAGGTCTGCTAGGGTATTTGGAACTGATTTAGAAGACACTAGATTAAGAAAACACACAACTGCTTTTGGCGCTCTTCCTTAAAACGAAAATTTGGCAAAGCTGGCATAAGGTATAAACTTTTAAAGAATCTTATTTCGTTTTACCTACACTATCCCAATCGAGGGATAATAGGTGTAGTTAACTGGGATGCAATCCCTTTGCTCTGCCAGATACTGTAAAAAACCCATCACTTAAGATACACCATTATAAATGAACCATAATGTTTATACGGTCTTGTTTAACTTATTCTCTACCTTAGTCTTGAACGCTCTTGATTAAAGCAAGAGACTAAGACTTGTAGTGAACTAGATAAACATATCCAAATCTTAAATGATTACAGTATCAATGCCTGTTAAGGCAACTGCGGAAGTAGACTCAAACCAGCAAACCAGAGCAAACACAAAATAACCTATAGAGATACAATCGCCTATTAAAAGGCCTGGTTACCATCTTATAACTCTAAGTAGTTATCATAAGTACCATTCTTAGGAATACTTGGATTGAATCCATAATTCCATGAATTACTTAAAACTACTTAGACTGATCTAACCTATCTCTATAGAGTTTCTTTAAATTATACCTTAGAACACTGATAGTTTTTGTAATCAAATAATGAAGAGACAATCATCCATAATAGAAAACATTGTTATTCATTATGATAGAAAAACTCTATCGAATAATTGATAATCCAATAGATGAAAAATATGTTTATCAAAACTAAAACAACATCTCTTCAGAAACTTGAATTAAAACAGAGTTTTTAACATAAACTCAAAGCAAATATTTCCAACAGCTTGAGAACAATCTCCAGCATCTTCCTTGGAGTTGGTAGTCCCGTCATCCTCAAGCATTATCATCAGCTTGATTCTCTGCACAGTGCAGCCAAAACATGATTAAAATTCACAGTATCAACTACTCACAAGGAGTAGAAAACTGATTCTGAACATGTAAATGATGACGTACCTCGTCCATTGGTGTTAACACCTGGACAATTTGCTTTCCAGTGTCTTAGCTTGCCACAGCGGTAACACTTGCCCTTTTCTTTAACTTTCCCAGCCCTTTTCTTTGGAGCATAAACTCCATTGTTCCCACAAGCAGTTTTCTTGTTCTTATTCCTAGCCGTTCTTTTAGGTTTTGCTCATTTAGGAGCAGAAGACCGTCTACCGGAAGAAACCAAAAGTGCTTTCTCGGGTTCCATCAGACACTGTGCTACCATCAAATGACTGAGTAACTCATTAAGAGTATACTCCTTCTTGTTCATCACAGCATTCAACCTGAAGTTTTCAAAGGACTTGGGAAGAGAGTTTAGTATGATATCGACTTGGGCTTCCGCGTCAATACCACCACCATGCAACGTTAGTTCATCCATGAGGTGAGTCATTGCAACCACGTGCTCTCTCACTGAACTGCCTTCAGACATTTTCTTACTAACAATCTCCCTCATGAGATTGAATCTGACAGTTCTGTCTGTCTCCCCATAAGTCGCTGTTAGATTATCCAAAATCTCACAGGCCTTATCATAATGCTGATGCTGCAGCTGCAGTACCTTACTCATAGTGGTCATCATGTAGCATTTTACTACATTATTAGACTTGATCCACTTATCGTAAGACTGCTGCCACTCGGCAGTAGTGTCAGTAGCTGGGACTGGCGGACAAGGATCAGTAAGGATAAACTTGTGTTCTTCCGCAATAAGGATATAATCCAAATTACATTTCCATTCAAGGAAATTCGGACCTTTGAGAGGATTTTGAGCGAGGATATTAATGACATTGTTCATAGACATTTCTGAAAAGTAAGCATATACTACGAACAATTGAAACAAATATGCATAGAACCTTTAGATGAAACAATGCAATTTGCTGCCTCAAATTGCGCAAGCTAATTTACTGCAAGCTACTTGAGTAGACGTTTACGGCAAACGCTCAACCAGACCAAAATAGGTCCTTTAATTTCTTAACATGCCAGATATCTTAAGCAAAAGAAATTAATATTGGAGATCTTAAGACCATGTTCACCTATCCGGAGCAGGGACATCATTCATGAGTTATACTCCAGGCAACATCTAAGCCAAAATTAACCACAAGCCTAACTCCAGACGTTTAGAGCGATTTAGCATACGTACTGGACTTATGCCGCATGTCCCTCACATCTTTTGTTATCTCATTTAGTTTAATCTTAGAGATTAGTGAAAGTTGTCTCAATGCAAGCTAATTGAGTAGACGTTTGCTCAGAGGCTCCCACTTCTCATCTTAAACTAAATGTTTTATTTAGAAACCTCATCGCACCAGACCTGGTGAGGGACCTCTAACGCAAGCTACTTGAGTAGACGTTTACACTTCAAGATGCTTCACCTCCAGTGAGAGGTCGTATTTATGGAGGTCTAATGATTTTAGTTAGAGAAGAACCAAAATCCAGCTTAGTATTTAAATTCTAAAGGTTTCATGCGCACACATTATTTTATGTTGCCATAAATATGTCATATCTAAAATTCCATCATAAATTAATATGAATCCTGGAATTTATAGACACAATTTAAAACATAAAATAAATCCTATAAAGCATGCTTGATAATTTAAAAATTACAACATGCTTAAACAATAAATAATTAAAGCAAAAAATCATGCTTCCTATTTTTTACTAGTGCGCACATAATAAATCACATTAGTACGAGAAATAATTAAATAAACAAATAAAATTTCTCGTGACCCCTCAGATGCGATTACAACTGAAAAATAATTAAACCTAATCTATTACAAGATTTAATTTCAGTACAGATCTTCAAACTGGGCCTTCGTTGGACTTGAAATCTGATTTGAATTGCATCAACAACAATTTGGGCTTCAATTAGGGTTTCAAGCCCAAAATAGAGAGCCAAACCCTAATTTCAAACTTGCGGGCCGCCTCCGGGCTGACGGGCCCGAACCAAGGCCCGGGCTTGGAAACCCTAGGGTTAGGAAACCCTAGTTTCAGCACCAGCCGCCGCAGCCTTGCAGCAGCCACCGCGCCGCCTCTCCGGCCACCCAGCCCACACCCGCGCCTGCTGCCACCATCGCTGGCCGTCGCTGCACGAGTCATCGCCAGAGCAGCCGCGCGAACCAGAAGCAGCCGCTGCAATCGTCGCGCGCACGCAGACCTTGCGCGTGCCTCCTGCCAACAACCCCGTCGCCTGCCAGCACCACCGCGTCGTTCGCCATGGCCGCAGACCAACCGCAACGTCGCTGGAGCTGCTGCCGTTGTCTGCGCGAACCAGGACAGCGTCGCACGCCTCGCCGGATTCGCGAGCAGCAGCATTGAGATGGGCACGGCCCAGCCGCAGGGAAAAACCCTGCCGCCGCCACTCGTCGGTGCTACCTCTCCTGAGCGCGTCGCCTGGCCACCATGCTCGCTGGAAAACGCGAGTAGCAGCAACGAGATGGGCGCTGCCGCCACCCACCATCTCTGCTGCTGCTCCGACCGCCACCTGCGCCGTTCATCGCCTGCACGCCTCTCCGGACTGTTCTCATCGACGGAAGACGCGCGCAGCATCAAGCTGCAAGGGCGCGGCCCAGCCACGCGAGGAACTAGTGTTCCGCCGCGCCGCCGCCACCCTCTACCGCCGTGGTCGCTGTCGCCGGCGAGTTCCTTGCCATTGCTGCTGCGATGTCTTGTTCATGTTCTTCGATTCTTGTTTCTTCCGGATCTCAGATTCTCTAATTTTACAGATTTGAAAAATAAAGAAAATATAAAAAATAGATCTAAATCTATTACATGATTTTCCCTATTAAATCTAACCACAAATTTTCTCGTGGTGAAAAACAGATCCAAAAACGAGAAGGCCACAAGAACAAAAACATCCACGACAATTTAAATCCATCCATGAAAATACATATTTATTTAATTTCAATTTATCCAAGATAGAGCCTAAGAACATCAACCTGGCTCTGATACCAGTTGTAGGGTTTGAGTCTACGATGGACAACATGAGTTGCCATTATTAAATTTTTGCCAAGGATCGTTCTTAGGATACCAGGAATAAATTTCAATTAAATAAACCATGCAAACCTATGCATGCTCCTACAAAATTAATCGCAGAGGATGGAATTTAGGAATACCTGATCTTCATCGTTTGATCTACAGATCTAGATCGGAGAATAAAATGATGAAGTAAATCTGGATCTGAGATTGAACGCCGGCGGTGGATAGTTGTTCCTACAGATCTGATCTTCTGATCTGTTCCCTTGCTCATTGGGAATCTGGTGAGGATTATCTACCAAGTAGGATCCGAGATCTGGAGAAATCGATCAGTTCCTCCCTTAGATCAGCCTCCGCCGTCTCTCTCTCTGTTTTCAATATACTGAAAAACCCTAAATGATCTGATAGAGAGAAGGCCTATATATAGAGTTAGGGTTTTGAGAGACCCTAACTCTAATGGGCTTGAGCAGTTAATGGGCCAGACCAGGGACCACATGCATATAATAAAGTGGGCCCTCTTTATTAATTAATTCTTCCTTGTTCAACCCAGAACATAATTAATTAATAAAACATTGTTTTAACCTTCACCACGATAACAATGCTGACTCGCCCCTTTATTACCACGTTATTAGGAACGGGTTGCACCAAACTAACATGATTCACATATTTAAGGTTTTAGACATTCATTAATTAATTTGGCTTATGACAATCAGCCATAATTAATTAATCTCTTATTTCCTGAGTAATACCACTCTCTCCTTTTCACTTATGCCTGAATTAAATAATTCAACCTACAGGGTTTAGCATAATGAACCTTGTGAGCTCCTCATGGAATGTCACCATCCTGCCGCGGATATGCTTACCTAAACGTCCAGCTTAAGCAGGCTACACACAAATTGCCAACACCCAAAATACGGGTATAAGAGTACATGTAAGACTCATCACCATGGTAAATCAAAGTGTGGTCAATTTGTGTGTGCCCCTTATTCTTCAGTTAGGTTTAAGATCATAGGAAGTATGTTTGGGATCTGGCTCATTCATATGTCAATGAGAATGGCACATCCCACCGTTGATCCCATCAATACATAACCATGTACCGACACATCAAGTAGCTAGGATAAGCTCACTTATGAACCGATGTGCCGCAGCTTAGACCGACAGCCTATCCAGGGACTATCTCAGCTGTGATACTGTTTATATCTCGCTAGGTGAAACGACTCATATGATCCTCTGTGATCTCCTACACACCATATGGTCATCCCTATAGGTGAGATAATAGGATATTATGGTTTGTTGTATGTTTGTTTCATCAGACAGCGAGCATTGTTGTAGCAACACATATATGAATACCAGTGTACAAAACACTTAATCATATATGCTTTCAGTATATAATCCCAACACTGACTTGTGATTTCGGTTCGAAGCTTAGTCTGTTGAGTCTTTTGCACATCCCAAATTGATTCATTAGTCAGATCTTCAGATTAGTCCCAACTCACAACTCGATAAAAAGCCTATACAGGACTTTATATTTTTAGACCGTACTGAAACTAATCTTCAGACAAATTAAGATGACTTTTACATACTTTGATCCATTTAAACAATGTAACATAAAGAAATTTTTAACAAATTTCCTAACAGTATATAAATTTATCAATCCAAACTTTGCGCCAATCAGCATGGTGAATGGAGGCTCCATCTTGATCAAATTAGTGTCACGAGCTGGGTCAATATATGTGACTCTCCAAGTGATGCATCCACCTCAATAAGCTATGACAAGTGGAATATTTAAATAGTGCTTCACCTCAAAAGGTTTAAACTATTGGGAATTACTGTCTTATTTTGGATATAATTCGTTACTTATCAAGAAAATATATTGGATTAACTATACGATTGGGGCATCTACTTGGAATTATTTAAACTAGTATGTATGGTAATGATATTGAATAATAGGGGCTCCATTTTATTTCCCATTCATTTTTTTTTTTTTAATTCTTCATGACATACTTGTATATATATAATGGGTTAGCTAGCTCATCAAAATATCAAATTATCATAATATTAAAAATAAAAGTTTCGGCTAGGAATCCTCCATTTAGATCCGCCCCTATCTACGTAGGAATATTTATCGCATGTGGATTTTTATAAATGATAAAATATTTAAAATTTAGGCCTTCAAAAATAGGATAGATTTAAATCATTGAAGGTTTGTGATTGGTTTAGAAGTTTTCCCACAAAATAACTGCAAAGTCTAAAAATTAGTAATTATATATATGTTGATTAAACCCAACAAGATTTTATTAACATTTGTCATCTTTTTTTTTATTTTTTTTTATAAGGGAACATTTTATTATTATCTGAATCAAACGACTAAATAAATTTGCGTTGATTAATATGTTAATCTAGCTATCTCTCTCACAGTGCAGAGACTGTTAGTATTGCTCTTGAGACTGTTAGTATTGCTCTTGAGACTGTTGACCATACGTCACAAATTACGTTGAGTTCCTACTTTAGCCTCTGAAACGACTGAAGCCAATATGGATATGGCTGTGACAGCCATTGACGTCTCAACGATTTCATGCATATACGCATTTTATTATTACTTTTTTCTCTCTTTTTGTTACTCTATTAAATCGATGGGATGGGATGGGCTGTTGCCACTAGACTTGGCTCCACCCCCCTTCTTTTCTTGTCTTCACAAAGAATTCATCTTCTATAATCTCTCATGAATTAATAAGACGTTACACGTAAATTCTAGATTCAATGTTGCCACTAGATCTCAATTAGACCCACCACAGCCTATTAATTATGAAGAGGAAAAGCAATAATGGACAAATGAAGAATAAGATAGAATAATACATGGATTTGCTCTTGACTTGATTATTAGATAAGACTTGAATTTGGCAGAGAGCTCCAAATCCAAACACCAACAGAAATAGAATGAAGGGAAAACACCACAAATGCGCTTCAGGTAAGCGTGGCCATTTCACCACCAAAAATATAGAGAGAGAGAGAATGAAAAAAGGGGTATTCGGCGATTGATGCGCTTAATTCTATCTATCTATATCTAGCTTTATTTGAAAAAGTCCATCACATAATCTCACACATTTGTGTAGTGCCACCGGCCTACATCCAATTTCGAATGGATCCCACATCACTCATCACTACTACTACTACTTTTTTTTTTCTGCACCCAAATACGTATCAATTTTAACAGCAATTTTTAATTCAAGCCAGTGGCTGGCAGTGGACTCCCCCCACCCAAAACTTCTACTAAAATGAGTATTTCTACGTTTATAAGACTCTCATCCTATTTTCCACTTTCCTTTTGGAGGTTCTTACTCAAAATTTTCATACATATTTATATATGCAAATACAATTGTGAATTTTCATACGGCCCAATTATCGAAAGCCTCTTGAGACTGTCCACTTTGGCACCTCTACTTGTTGGGCCCGATAACCCAATTATTATATTCAAGCCCAAACCAGGATCTTTCATTCTGGCCCACGGCAGCCCATTTGGTCAAGGCCCATAATGCTTTGAGGATTTAATCAATTTGAGTCCCAACTAGTGATGGAAAACACCATCAAATGGAATTCACAATATAACGAATTGTGGAAAGAAAAGAAAAAAAAAATAGTTGGGGTATTTAGATCTATAAATAAACATATATTATCACTTGAAACATGGAGACAAGAAAAAATAAAATTAGGTTCTTTTATCTTTTTCTTCTATTTCTATGTAATTCTTAATTTTTGTATGGATATGCATGACCCCAACTCAAGTATACACCTTTCGATCATAAGGTCATGCAAAAATGGCCTCAACACGCTTTCCTCAACCTGTACACATTGTTTCCGCGTTCAAATTCTGGAGGTTGCTCCACGTAGACTTCCTCCTTCAATTCACCATTCATGAACGCACTCTTGACGTTATCTGAAAAACAGTGAAACCATGATGAGCAGCATATGCAAGGAATAACCTGATTGCTTCCAGTCGAGCTACTGGAGCAAATGTTTCTTCGAAATTAATTCCTTCGCACTGCGCATATTCTTTAGCTACAAGTCTTGCTTTGTCGCGAACGACGAGTCCATTCTCGTCAAGCTTGTTCTTGAATACCCATTTGGTGCCTATCACCGATTGATGTATTGGTCGATCTACGAGATCCCATACATGATTCCACGTGAATTCTGACAGTTCTTCTTGCATCGCGTTGATCTAATCGGCGGATTTAAGTGCGTCGGCAACTTTGGTCGGCTCCTCCTGAGATAGATAGCAGGCTAGCATTGCGCTGCGTCTGGTTTGAATTGGATCGGCAAGATCTCCTAATATTTCTTCTGAAGGATGATCTCTTAGCAGCCACTTCGGTCTTTGAAGCTCCGTAACTGGAATGGTTTGACAGATGGATGCTCCAATTTGACTTCCAGAAACAGGTATATCCACAAGTTGTAGGTTGTTCAGGCTATTTGCTACACTTGTTGGGTTGGCGTCTACTGAATGATTGTCTTCTGATGCGTCATCTACTGGATCTGCATTTGCTGGAGTAATACACCCGTCTTCAGCAGTCTGCTCCTGGTCCATATCAGCAATGTTGTCTTCAGTAGTCCTCTCGCAATTTTGTCATCTCGGCTATTTGCTGATCAGTCGAGATCTCCAGCATAGATGAAGATTCACTCATCAACCTAGTCGGATCAATCGGTTCAGCTTCGGAAGTATTCGAGCCCGAAAGCCCATTGACATTATTGGTTACATGAATCACATCTTTCTGACTTCTCATGGTCCTGCGCACTAAAGTAGCTTCATAAAAATAACATTGCATGTTATTTCCACAAGCTTGGTGGTCTTGTTAAGCACTCTATATCCCTTGTGAGAAGGATGCCCATATCTTAGGAACACTCCTTCGTCATCTTTGGGAGAGAAAGTACTTAACTTCGACTTCTCATTATTATGGATATAACATGGTGAACCGAAAGCAAGAAGATGAGCTTAGGAAGGCTTACGACCATGATATATTTCATAGGGAGTCTTGTTGAAGCAAAGATTCAGACCACTTCGATTCTGCGTGTAGCATGCGTTCATCACAGCTTTTCCCCAATATATTTGTCTTAGATCTGTATCGGCAAGCATTGTTCGGACGACCTCCTTTAGAGTCATGTTCCTCCGTTCTTCGAGACCGTTCTGCTAAGGTGTTCTTGCAGTGGACCTTTCATGTCCTATCCTAGCATCATCGCAAAATCTATTACTGCCCCGTTACAGAATTCTATACCATTGACGGACCTTCTCCTTTTCACCGTGAGCTCTTTGTCATTTTACACTCGAAGTATCAGCACCGGCAAGACTATCTTCACCTCATCTTTGCTCTTGAGCAGTCTCACCCACATGTACCTGGAATAGTCATCAATAATGACTAAAGTATAATGTTTATTACCTATAGTGGGTGGAGTCACATGGCCAAATAAATCCATGTGCAGTAGCTCAAGGATTCTGTTTGATGTGGTCTTTTCTCGATTGGATTTGAAGGACGCCTCGGCTTGTTTCGCTTGTTGGAAAGCTCTGCATACTCCTTCCTTCTTGAAGGTCTCTTTGGGCACTCCTGTAACAATGTTATTTCTGGCTATATAATTGATAGTTTTAAAGTTTAAGTGTGTTAGCCTTTTGTGCCAAAGCCAGTTTGTTTCTTCTTTGCTGAATGCGATGAAGCATGAAGCTTGTTGACCACTTTCCCAATCAACAACGTGGAGTCCTCCTTTTCTGATTCCTTTAAGCTTTACGTCTCCAGTGGTCTTGTTAGCAATCTCACAACCTGTATCAAGGAAAGAAACAATATATCTGTTTTCACTTAGCTGACTGATGCTCAGTAGATTGTGCTTGAGGTTGTCGACGAGGGCCACGTTGATGATACGCATTCCATTTTGTTCAATGCACCCTCTTCCGATTACTCTAGCCTTTGAGTTGTCGCTAAAACAGACTAAAGGTCCTTTGATCTTTTGTAGGTCGGTAAAGATATCATCATCTCCTGTCATGTGACCTGAGCATTCGCTATCTAGGATCCACTCTTTTAATTTTCTCGATGTTCTTCTTGTTGGACCATGTTCCTGTAAAATAAAAAAATTACATTTTAGGTGCCCGATCAACTGCAGGTCCTGCAGGATTAGTTCTCTGGATTATCCCTTTAGGAATCCAGACATTCGTGATTTTGACGTTTCTCTTGTCATCACGTTTCACTACCCTTCCCTTTCTATTGGAGTAATACATTGAATCAACATAGAAGTGTGTAGTGGTGTGCTGAGCCTTCACAGTCTTTTGAAAATGTAGTGGTTTAGACTCTGGCCTCAAGTAAGTGTTCCTCCTACTTGGTGTGTATGCTGGCTTCCTTGCAATCTCAGCAGATTGCTTAGCCTTGCTAGGATTTGTATGAACCTTCCTAGAAGATGAAACAGTCTGCTGGGTTACATACTTTGACTTTGTTGGCTTCCTCTCAGCAGACATATAGTTCAGTCTTTGCTGAGTGGTCAGCAACGGATCGTTAGTTTGCCAACATTTCTGTTGAGCAACTGTTGTTGATTTAGCATTATCCCTCTTGTCTTTCCTAGCAGGTTGCTGAATCTTCCCAGTTGTTGGGACAAAGATAATTTTCTTTGATTTACTGGATTCTCCTTTTTCTAAACCTAATCCAGCATGATTATTCGAACTCCTTTGAACACTTAGAATTTCATCTAAATCTCTCGTGCTTTTAGAAAATCTACATTGACAAGTATTTTGCACGAAGTTTTTGTTTATCAAACTATCATTCTCTTGTTTTAAACAGTCTAAGCTCTCACTTAGAGAAGAGAATTCAGTTTTCAATTTTGAGAGTTCCTCGTCTGCTGACCTAGATTTTTCAATCTCACCGGTCAAGATAGATAGCTGAGATTTCAGCGAGGAATAATCTTTTATCAAAACATCTTTTAATGCATGAATCTTTGAAAATTCTTTTAAAATAAACTCTATAGTTATTTCATCTTATTAGGAGTAACATGAATCAGCAGTATCATGCAAGTTTTATGAAGTAGAAGCAGCAGACATAACAAAAATTGTTACATAATTTCTTGTGACAGTTAGGGCTGATTCTTCTATATACTCTTCATTTAAATCAGCATTGTCATTGATGTTGGCCATGAATACCATGAAGACATCCTCTTCATCTTCTGATGAATAGCCTTCGTTGTCGTGATCTGGGGTGTCTGGTATTTCTGTCCTGGTCAACAGAGCTTTGGTGATGGCCTTTGACGTGCGCTTCTCAAAAAGCTTCCTTAATTGCTACCTTTCATCTGGATCTACTCAAGGACACTCTAAATTTAGATGATTGATAACTGCAGAAAGCAGCGAGCAAATAATATTTTTACACCCGAAGGTGGTCGATCCCACAGGGACTGTGCAATGAAAAACCTAAAGTACTAGTCATAATTCTTAGAACACAGAAGTTTGAGAAATTTGAAAAAGGGATTTGGTTTTGTAATTTAAAGATGACAATGCAGAAAATAAAGGGTTTTAAAAACAATAAAGAAAAGCACAGATCATAGGGCAGATAATCTAATCATCAACATGCAATTTCAATTAACTCAGCAATGGGGAAAACATAGATTTTTGTGGATTAAATTCCTTGGTCAGACAATTAAATCCTAGATTATTAATTAGTGACTATCTCCTCTCGGTCTCAAGAACACCACATTAATCAATCTCATAATTATCTAATTACTCCTATGTAGGTTTCTTCCTTTTTAGACAGAAAACAAACACAATTAATTCTCTCTTCCTGTTAATAATTTTCATCTCTCGATCCATCAATTATTAACTATAAACCTAGATCTCAATTCACCTCTCGGTCCTTCTTTTAATCAAGATTATAAAATTAAATCAGAGAATTAAACCATGCTTCAAGAGTTGATATCAATTAGACATGTATCAGAAAAGAAATCATAACCCTAGAACCTGTTTAGGGTTCTAGCCACAAATCATGACTAGAAAGTAAATAAACATGTTATTAATGAACTTACAAATGAAGAGGAACCTTCAATGTCTTGAAAAACTCCAAAGCTCAATGTAAAATCCAAGGAAAAACTGTATAATTTTCGTGCCTAAGAGTTCATATTTATAGAGGGGGAAAAGACCTAATTTGAGTATTCGGTAAAAATAGCAAAAACTACCAAAACAGGCCAAAAATAGCTTTTTCGGGCCTCCGTGTCGATCGACACAAATCCTGTCGGTCGACAGGATTGCAGATCACAAGTCTCCGGAGTTTGACCTCTGTTTTGGTCGACACAAATCCTGTCTCTCGACACAAATCCTCTGTCTGCGCAGTCTCACGGTTTTGGCCATAACTTTTGCTCCCGAACTTCGATTGACCCGATTCAAGTTGCGTTGGAAAGATAATTCAAATATCTTTCTCTTTCCATGCTCCATTAGCTCGGATTCCACGTGTGGAAGAATTCGTGACTGTTCCTTTTAACATCATCTGCTTTCGGTACGGGTTTCCAATGAATTTGGCCTAAAACCTGCAAAAATCACCCATCAAATGCATAACACCCTCTAAAGTAGACTCATGCATAGAAATAAGTAAAAACATAACAAAATGTACTTGAAACAATGGAGAAAAACATAGATAAGTGAGTATAATTATGAGCTTATCAATGATCTGGAGAGTTGCATTCATAGCACGTTCTCGGCATCTTTTTGGTTGTCTGGCTGTCTACTGGTTGGCTTTGTTGGGGATCTTCCTTCTTGCCTTTAGCTTTCATCAGCAGCTTCTGTAATCTTTTCATCTGCTCCTCCAGCTCGCTGACTGAGCATTCCGCTTCTTTAGCTTGAGATCCACTGGTTAATGCGATCTCCTTTATTGGACTGGATTGAGCTGGGCGATCTGAGTGGAACGGCCTCTTGGTTTTCCACTTTTGTGCATCTCTTTCAACGAAGAAGTTTGCGTCCTCATTAGGTTCTTCAATGGATACTGCAGCACGTACGACTTTGCTTTTTTTGATTTGCATGATGTCCCATTCGTGTGACTGAAGCTTGGCAAACACATCTTTTGTGCTCATAATTGACAGTAGGGATGTTAATCGGGCTAACCCATCGGGTTTTGGGCTAACCCTATCGGGCTGCGGGCTATTCGGTCGGGGTTGAATCGGGCTGAATTTTTATCGGGCTGAAAATTCTTGAACCTAACCCTAACCCACCGGTTTTCGGGACCCGTCGGATTGGCAAGATTTACGAGTTTATTTTTGTAAAGATTTTTTAAAAATATTTTAACAACCCCTAAAACAAAAAAAAATGAAGAACCAACATAAATAAAAGACATCAAACAACAATATCTTCACAAAAAAAATAGTGATAAGTGGATAAAAAGTTGTTCAATCATAGTTTGAAAAGAAAAAAATAACATCAATCCTTATATACCAACTAATTTGAATAATAGAAGTCTATTCTTTAACATATAAAATGATAAAATATAGATTATAAAATTAATGTAGCTTTCACTTGGTGAACATAACAACGAAAGACTAAAGTTGCTTGAAAGAAAGAAATGAGTAGGTACGCTAATTAGGAGAATGACGAGTGGAAGACAGTGAAAGAGGAAGAAATTAAGAATTTTTTCGATTTAAGGGTAACAAATTATGTCATAGGGAGAAATAGATGAGATTTTGTGTGACGGAAAAAATTAGGACTATAGAATTAGGTATATAATTGGTGGTGGTAGTAGGATATAAATAATATTAGAAATAATGAATAAATATTATGTATATATATATATAATTAAATATTGCTGGACCTACGGGCCAACCCGCAACCCACCGGGCTCAGCCCGTTCGGGCCGCCAACCCGTTGGGTTCAACCCATTCGGTTAAAAATAATTTCGGGTTGAAATTTTTTTACCCTAACCCGTATTTTAGCCCACCGGTTTCGGGCTGACCCATCGGTTTCGGGCTTTTTTGACATCTCTAGTTGACAGATCTTTCTCTTTCACTTTGGTCACTTTGGCAAACGAGTCTTCTTTTGGCATTTTTGAGAGGATCTTTGAGTTCATGTCAGGAAGTCCGTATGTCCTTCCCAACTTCTTTAATTCTACTACGATGGAGTTGATTCTAGCCTCCATGTCTTTGATGGTTTTGCTAGGGATCATATGGAACGACTCGTACCTGTCCACGCACTGTTGTAGCTTGTTTCTCTTCATTTGATCCGTCTCTTTGCTCAAAATGCCAAGAAAATCCCACATTTCTTTAGCATTCTTATACTCCAAGACTTCAGCCATTAGAGATGGTGAAAGAGAGTTTAAGATCAAATCCATGGCTACGTAGTCTAGTTGACCATGAACTCGATCTTCCAATGTCCACTCTGTGTATAGCTTTTCCACCATTTCTTCTGGTCCTTGAACATTTTCACCGATCCGAGTCTTCACCTTTAGGATTCTGATTGGTCCATTCTCGATCACTTGCCTCATCTCAGGATGGATGTGCATCAGCGTGATCAGCGACCTCTTCTTCCAGGTGGAGTAGGTTTCTGGAGTGAACTTTCCCAAGTTCGCGTTGTTTGCCATTTTCTTTATCCTGAGCTAAACAAAAAAAACACTCAAATATGCAAGGAAAATATGGATCTGGTCATAAGCGACTCAGAAGCAGCTAGTCTGTAGAGACCAACCGCTTTGATACCACTTGTTGGTCCCCAATCAGAGTGTTTGTATATGCAGTGGAAGTTTTACTAATGTCTTGCACTTATCTTGCTAATGTCACGACTTAACAAGTGTTTATCAAATGTATTTAAGCTCGAATTTTTGTTAGATTTGTTGCAGATTATACTTCAATACTTGATGTGTTAAGTTTCAAAGCACACAATATGTAACGTAACAAAATGTAAGCAATAAATGAACACGGGGTTTATAGTGGTTCGAACAATTGTTCTATGTCCACACTTCAGTCCTCCTGACTAAAATTCACTATAGATTGATTACAAGGTCGGGCTTGATCTCTAACGTTGAGCATCTCCTCCGTCTGGTCAGCGCGCACCTTCAAGCACCTCGGTCTTCAATCTACACCTTTGACACTCCTTTGAGTGAGGACAACATTCTCCTCAGACGTCGACTTTGAGAGTTTTATAGTTCTTCCCAGAACCTTTCCGTGTTTTATAGAAAGAATCTCAATGATAACCTAAGAAGAAACATCAAAGGTCTTGAACTTCGAGTATGAAAGCTTGTGTAAAACTTGAATCAAGTATTCAAGTACAAGCTCGGATGGGAGTTCGCGTAGTATTGAGAGTGTTAAGATCTCTTGTTGTAGAATTTTTTGCGAACCTCTGAACCTGTCTTTGGTGACACTTATTTATAGGTGAAGATTCAAACACTATTTGAATCTTATCCGTTAGACTCAAAGGGTTTGCTCGCCAATCTCCATTCTTTTTTTCTGCGAAGTGCAGAGACTCTTCAGGTCTCCCTTCTCTCTGATTGGCGATCTCTATATTTTTGCCGTCTTTGTCAGAACGGATCTTTTTTAAATCTGGAAACCTTCCTTGTGTCTGTTGATTATTCTTCACTTTGATTCGTCCAGTTTTCTTGTAATTTGGATCCTTCTGATTCACGACTTCGAATAGTGTGTTGATTGATTTTTTGTCTGCTGGCAGTTGGGGGTCTGCTGTCTTGCTGAGATCTCAACAATCCATTTGCTTCAATCCTTTAACACTCTTGTAGGCGTGTCCAACATTCTTCAGAGCTTGTTAGCCTTTTACTAGCGTCTTCAGCAATTTTCGATTATGCTGAATCTTTCAGCATTCTTCTATCTTCAAATGTGCTGACTTTTTTAGCATTCTCCGATCTTTCATTCTAGTTCTATTACAACTCAAGTAATTCTATACAGGACTTTTATAGTTTGACTCGACACTAAGTTTCTAGAAACTAGATTGACTCGACACTATTACAAAGGCTAACAGAGCATTATCGGTGATGAGGTGGCCAGGGACAAAGGCTGATTGGGCAGGATTTATGATGAGAGGGAGGAAGGGTTTGAGGCGGTTGCCAATACATTTTGTAACAATCTTGATAGCGACATTACAAAGGCTGATGGGGCGAAATTCTTGGGGTGAGGTTGGGGATAAGAATGATATTTGTGTGATTGATTGGTTCAGGAGGATGGCTATTGTTAAGAATTTTAAGCACCATAGGGATCAACTCACCTTTGATAGTAGACCAGGATTTAACATAGAACAAAGCAGGAATACCGCCTGGCTTCGGAGCTTTGAGGGGGTGCATTTGTTTGAGGGCAATGATAATGTCTGATTCCTGGTACTTGGCAGTCAGAATCTCATTCATCGAGTTAGAAACTTTAGGCTGAATAGCCTCGAGGACCTCCTCAACACGAGCAGCTGGTTCAGAAGTGAAGATGTTCTTGAAGTAGTGTGTGAAGATATGTCCAATGGCTTGCTCATCCTCAATCCAAATACCAGCACTATCTTGAATGTGCTTGATAAAGTTTCTCTTTTGTCTACCCATTGCTGTGCGATGAAAAAAACTTGTATTTTTGTCTCCGTATTTTAAAGAAAAGCTCCGTCCGTACACACAAAATACGTATTTCCGCAATGAGTAGGCCAGTGCCTTTCACTTTTTAAGGTCTGACCCACGTCACTAAAACTACAGGCACTAGTGAGTTTCCAACAAGGTCACAAATTATAAAAATAATAAATATATATTTTTTAAAAAATAAAAATAAGAAATACATGGATGACTTGGGACGACCTACAGCCCCCACTCAACCCTTTGACTTTTTGATGGAAACTACACACATTGCATTGGGTACTATTTTTTTAAAAGAGTGAAATTGATTAAACCCATTTTTATTATATATATTATGTACTCAAAATATTATATACATTCAAAAAATACTCACTGCACTATTCTGACACTTTTTCTGAAAACAATTATAATTTTTTTTTAAATGAAGTTGATTAAAATTTTTGATTAAAATATATTTTTATTGAGGAGAGAAAAGGTTGGTGTTGGGTCTGTGTCGGACCATGACACAGACCCTGAAGGGATTTATCTTGAACTGAATCATAAAATCCAAATGAACCGGATCAATTTATGGTTATGGCTCATAATAACAATTCACAAAACCTAACATGCTCCTATGAATTTAATTCGTGGATAAAGAGATTACCAGTATTTCGTAGAGTCTGATCCGATCTTTCACGTTTGAATATCCAACTTTCAATTCAACCATGCGATTCAATTAAATCTGCCGAAGACGAAATTAGAATACTAATTTCTTCAGGGCTGTATCCCAATGCTGTTCAGATCTGCTACTGGTGAGGATTCCACAGATCTGTGATGTAGACCGGAGTCGAAAAACCTTCCTTCTCCCCTCTATAGGCGCCGCCCCTGCTCTCTCTCACCCTTTATTACCACGTTATGAGAACGGGCTGCATTAATTGAGAATCCCCATATTTAAGGTTACCGATCATTTATTAATTAATCGGAGCTTCTGACAAGCTCTATCTACAATTAATTAATATCTTATTATTCCTGAGTAGTACCACTCAATCCTTATCACTCGTGCCTGAACTTATGCAGGACTTTGGCACGATGAATGTCATTGAGCTCCTCAGGGAATGTCCCCATCCTATTACTCGGATATGGTTACCTAAACCCAATCTCAGCCAGTATTACACGAATATGTCTTTCGTAAACTTTCTGTGGCAAGCTCTTTGTAAATGGATCAGCAAGGTTGTCCTTAGTGTCAATCTTCTTGATCAGCACATCGCCCCTCGATACGATCTCTCGTATGATATGGTACTTTCTCTCTATGTGTTTGCTTGCCCTGTGAGACCGCGGTTCCTTTGAGTTCGCCACTGCACCAGAGTTATCACAATAAATTGTGATGCTCCTCGGCAAACTCGGAATCACGCCCAACTCTAAAAGGTAGTTCCTGAGCCATACCCCCTCTTTTGAGGCTTCAGAGGCGGCGACATATTCCGCCTCCATGGTGGAGTCAGCAATGCATTTCTGCTTTGAGCTCCTCCAAGATACAGCTCCACCTCCCAAGGTAAACACATATCCCGAGGTCAATTTCTTCTCATTCTGGTCCCCTTGGAAATCCGAGTCTGTATAACCCACATGGCACAAATCCTCATTTTGATAAACTAGGCAGTAATTCCTAGTTCTCTTCAAATACTTGAGGATGTGCTTTACCGCAGTCTAATGCGCCTGTCCAGGGTTAGACTAATATCTTGCTACCATGCCAACGGCATAACAGGTATCTGGCCTGGTACACAACATCGCATATATGAGGCTACCCACCGCTGAAGCGTATGGTACAAGACTCATCTCATCTTTCTCCCGCTGTGTCTCAGGACACTGCCCACTAGGAAGATGAACGCCATGTCTGAAAGGTAGCAAACCTTTCTTGGCGAGTTGCATGCTAAACCGGGCTATCACAGTATCCACATAGGATGCCTGGGATAAGCTCAACATCCTTCTCTTACGATCTCGTAAGACCTTAATCCCAAGGATGTAACCAGCTTCTCCCAAATCCTTCATTTGGAACTGTTCGGATAACCAACCCTTGATTTCCGACATCACTCCCTCGTTATTTCCAAATAGGAGTATGTCATCAACGTATAGAGCAAGAAAAACCACGCTCCCACTGACACCAATCGGTAAACACAACTATTGTTTTCCAACTGTGCAAATCCATATGATTTAATCACATCGTTGAAACGTAAGTTCCACGACCTCGAAGCTTGCTTAAGTCCGTACAAGGACTTCTTAAGCTTCCAGACAAAATGTTCTTCGCCTTTGCACACATAGCCCTCAGGTTGCTGCATATATATGTCCCTACCTTTTTCAAGGTAACCATTTAGAAAAGCGGTTTTGACATCCATCTACCAAATCTCGAGGCCCATATGCACAGCTATGGCAAGGAGTATCCGTATGGATTTGAGCATGGCTACGGGTGAAAAGGTTTTTTCATAGTCAATGCCCTCTTTCTGACTATAACCCTTTGCCACCAGCCTGGCTTCAAAAGTCGTGATTTCTCCATCTGCCCCTTTCTTTCTTCTGTATACCCATTTGCACCCTATGGCCCTAAAGTCATCCGACAAATAAGTTTTCTGGTATACATCCATAGCAGTTATGGACTCAATTTCGGAATCTATGGCGACACGCAATTTGTCAACATCCTTGTCTTGCACTGCCTCTTCGTAAGTCAGTGGGTCAGAGTCCTCATGTTCGTCTTCCGGGCTTAAGTCCGAAGACTCACCTACGAACATGTACCTTTCCGGCTGGAATATAACTCTCCCACTACGACGAGGCATCGGTGTCGTGTCAGTAGTAGGTGCAGTAACTTGTGGTTCTGCACCTTGCACTGAAGAACGTGTCTGTGGTGCTGTGCCTCTCACAGGTGCACCCACATCTACACGTTCCCCTTCCCTTGGAATCGCATTCTCGTTTTCAATTTCTTGAAGAACGATATCACTCCTTGACTTGTGATTACTCACATACTCGTCCTCCAAGAATCTAGCGTTGGTGCTAACAACGACTCTCTGACTCTCAGGACAGTAAAAGTAACAACCTTTCGTTTGTCTGGGATACCCTATAAACAACATTACCTTTTACCTGCTTTCTAACTTATCAGGTTCCTTCGACAGTACGTGTGCCGGACAGCCCCATACTCTAAACTTGTACAAACTTGGATTGCGACCAAGGAAGAGCTCAGAAGGTGTCTTAGGAACTGATTTAAAAGGCACCACATTTAACACGTAAGTTGTTGTTTCCAATGCATAGCCCCAAAACGAAATTGATAAGTTTGCATAACTCATCATTGATCTTACCATCTCTAGAAGAGTCTTATTTCTTCTTTCAGCTACACCATTTTGCTGGGGAGTGATGGATTTATATACTGAAAGCATTATGATTGGTATATTATGTACAAGGTCGATTGGTTAATATACTGGGAATCATAAATGTTGTATGTTCATCTCCTGTTTGAATTAACAAACGTGTGTCGCAAACACAATTATCCTCTAATCTCGTCGATAGGGAGATCATATGGTGTGTAGAAGATCACGGAAGATCGTATGGATCGTTTGACCTAGCGAGATATAAATAGTTATCACAGCTGAGACAGTTCCAGGATAAACTGTCGGTGTAGGCTGCAGCATACGCAGTAATAAGCATCTTATCTTGGATGGCTTGGTATGCTGGTGTGGGGCACACATTGATAAGGACCTAAGTCGAGATCGATTCTTTTATCTGACATTAAAAGAATCTAGATCTCTATGGCTTGACGAGATCCTAAGCCTAAATGAAGGTACAGAAGTATATGCAGATTGTGTATTACTTTGAGTTGCAGTGAAAGGCTCTAGTTGAGCTTGTATATCTTTATCTTGGGTAATAGCAGTTTGTGTATGACTGCCTGGTACTGGAACTAGGTAACCACATCCAGTATAGGATGGTGACATTCCCTGAACAGCTCAAAAGGTTCGTTATGCTAAGTCCTACAGGCTGATTAAGTTCAAGCATAAGTGAAAAGTTTTGAGTGGATTGATTCAGGAATATAAGATGTTAATTAATTAAATAGCTTTTCAGAGCTTAAATTAATTAACGAATGTCTTTAACCTTAAATGTGGGGATATACCGAGCCCATGCAACCCGTACCTCAAAACGTGGTAGCAAATGGGTAGGATAGTATTGATTCTCTGGTGGAATGAATCAATATCAAATAATTAATTATATTCTGGGTTGAATATGGGAATTAATTAATTGATAGGCCTTATTTGCTATTTGCATTTTGGTCCCTGGTCTGGCCCATGAAACTCAAGCCCAATAGGAGTCCAGTAATTTCCTATAAATAGGCCTCAGTTCCTCAGATCTCAACACACCACAAGATCATAAGTTGCACACAGCAAACCAGTTTTGGGAGCTGTGGTGATCGACTAAGATCTGAGAACGAGGAGGAAATTTTGCTTCTCAACCGGGCAAGGGATCTGATAGAGAATCTTCACCAGATTTTTAGATCGAGTCGGGATACAGATCAGAAGATCAAATCAGGAGGATTTTTCTTCTTCTCTCTCTCCTTGTTTTTCGAAAATATTATTATTATTTTCATAGATTTATTTCCTCAATCTGTTAGGAAATTAAATCTTTGTGCGTAGAAAAGATCAAAGGGCATCTCCGCGCACGCGTTCTTCATAGTTCATCAATCCAGGTATTCCACATAAACCTTCTTATGCATAATAATATAGGAGCATGCTAGGATTTTTCATAGGCATAGCAATTTATTTTTGATATTCCAATTAACGATCCTTGGCAAACGGACTTCGTGATTCAGTTCACGAATCCCTTCAGGGAGTACCCGGTGCAGTCCACTTGGATGTAATCCCGTTATCTGACCAATACTGCAGGAACTTGTTACCAAGGTATTTGCCACCGCGGTCAGATCGAAGTGACTTGATAGTTTTCCCGACCTTCTTTTCTACCTCAGCCTTGAACTCTTTGAATTTCTCAAAGCATTCAGACTTGTAGCAAAGCAGGTAAATGTATCCGTACCTTGAGTAATCGTCAATGAAAGTAACGAAGTACTCGTACCCTCCACGAGCCTGCGTGGACATCGGTCCACATAAGTTAGAATGGACCAATTCCAACACTTCCTCTGCTCGAGACTGACTAGCCTTAAAAGGCCTAGTTGACATCTTGCCCTCGATGCAGGATTCACAGACTTGATAATGTACAGCCCGGACTAAGTCCAATGTACCGTCATCTGCAAGTCGCTGAATCCGCTTCAAGCTGATGTGACCCAGTCTCAAGTGCCAGAGATATGTAAGATCCTCATCAGAAGAAGTAAGTTTTCTCTTTCTAGTATTATCAATTACGGATGAATTACATGCAATACTTGCGGAAGACTTATGATTGCAGTGAATAACATAGAGAGAATTATTCAGCATCCTGATCGCTAAATTATTTAACAGCGACTTAGCAAAGCTAATAATATAGCGGCAAATAAAAATTATCGATCCCACAGGGAAATAAGTAACAAAAAACCCTAAGTACTAAAACATTAGTTCTCAAAACACTGGTTAGGGAAAAGTCAAATTTTGGGTTGTAATTATTTTGAAATTCTCAATACTTGCAAATTAAATTTAAAACAGAAAACTAAATTGCTTTTGATGAAAACGATTGTGAGAGTACAGATTCCAGGGAAATCTACCTATCAAGTATGACATGAATGAATGAATTGATTATTTCCCAATTTAAATCCTCTTCGTAGTGAAACATCAGAAAAGTATTATGAACTTCTTTGTTGGACAATTCATAAAGTAGATTAATTAATTACCTATCTCCGCTCGGTCTCAAGATAAATTAACTAACTCCAAAGATCTACAGATTTAACCCTACAATCAATCTCCTTCAGTTACGACAATAAATTAGATTATATTGTGAAAATCTCTTTCCATTGAAAACTATTATAGTTACGTCTCAAGTAATCAACTAGTTAATCCTAATATGTGGCCAACAAACTCAAGATTATGAATAAACACAGATTTCATAAACTACGAAGGGAAAGGGAAAAATAATTCAATTAATCAAAACATGCATACATTGATAGTGCGAAACCCTAGAATCTGAAGAAGAATTTAGTTACACATATTCAGAGAAATATTCATCATAGAAAAATAAAACCTGAATTGCATAGAAACGTGGATCCGATTGTCTTCCCACAAAACTCTGTCTTCAAATATAAACTCTAGAAAACTTGGAAATCTCTAAAAATCTTCAATACTAAAATCTCTAATTTGCTCTAATGATTTTTCCACCTAAAAGCGAATTTACACATGGCTATTTATAATAGTGAAGGATGTATCAAACAGTATCTAGGAGTAGATATGTGTTTATCTTCGAATCAGACTCAGACCAGGAATCTCGTAAGCGCGTCGATCGCTGGAGAACAGCGTCGATCGACGCTGGTGAAATACCATCGTTGATTGACGTGGAATGGCATCGATCGACGTGGGCTTGCTGCTTCCGTCGACCTTCTCCTTCTCCTTCGTCGAGCACTTTTTTTCCAATCATCGCGTCGATCGACGAGACATCCCAGTCGATCGATGTGGTCCTGAACTGGGAACCTATTCTTCGTTATTTTCGACTAAAAACCTGTATGATTCATCAAACACGACATTAAAAGTACAAAAGCCAATTCATGCACGAAAAAGACACTAAAAACAATCTGAACACCACACAATTAGTCAAAGAACAACCAGATAAGTTGGTGAAAATCCAAACTTATCAACTCCCCCAAACTTAAACCATTGATCGTCCTCGATCAATTCACAGAAAAGAAATCTAATCAAAAGCAGATACTGTTCGCGTGTGTGAAACACACTAGTGCAAGTGCACACTATCACAACTAATATAAAATGGAGTATTCTCCGAGTATCGATCCACAGGGAAGGGGGTAAAGGTGCACAAACACTCAACTCGGTTTAATTGATGGGGAAAATTGATTTGATTTGTTTAATTAACCTAGGCATGAACTAATGAGTGAATAATAATAAACATAAAATAGGGGATGACCATAAAACATGGGAAAAATGGGAAAAACTGGATCAGACAATTTCTTTTTAATCAACGATAAAAACGACCTAGGCTATGGAATCACTTGCTACAGATAATATGCTACAGCATCGTAAACAACACAGAGTAAAGTTGCTGCCAACTATGGTTCTCAACTAGATTTTCCAAAATAGGTGAGATAGCCTTTTCTAAATTAATTAACATATTCCTATGCCCAATTCAATTTAGATTCAGCACCAATTATCACTCTCCTAGGCATTTTTACAAACACAAAACCACATATTCCTATGCATGAAGTGTGCAATATTTGGGGCTTCTACTCTTAGCCTCAATTTTTCCAAATCTAAGCTAAGCATGAATCACAACATTCAAGCTCCCACAAGAGTTGTAATTTTAAGAATTAAACCACCAAAATATTCAAAACTCCATTCCATTCAAGATGCATAACAATCCATTCAACTCAAGCAAGTTCATCCATAGCCATGGTCAACTAAATTAGCTCATATTTACAATGGTAGAAGCTAGATTCATGTTTTGGAAGCTGAAATTCATAATTAAAAACAGGGAATTAAAAATAAAGAAGACAAGTGGATGAATCCCCCTTCGATTAGCTGCAACAAGGGACGATTCCTCAGTCCCAAGCTGGCCTCTCGTCGGCGGTGAAGCTGCAGCTCGTCTCCTTCCTCTGCCTCAAGCACGTCCCGGTTTCCAGCTGAAATTCCTTCCCCCCAGCTCGATTGTGTGGTAATGGAAAAATGTGGATGATGTGTTCTTTCTCTCTCCCTTGGGCTTTTATATCCCTCCTCAATTCTAGGTTTCCTCTTTTGGTAATATTCCCAAATTGTCCTTGGGGAAATTGGGTGAAATCCAGCTGTTTTCGCACTCCCACATCAGCAAAAGTAGATTTTTCCACGTCATCCCGCACTTTGACTAATGTTGACTGGGAGTTAGTTCAGCTCAGCATGCTCCAGCACTCGTTTCTTTGCTCCAGCAAAAACTTCAAAACATGGTAATTTCCTGCACGACAATTCTCACACCAAATTCTCCAAAAACATCGTTATTTACTCCTAAACACGAAATAAACATGAAAGGACTCGAACAACTAAATACAAGACCAAAACAACATTTATTTGGGTAAACATAGACGAAATACTCTCTAAAACGAACTAAAATAAAAGAGAATATAACTCTTTTTCAAGAGTTATCACCCCCCAAACTTAGCCCGTTGATCGTCTTCGATCAACAAAAGAGACAAAATGACTCAAGGGACAAACAAGTTGGAATTTCAGTCATGCTAGCTCATACTCTTACACTTCTCAGCACAGTTGAAAACGATTTAGGATTCAATCATCAAAATAGTATCAACCCATCTCAAAACCCTTCCTTCTAGTTTAACATCTCATTTCTATCATGCTTCAGCATCTAACTTTCAAAACAGCACATCACATCATCACAATGCCAAGTCAACATGATCAAAATCAACTCCAGCTCAAGTAATGCTTTTGATCATCATGCTTACTTATTTTGACTCCAAACTACTCATAGCAACCTCTCCACTAATGGAGTTCATATCACAAGGGATCAATAGGACTTTATTAGCTTGTAATTTGGGCTAAGGTTAAGGTAGGAATTTTTTTTTTTGGAAAAGTGACTAAATCGAGAGCACCATTGAGTTCTACCACTTATTTAGAGGACCTAAACAACTAGAACCACAATCCCAAGTAAGAGAAGAATACCCCCTATTATTACACAAAATGAAGCAACCAAAAAAACAAAAACAAAAATTCCTCCCTTTATTTTCACTCTCACTTTTTTTTTGTGTCGAGTTTTTCTCGATTTTTCTCGTCTTTCTTTTTCTTTTGATTTTTCTTTTTTTTATTATTATTATTTTTTTTGGACACATTTTCTCTCTTTTTCCCTTTTTTTTCAAATGTAAACCAAATTACAAAGAATTGGAAACACCACATTACAATGAAAAGGGATACAAGACTCGAAAATAAAATAACCCGAAACGGGAGCACACCCCCCCCCAAACTTAAGGACGGGCATTGTCCCCAATGTCAAAAGGCCGAACTCATATAAGTGCTCACGAAGAGGGTAGAGATGAAGGGTAACGGCTAAAATAGATGTGGACACAAACGATATAAGGCTAAGGCACAAATTAGGGTGCAAGGGTTAAATAGAATGCAAAGAACAATGGAGGCACAAAATAAAATAACGAAGGCCTAAATCACATCCCAAGTGATATAAAAACACATTTCGCCTCGAGGCAACCACAAGCAGTCGAAGGTAAACACTCACACTTGCAAAACCAAAACATGAAGCCAATAAAGAGCAAGCAACAAGTCAAAGTAATGAAGTTTTCAAAAACACGATTTTCAGTTCACGAGATAAGATGGGAAGCACGTCAAGAAATAATGAGTTAAACCTAAGGAACAATTAAAAGATGAAAATCAACTAAATCAACAATCACATCCACGAGGGAAGATGGAAACAAGCAGAGATCATCATCGAAGCAAAAGTAGAGCATCTCTACAAGAAAAATCCAACAACAACCGACACAAAAGACAGAAGTAGACTAGGTAATTAAAACGAAAATGAGCTAACCATAATAACCGAGACAAAATACCACCACACCACATCAACATCACCAAAATATCAAAGTATTAGGTACAGACCCAAGGTAAATATCAACAAAATAAAGTCAGTGTTCAGGAAGATAAGTGGAGAGAGGACCATAAGAAGCTATGGTTGTGCGTCCGACAGAAGCTGAGCAAGCTGATCGGTGAGCGCTTGGAGAAGTCGCTCGTGTGTGCTACACATAGCTCGGACAGCCTGGACTTCCTCCCGGAGAGCACGAAGATCAGCAAGGAGAGGGTCAACAGCTGCAGCATCAGGGGCTGACTGAGAGGCAGGAGTACGGCTGGAACCAGGAGGCTTGGGTGTTGTTGCAGCATCCTTGGCAGCATGACGTTTTTTAAGCCGGGTAATGTTGATATCGGTTGCACCCAAATCCCGTGCCTCTGAATCCAACATCGGCACTCCAGCACGCTGACAAACCTGCGAAATCAAGGAAGGAAAAAACAGGGGGCCAGAAGATTCCTTGGCTCCACAAGCAAGAATGGAGTAGAGGATCAATGGAGCCACATTGACAGGCTCAGATTTCAGCAAAGTGGCTACAACAATCACGCGATCTTTCATGGCCAGCGTGTCATGAGTCGTCGGCAGGATGCGACTCTTGAGAAAGTGCATCCAGATGTGGGCATCCCCAGTCAGATACTTGCTGAAAATATGGCCAGCTGCACCAGTGGGAATGGACCAAGAAGCACCGGGTTTGGCAGCTACAGCAAGAGCTTCCCGCAACAGCTCGGCAGGCGAATCTTGCAGCTTCTTGAAAAAGTCCCGGGATCCACAATGAGTGAGGTGATAAGTGGAATAGATGTCCTCAACATCCAATTGTACTAACACACCCCGAACCAGGGATTCCACCACACCCTCTTTGTCGCGGTTCAGATTGGCATAGAATTCACGCACAACATCAATTATCGGGGCAGGCTGAGGTCGATCGAAGTCCTCCCAACCTTGGAATGTAATGACAGATTCCACAAAATCTGGCAATTGGTCAGCGTCAACATCAAAGCCCTTCTCCAGAACAAGATCCTTGTTTATGAAGGTAGCCCAACGTTTGGCAGAGGTGGATGGGGCTTGGCGAGGGATGGCGGCAAACTCTTCCGGAGTCAATACGGGAGGATCGGCAGCCAGCTTTTGCTTTTTGCGAGAAATCTGCTTCTTAGCTACTTTTTTCATGTGCCGCTTGGGAGGGGCAGAAGTAGAGGGAGATGGTGCTGCAGCAGAGGCAAAAGGTGCTGCAGAAGCGGAAGCAACAACTGGAGTGGGCTCAGAATGTGGGGCATTCTCAGCAGGAGTGGAAGCAGAGGTTGCTGCAGCAGAGGTAGCAGCAACGGGCGCAGGGGGTGCTGCAGCTGGAGCGGAGTTAGGGTGAGTGGCTTCCTCAGCAGGGGTAGGAGCAGAGGTTGCTGTAGCAACGGGGGCACCAACTGGATTAGCCTCAGAGTGTGGGGCATCTGCAGCAGGTGGTTGAGTAGGTGCAGTGGATACGGAAGCATCCTCCTCAGCATGAGGTGGAGGAGTAGGGTGGGTGGAGGTAGGTGTGGTTTTGAAGGTGGTTTTCTCAGTAGGGAGTGTGGTAGGTGAGGTACGGAGCTGCACAAGAGCAGCAGCAGCTGAGGATCGGGTGAGGCGAGCACTGGAGGTGGAGGATGGGGAACGAGATGTGGATGAGGGAGGGTTCTGGCTCAGTTGCGTGGATGCAGTTTTTCCTGTGCTCGGGCCTGGACTTTTACCCTTGCCTTTCTTGGAAGCAGCAGACTTGGTAGCTTTCTTTGGAGCCATGTGTGGAGAACCTGTTGCATGGAGGATACTATGTTCACGGCAACCTTACAACCCAATAGTCCGGCTTTCCTTCCCACAATGAATTAAACTTGCTATCTCCCCCCAAACTTGAGGTATGCATGCTCCAACTGATTTTACCTACATTAACTCATATCAGCGCAATTCCCCGCAACAACTCAAGAAACTCATTGCAATCCTGAAATAAAATACTAAGTCCTAGAAGAAAATGAGAATTAACTGAGCAAAGCACAAACAACTATTCTAGGCAGGAATTAGAAGAAAGCAATTAAAATATATACAAAGAAACCATGGTTTGCTGAAGCTGACCATGGGTACCTCATGCTCCATCATCTGGCAGAGCAGTGGCACCTCTCTCCCGATTGAAAGTACCACCGAAGTATTCCTTGACTCGATGTCCATTGACCCAGAATGTGCGGCCAGATTTCTCCTCCTTGAGATCGACAGCTCCAAAGGGATACACCTTAGCAATTGTAAACGGACCCGACCACCGGGACTTGAGCTTCCCTGGAAAAAGCTTCAACCTAGAATTAAAGAGAAGGACCTTCTGCCCCTCTTTCAAAGTTCAAGGAACAATTCTCTTATCATGCCAACACTTAGTCTTCTCTTTGTAAATCTTGGCATTCTCGTAGGAGAACAACCGGAGCTCATCAAGCTCGTTCAGCTGCAAGAATCGTGCTTTACCGACTTCATTCAAATTTATATTCAGCTTCTTCAATGCCCAAAAAACCTTGTGTTCAAGCTCCAGTGGTAAGTGGCAAGACTTACCAAAGACCAGTCGATATGGCGACATTCCCAATGGAGTTTTAAAAGCGGTCCTGTAAGCCCAAAGAGCATCGTCCAAGTGTTGGGACCAATCTTTCCTGCTTGTATTAACCATTTTCTGCAGAATGCTCTTCAGTTCCCAATTCGATAGTTCAGCAAGGCCATTTGTCTGTGGGTGGTATGCTGTAGCAACCTTATGCCTGATATTATACTTGGCCAAAACTCCAGCTAGGCTTTTATTGATGAAATGAGAGCCCTCATCACTTATTATAGCTCGTGGGGTTCCGAACCGAGTGAAAATTTGCTTGTGCAAGAATTTAATGATTGTCTTTGCATCGTTGGTTGGACAAGCTACAGCTTCGACCCACTTCGAGACATAATCCACCGCAACCAAAATATATAGGTTTCCAAACGAAGAAGGAAACGGCCCCATGAAGTCGATGCCCCAAACATTGAACAATTCCACTTCAAGGATATTATTGAGAGGCATCTCATGTCGGGCACTCAAATTCCCGACCCGCTGGCACCTATCACAAGCTTTAACAAACTCATGAGCATCCTTGAAAAGAGAGGGCCAGAAATAGCCTGATTGTAAAACCTTGGCTGCTGTTCGATGCCCTGCGAAATGCCCTCCATATGCTGCAGCATGGCAGCTTGACAAAATTGCGCGCTGCTCATATTCAGGAACACACCTTCGCATAACTCCATCAGACCCCAACTTGTAAAGAAATGGCTCATCCCAGAAATAATATTTTGTGTCATGATAAAATCACTTTAGCTGTTGCCCCTTCATTTCAGGGGGCTGAACTCCACAAGCCAAAAAGTTGGCAATGTCGGCATACCAAGGTGTTGGGGCTTCGGTAATACACATCAGCATTTCATCGGGGAACCACTCATTAATTGGAGAGTTGCTTTTGCTACTCGGGACTCCTTCCAATCTGGATAAATGGTCAGCAACCTGATTTTCAGTCCCCTTTCTATCTTTGATTTCGAGGTCGAATTCTTGAAGCAGAAGCACCAAACGAATTAACCTCGGCTTGGCATCCTTCTTGTCCAGCAAATAGCGAATGGCTGAGTGGTCGGTATACACAATCACCTTTGCTCCAACCAAGTATGACCGAAACTTATCGAAGGCAAAAACCACAGCTAGGAGTTCCTTCTCGGTTGTAGTGTAATTGAGCTGTGTGCTGTCCAGCACCTTGCTAGCATAAAAGATGGAGTGGAAAATCTTATTCTTTCTCTGCCCCAGCACAGCTCCAATAGCATGGTTACTCGCATCACACATCACTTCGAAAGGCAAACTCCAGTCTGGAGCTTGTATAACAGGCGCGGTAACCAATGCCTTCTTTAGATGCTCAAAAGCTGCCATACATTCCGCTGAAAAGTCAAACTTTCTGTCATGCTCCAGCAAGGTGCAGAGGGGTTTAGCAATTTTTGAGAAGTCCTTAATAAATCGACGATAGAACCCTGCGTGCCCCAAGAAACTCCGAACTGCCTTGACTGAGGTGGGAGGTGGCATTTTCTCAATGACAGAAACCTTAGCAACATCCACTTCAATTCCCTTAGTTGAAACCTTGTGCCCAAGGACAATCCCTTCTTGTACCATAAGGTGGCACTTTTCCCAATTCAAGACCAAGTTGGTCTCTTCACATTTCTTCAATACTTGTTCCAGATTTTCAAGACAGTCCTCAAAGCAGTCCCCCAGCACTGAAAAGTCATCCATAAAGATCTCCAATGTATCTTCAACCATTTCGGTGAAAATGGCCATCATGCACCGCTGGAAGGTTATTGGAGCATTGCACAGGCCAAAGGGCATGCGTCAGAAAGCAAAGGTACCATAGGGGCATGTGAATGTAGCCTTCTCTTGATCCTTCGAGGCAATGCTGATCTGGTGATAGCCCCAGTAGCCATCCAGGAAACAGTAGTAAGCCTTCCCAGCTAAACGATCCAACATCTGATCCAAGAACGGCAATGGGAAATGGTCCTTCCTTGTAGCCTTATTAAGCTTGCGATAGTCAATACAAATACGCCACCCCGTGACTGTGCGGGTGGGTATTAGCTCGTTCTTTTCATTGGCCACTACAGTAATTCCACCCTTTTTCGGTACGCATTGCACCGGGCTAACCCATTTGCTGTCAGAAATTGGTTAAATGATCCCCGCATCAAGCCACTTGATGACCTCCTTTTTCACTACTTCTTTCATAATTGGACTCAATCTTCTTTGCCGCTCAATAGACCCAGAATACCCTTCTTCAATCAGAATTTTGTGAGTGCAAAATGTGGGGCTGATTCCCCGTATGTCAGCAATTGTCTATCCAAATGCACGCTTGTAATTTTTCAGCATTGCAAGCAATTTTCCTTCATGTTCAGCACTAAGATTGGCAGATATGATAACCAGCAATGTTTCAAACTCTCCAAATAAACATACTTCAAGTGGGAGGGCAGTGGCTTCAGCTCCAGCTTTGGTGGGTGCACAATTGATGCCTTGGGAGTCTTAAATTCCTGCTCTCCAGTTTTCAGTGACTCAAATGCTATTTTATTGCACATTTCTAGCAGTTCCAGTTCCAGTGTTGCAGCATGAATTTCTTCATGCTCTTCAGTCCAGCATTCCTGCAGTTGGGTTTTAGCAACTAATGAATCAACCGCATCAATCAACGAACATCCTTCTTCTCCATCTGGGAACTTCATGGCTTGGAACACGTTGAAAGTGACATGCTCCCCGTTGACTCTCATAGTCAGCTCACCATTAGGAACATCAATTAATGCTCCCCCCATGGCAAGAAATGGCCGCCCCAAGATAATAGGGACTTCCTTATCGGCTTCGTAATCCAAAATAATGAAATCGGCTGGGAAGATGAATTTGCTCACTTTGACGAGAACATCCTCAATTTTTCCTTCAGGATGCACCGTAGAACGGTCAGCCAACTGCAACGTGACAGTAGTGGGTCGAGCTCCTCCAATTCCAAGCTTCTGGAAAATTGATAGGGGCATTAAGTTAATACTAGCTCCCAAGTTGCAAAGAGCGCGCCCGACATCGTGCCCACCAATAGTACATGGCACAGTGAAGCTTCCCGGATCTCTGAGCTTTTTAGGAATCTTGCTGCTCACCACTGTGCTACACTCTCCCGTTAATACCACAGTCTCAAACTCTCCCAAACTCTTCTTTCTAGACACAATATCCTTTAAAAACTTGGCATAATTTGGCATCTGTTCCAATGCTTCCACTAGCGGAATATTGATGTGTAGCTGCTTCAGTACACATCCAGGAACTTTTTATATTGAGCTTCTTCTTTTTGCTTCTTCAGCCTCTGTGGAAACGGTGGTGGAATTTGATGTTTCCGAGTAGCAGTCTGCTGCTTCGGTGCTACAGCATCTGTCACAGCATGTTGTGTCTCTGCTGCCTTCTCAACTTCCGGTTCCACCTTATGTTCCTCTTCTTGGATTGAAGTGGGCTCATCAGAATTTCCCACTGCGGGAGGTGCGGCTCCTTCAATCGTATTTCCACTCTTTAATAACATAGCCTTACACTGCTCCTTCCCTTCTCTTCTTGGATTTACCGTATCACTTGGCAAAGATCCTGGCGGCCTATTTTTCAAATCTGCAGCCAACTGTCCTAATTGGACTTCCAAATTCCGTGAAGTCACAGCTTGGCTCTGAAGAGTAGCAGCTTGATTCTGAAGAAGAGTATCTTGATTTTTTACCTTCCCATCTGTACGCGCTATGAAATCCTTTAGCAAAATCTCGAGTGGATCACCTTGTTGCTGCGGATTCTGCCTTTGCTGCGGTACTTGTTGAAACTGCTGCTGCTGGATTGGTTTCTGCGCCAGCTGGAGCCTCGGGTATTCGGGTGGAGCCAATTGGTTGTGCTGGTGGTGGTTGGACCCGCCCCCAAGTTCTTGCTGCGGTGTAGACCACGATAAATTCGGATGGTTTCTCCATTCGGGATTATAGGTGTTAGAGAATGGATTGTTTCTATTTCCCCCGTGTTGCCCGATGTAGTTGACCGAGACAGGGTTAAATCTGCAATCATCAAAGGGTTGCGATCCTCCACAATAAACACATGACACTTCAGCCGCAATTTGGTTAACTACTGGTTGATGTTGAAGTAGCAGTTGCGGTTATTGACTAACAGCTTGTTGCGGCACTGCTCCAGCAGCAATATTCTTTTCAATTAACTTCAATGAAGTTCCCAACACTTCAATCTGCGCAGTGATCAGCTCAAGAGGGTTTACATCACTTATCCTAGCCACCTTATGTGGTATTTGTCACGGTGTTGACCACCGGCCACTGTTCTTTGTAATTCGATCAAGTATTTCGCAGGCCTCCGTGTATGTTTTAGATAGAATTGCTCCATTAGCAGATCCATCCAGCCACATCCGAGAGTCAGGATACAACCCATTATAGAATGTCTCCAGCAAGATACAATGCGGGATGCCATGTTGGGGACACTTTTGCAGCAGCTCCCGGTAACGCTCCCAAGCTTCACTTACCGATTCATCCCCCTGCTTGAATGAAATAATCTCCAATCTATATTGCGTGTTCTTAGTGGGAGGGTAGTACTTTGTCAAAAATGCCTTGACCAACTCTTCCCATGTCCGGATTGACTCGGATGGTAATGAATTCAGCCATGCCTTTGCGTGATCTAGGAGAGAGAATGGAAATAGCTTCAACCGCAAAGCATCTTCAGTCACTCCCTCGAACTTGAAACAATCACAAACTTCCAGAAAAGATTGAAGATGCAGGTGGGGATCTTCAACAACTCTTCCCCCAAACTGGCCGATGGATTGCATCATTTCAAACATAACCGGCTTAAGTTCAAATTGTCGAGCTCCAATCTCTGGCTTTACAATCACCGGCCTCATGTTGTGAATCACATGGTTGGCATAATCAGCCACAATTTGGTCTGTTTCATTTGCTGTTATAACCACATCTTGCGGCATCTCAGCACCACCGGCACCATCGGCACCCGCAGCAGCCATATTTCTCTTTTTCTTTGTTCTTTGCCTTCTCCGATTCCTGCGAAATGTTCTTTCGATTTCCAAATCGAATGGATATATTTCTGGAGCAGAGTCGTGACTCATGCACCAAAAACACCTGCACAAAACAGCAATACGAAATTACTCCTTCGCTTTTTATATTTTTCTTTTTATAAAATGCAATGAAAATAAAATCAATAAACCAAGCGAATTGGATAGCAACAACTTAATTGCCTTCCCCGGCAACGGCGCCAAAAACTTGTTCGCGTGTGTGAAACACACTAGTGCAAGTGCACACTATCACAAGTAATATAAAACGGAGTATTCTCCGAGTATCGATCCATAGGGAAGGGGTAAAGGTGCACAAACACTCAACTCGGTTTAATTGATGGGGAAAATTGATTTGATTTGTTTAATTAACCTAGGCATGAACTAATGAGTGAATAACAATAAACATAAAACAGGGGATGACCATAAAACAGGGGGAAAACGGGAAAAACTGGATCGGACAATTTCTTTTTAATCAACGATAAAAACGACCTAGGCTATGGAATCACTTGCTACAGATAATATGCTACAGCATCGTAAACAACACAGAGTAAAGTTGCTGCCAACTATGGTTCTCAACTAGATTTTCAAAAATAGGCGAGATAGCCTTTTCTAAATTAATTAACATATTCCTATGCCCAATTCAATTTAGATTCAGCACCAATTATCACTCTCCTAGGCATTTTTACAAACACAAAACCACATATTCCTATGCATGAAGTGTGCAATATTTGGGGCTTCTACTCTTAGCCTCAATTTTTCCAAATCTAAGCTAAGCATGAATCACAACATTCAAGCTCCCACAAGAGTTGTAATTTTAAGAATTAAACCACCAAAATATTCAAAACTCCATTCCATTCACAATGCATAACAATCCATTCAACTCAAGCAAGTTCATCCATAGCCATGGTCAACTAAATTAGCTCATATTTACAATGGTAGAAGCTAGATTCATGTTTTGGAAGATGAAATTCATAATTAAAAACAAGGAATTAAAGATAAAGAAGACAAGAGGAAGAATCCCCCTTCGATTAGCTGCAACAAGGGACGATTCCTCAGTCCCAAGCTGGCCTCTTGTCAGCGGTGAAGCTGCAGCTCGTCTTCTTCCTCTGCCTCAAGCACGTCCCGGTTTCCAGCTGAAATTCCTTCCCCCAAGCTCGATTGTGTGGTAATGGAAAAATGTGGATGATGTGTTCTTTCTCTCTCCCTTGGGCTTTTATATCCCTCCTCAATTCTAGGTTTCCTCTTTTGGTAATATTCCCAAATTGTCCTTGGGGAAATTGGGTGAAATCCAGCTGTTTTCGCACTCCCACATCAGCAAAAGTAGATTTATCCACGTCATCCCGCCCTTTGACTAATGTTGACTGGGAGTTAGTTCAGCTCAGCATGCTCCAGCACTCGTTTCTTTGCTCCAGCAAAAACTTCAAAACATGGTAATTTCCTGCACGACAATTCTCACTCCAAATCCTCCAAAAATATCGTTATTTACTCCAAAACACGAAATAAACATGAAAGGACTCGAACAACTAAATACAAGACCAAAACAACATTTATTAGGGTAAACATAGACGAAAGACTCTCTAAAACGAACTAAAATAAAAGAGAATATAACTCTTTTTCAAGAGTTATCAGATACAAGTGTGCAATACCTCACAAGCTTCTTTTGCAATCTAAGTATCACTGATTCACATAAATCATGCAATCCAAACAAATTCTCATTGTTGAATTATTGAGGAGGAACCTCACCGGGAAGTGTTCGCACTCATCGCTCAATCAAGTAAAGGGCTTGAAATTCACTCATTCAAAGTTTTAGTTTACCTCACCATAGGTTTGACAAATTTCTCATCTCTCCACTTCTTGTTAGTGTGGTTTTTCAGGGAATCAGAAAGGTCTTGATTTGGTTGTAATGTGGCTTACCTAAGAGGTAGGATATTTTTGGCTAAGTGACTCAAAATATTACATTCAAACACCAAGTCTGTTAGCATATCTTGCCCACATGATTCTTTTTTCTTTTTACACACAATCTTGTTCCTTCTCTTTTGTAATTTTTCAGGGTTCTAACTTTATTTTGACTTTTGTGAACTACACATATGAAGTTTTCCTTCTCAATTTTATTTTTCTCTTCTCTCTTTTTTTTTCATTCGTGTTCACCAATGTTTACTTCTTCTAATTTACCCTCAGGAACTCTTATTTTTGCACACAGCCTCATATCACAATCCCACAGCTTACACTGTCTAATAAATCACAATTTCTTGTTCATCAACCCTCCTAATAAAAGAAAGAAAATTTTTCAAGGCTCAAATGGGTTACAAGTGGAAATTAAAGGTGAGTGTATGGGAGATGGGCTACGAAAGAACATGCCTAAAATCATTTTCACCCTATTACCACACTTAATGCAACCTTAAGAGAGAAATTCGTCAAATTCTAGGAAGTAAATCTAATAGATTTGTCACTCATCAAACGAAAAGATGGCACAAATTTCTCACAAGGTAGAAATTTTCGTTACTCCTCAATAATTACCCAAATTTCGAACAGTTATCATGCAACGATTTATACTTCAAAGATCAACTTGTCAAGCAAAATAGCTCCTATCATCGGCTACTCTATCACACGGATTATCATTCTTAACTAGCAAATATTTCGATTATCAATCAACAATTCAATTCCAAGGAAAGACAAGTAATCAGCATCAACACCAACATAATCAAAAGTAGTTCCGACTGCCCTATGTTCAAAAGCTCCTAAAACAATACTCAAGACTATTCAACTCATAACAAGTACCACAAATCAAGAGTTCAAAAATACTAATTTTGAGTAAAAAGCCTTGCAGAGAGCAATTGTTCACACTGAAGCAAAAGAACAAGGATGGTGATGGTTCAGAAAAAACAAAAAACAAGAACAAAAACAGAAAAACAACGAAACAATGAAAAATTAAAATAAAGAAGAAAATAAAATAAAATAAAATAAAATAAAAACAAATGTTTCCCTTTTCCTATCCTCATCTCCCCAAACTTGTTTCACTCGAAGGAGTGGACAAGTTTGAAAGTTAGATAAGGAAAAAGGAAACGGTACCTCATTCCTCCTCCGGAGGATCCTCCATCTGAACATCGGGGGCAGGCCAAATAGGTAGTCGCTGCCGACAGTCCTGGCGCTCTCTGTGGCATCAGAGGTAGACAGAGTCGGGCTCGGTGTTCAGGAGAGGGCGCTGCATATGCATGTCAAGGGTGTTGAGCCTCGTGTTCACGTGCTGGCAAAATTCCGCCTACCGGGTATGCTCCTCGGAATGCAAAATAGCCTGCTGCTGCATGAACTGGTAGATCATCGCCAGATCTTCTCCTCCGGAAGATGAAGACTCTCCTGCGAAGTGGCCAGACAAATATCCACCGGTCTGATCAGGAATGTGCCCCCCTCCTTCATCATGCCTCTCATCCTCTGGCGCCTCATCCTCGGGCTCGGCTGGTGGGGTCGGCGGTCGCTGATACGGCCGAGTCAGTGGGCGGTGACAAAGTCTGGAGGTACCGGGTCCTCCATGTGCTCCGACCATGAGCCTCAAATGGGCGAGTGTGCTCATCAATCAATTATCACGAAAGTGATAATCGGTGATGTGAGTGAGGTCCCTCTGTGGAAGTGGAAACCTGTCCCCATTGGCCATTGGACATCCGAAGGGACCACCCTGCCTCTCGGGGTGAAAGCATCAACATCTTCACCAAAACCCCGGTGCCAAGGCCTCGGTTGTCTTCCTCGAGCGCCTCAATCTGGGTCAAGTCAATGCCCACATGCTCCGCAATCGGGGTGATCAATCCCCCGCTCCAAATGTTGCCCTTGGAGGCCTTGATCTGATGCCTCCAATGGTCCATGACCAATGCCGCAAAGCTGAATTCCTTGCCTGTCAGCATATAGTAGAGGGCAAACAACTCTCCCACTCTTGCCTTTCCGCTCTCATGCCTGTCGGTGATGGACACTCCCATGCACGTCTGGAGATACGGAAGACCAGGTTGTCAATGGAGGAAGCCTTCAAGTTCCCCGAGTCAAACTCCTACAAGTCCTCTTTAGCATCTGCTGCTATCTGACTCCAGAATCGGGCAATGTCAAAGCTCGGGGGAATAAAGCCAATTCCCCCTTTTCGGACGCCCCAAATCTCTTCAAGCTTGTCCCTTGGCATCTCGTAGTGCTCGTTCAGCAGCTGGAAGGCAATGGTGGTCGGCTCTGACTCCGACTGAACCTCATAGACATGGAGTGAGGCCAGAAACTCCAGGACAAGTGACGGGTATGTTGGCCACTGCTCCGTCATCCAGGCACTCTAGTCTACTCTCTCCAAGAGAGCCTCCACATCGGCTTGAATTCCCAGCCTTCCTATTGTTGTTGGACATGGATAGAGTGTCTGCCGGATGGTGAACTCATCACTCGAGAGCTTCCTGAAACGCCTCTTGTATGTTCAGTTTGCAAATGTTGGGCTCCATGAGAAACTGCAAGGGTAGCAGGGAAGGTGTCAAAGTTCATCAATAATCTTCACAAAATCCCCAAACATCAATATGACAAAATGTGAAATTCTCCACAAAATGCATCTACCCATGCAAAATTGACTCGACATTCACACAATTCAACTCCTATCCTAGCATATTGCATCAAAATCTGAAAGAATTTTACCCCAAAGCAATATGACAAGAACAACACCACCAACACGAATTATCCCCCCAAACTCATGTTCGTCAAATTCAATGAAATCAAAGCAACAAATCCATGGTAAGAGAGTGTATCGACTAAAACAACTAACCATATCAAATAATCATCACGAATAGCAATGAAATCGACAAAAATGCAAAAATGGAAGTGATAAGCTCGTTATTTCACTCACTTATCTATATTATTTTTATACTATTTTATGTAGAATTATTGATTTTATATATATATTTTATGCATGATATCAATATTAGGTGGTTTTAGGTGTGTTTTGATGTTTATGCAGGTTTTTAGGCCTAAACTCACGAGAAAACTGTTCCGAAAGCAGTGACGTGTAAGAGTAGCAGTGAAGAGTTTTTCCACAAGAGGAATTCGGGCTATTGGTGCATGGAAATGGATGATGCTTTGAGTTAGCTCTCCAACGCAACTGGAATCGGGTCAATCGGAGTTCGGATGAGGAAGTTATGGCCAAAACCGTGAGACCGCGCAGACGGGGCTGACCTCAGTTTTCCACGTCGATCGACGGGGATGCTGCGTCGATCGACGCGGGCCTCCTGGCGCGGGAAATTGGCTGAATTCGAGATTTTTCATATCTTTAGCCCTAGATTTGATATGATACACCTCCACCTCTATAAATAACCTTGTAAATTCGATTTTTAAGTATTCCAATCATATGTTTTATTCCAGATTTCAGATTTTGAGAGATTCAAAGAGTTTTAGAGTTTATGTTTGAAGACAGAGTTTTGTGGGAAGACATTCCAACCCAAGTTTTTATGCAATTCAGGTTTTATCTCTCTATGATGAATTTTACCTTGAATATGTGTAACTAAATCCTTTCTCAGATTCTAGGGTTTCGAACTATCTATGTATACATGATTTGATTAATTGAATTATTTTCCCTTTCCCTTCGTAGTTTGTGAAATCTGTGCTTATTCATAATCTTGATTTGTTGGCCACTTATTAGGATTATCTAATTGATTACTTGAGACGTAACTGTGATAGTTTTCAATGGAAAGAGATTTTCACAATATAATCTGATTTCTTGTCGTAACTGAAGGAGATTGATTATAGGGATAAATCTGTAGAACTTGGGAGTTAGTTAATTTATCTTGAGACCGAGCGGAGATAGGTAGTTGACTAATCTACTTTGCGAATTGTCCAACAAAGAAGTTCGTAATACTTTTCTGATGTTTCACTACGAAGAGGAATTAAATTTGGGAATTAATCAATTGATTCATACATGTCATACTTGATAGGTAGATATCCCTGGAATCTGTGCTTCTCTTATTTGAATCTAAAAGCTTTTTAAATTTCCTGTTTAATTTTCATTAGCAAGTACTGCGATTTTCAAAACAACAAAACTTTTTATCTGATTTTCCTAACCAGTATTTTAAGAACGTCTGATTTAGTATTTAGGATTTTTTTGTTATTTCATTCCCCTGGATCGATAACCTTAGGGTTTACAAATTTATTTGCCACTATTTCTATAATTAATCTGTAGAAATTACAGTGATCAAATTGGCGCCGTTGTCGGGGAATAGAATAGAATTAATCTTACTATTAAGTCTGTGATTGAAATATTGCTTTAGGCTGTAAATTTTTTGTGTTTCATGTAATTTCTTCAAGTTTTCGTACCCGCCGTCGACCGACGAGGACGCCGCGTCGATCGACGAAGTGGATTCTTTCCGTCGATCGACGCTAGGTCCAAGCGATCGACGTCGCTTCTGTTTTTCCAAATTTCCGTGGTTTATTTCAGTTTGTTTCGTTTTATTTCCAGTTTTACCTCACTACCTCCTTTGTTGTACAGGTAGTGCATGAGTACAAGAGCCAGAGGAAAGGACCCGCTTTATTACTATCCGGACATTGAAGCTACTTGCAGAAAGATCCGAAGGAACAAGC
>JAPKLW010000427.1:111060-121295 GCA_026898455.1 Plectranthus barbatus
CTAACCAGTATTTTAAGAACGTCTGATTTAGTATTTAGGATTTTTTTCGTTATTTCATTCCCCTGGATCGATAACCTTAGGGTTTACAAATTTATTTGCCACTATTTCTATAATTAATCTGTAGAAATTACAGTGATCAGGAAGCAAGGGCACCAAGTTCAATTTCCATCAAAATCTAGCTCCAATCCTTCACAACATATGAAATAATCGAAGAGGGAAGGTTTAGGATACATACCATGGATTGTAGCGATGAATTTGAAGAGACAAAATTCGAGGTGGGCATTTTTGGAGATAAAGAAATTGTGCGTGTGTGTTTGTGAGGAAAAGAATGAGGGGTTTTGGGTTTTAAACCCGTCTCTGTTCGGCCTCTGAATTGTTTGCGTCGATCGACGAGGCACCCCCGTCAATCGACGTGGCCAAAATTCCCTCGTCGATCGTCGATGAATGGCATCGATCGATGAAGCCCAGAAACAAGCGTCGATCGACGCCAAAGGGCAGCGATCGACGTGGCCCCGACAGATGACTAGACCCGACGCAATTCGCAAAATTCTGGAAAAATGAAACTCAAGTGACTTGATTTGACTGAATTTAAAAATACAAAATTAAAAGAAAGCAGTAAATTGTTGGGTTACCTCCCAACCAGTGCTTGGTTTTATGTCGCTAGCTCGACAAAACCTTTGAATTCAAGGGCGGTTTGAGTAATACTTCTCCACCGCTTCGACTTGAAGTGGGGTGTAGTATGGTTTCAGGTTCTGCCCGTTCACCTTGAAGTTCTTCCCATCTTGGCCGGCTAACTCAACTACACCGTTCATGAATTGACAAATCACAGTGTATGGTCCGGCCCACTTTGACTGCAGCTTTCCGGGCATGAATCGAAGACGGGATTTGAAGAGGAGGACTTTGTCACCGGAATGAAACACATGTGAGCGAATCCTCTTGTCATGGAATCTCTTCGCTCGATTCTTGTAGATGACGTTGTTCTCATAAGCTTCATCTCGAAAGTCTTCAAGCTCATTCAATGCCATGGTTCGCTCTTCTGCGGCTGTCCTCCAATCCAAGTTTAGTTCTTTCACTGCTCTCCAAGCCTTGTGCTCCATCTCCACTGGCAGGTGACAGGACTTCCCAAAAATCAGCTTGTAGGGTGATGTCCCAATGGGTGTTTTGTAGGTGGTGCGGTATGCCCATAATGCATCATCAAGTACAGCCGCCCAATCCTTTCTTTGCTTCACCGTCTTTTCCAGAATTTGTTTGATTACTCAGTTGGACAACTCTGTCAACTCATTCCCTTGAGGGTGATATGGAGTAGTGACTCGGTGTTTGACTGCATACCTCGCAAGAAGAGTGGTCAGCCATTTGTTGCAGAAGTGGGATCCCCCATCGCTTACCAAGGCTCTTGGCGTCCCAAATCTCATTATGAGCTTTTGCAGGAACTTGATGACCACTTTGGAGTCGTTTGTGACTGTTGGAACGGCCTCAACCCATCGTGATACGTAGTCCACTGCTAGAAGTATGTATGAGAACCCTTGGGATGGCGGAAAAGGTCCCATGAAGTCGATTCCCCATACGTCAAAGATCTCGACTTCGATGACCGGCGTCTGTGGCATCTCATCCCTTCGCGAGATATTGTTGATCCTTTGGCAGTGATCACAACTCGTAATCCATCCACGGCAGATCTCGTAGATGGATGGCCAATAGAACCCGCTGGCGAGGATTTTGAATGTCGTCCGGTTGGCTGAATGATGGCCGCCACTTGGAGATGAGTGGCAAGCTTCAAAGATTGGTTGCCACTCGGACTGGGGCACACATCGGCGGATGACGCCATCAGCACATCTACGCCACAGATAGGGATCCTCCCAATAGTAGAATCTGACGTCGTGCAGAAACTTTTTCTTTGCATAAGGAGAAGAGTCCGGAGGAAGTACGCCGCCAGCCAAGTAGTTGGCGAAGTCTGCATACCATGGAGTTTTGGACTCGAACATCTCTTTCAAATCCCTCGTAGCATAGATCTGTTCGTCAGGGAATGTCTCTCGGATTGTCATCTGCTGATCATCCCTTTCCACCGGTTGCTCGAGTCTTGACAAGTGGTCGGCGATCACGTTCTCGCTCCCTTTTTTGTCCTTGATCTCCAAGTCAAACTCCTGCAGCAACAATATCCACCGGATCAGTCTTGGCTTGGCATCTTGCTCTGCGAACAAGTATCTGATGGCTGCATGGTCGGTGTAGACAATCGTCTTCGAGCCTATAAGATAAGGCCGAAACTTTTCGAAGGCATACATGACTGCGAGCATCTCTTTCTCCGTGGTGGTGTAGTTGTATTGCGCCGGATTCATGCTCTTGCTGGCGTAGTGAATTACATGAAAGAGCCTTCCTTTCAGTTGTCCCAAGACTGCTCCAACAGCATAGTCGCTGGCATCGCACATCAATGTGAAAAGCTCATCCCAGTCAGGCGCGGTCAAGACTGGCGCAGTCACCAGTGCCTCTTTCAATCTCTCAAATGCCTTCACGCACTCATCATCAAACACGAAGGAGACATCCTTCTCCAACAGGTTGCACAAGGGCCGAGATATCTTTGAGAAGTCTTTGATGAACCTCCTATAGGATCCGGCGTGACCAAGGAAACTTCGAACGGGTTTGACATTTGTTGGTGGTGGCATCTTCTCAATGGCTATCACTTTGGCTCGGTCTACTTCAAGTCCTTCAGCTGACACTCGATGTCCCAACACAATCCCTTCTCGCACCATGAAGTGGCATTTCTCCTAATTGAGGCGAAGGTTAGTCTCGGTGCATCTCTCGAGTACGGTAGCCAGATTCTGCAAATAAACATCGAATGAGCTACCAAAAACCGAGAAGTCATCCATAAATACCTCCATGACATCTTTGATCAAGTCGTGGAAGATGGCCATCATGCATCTCTGGAAGGTAGCCGGTGCATTGCATAGTCCGAAGGGCATCCGACGGTAGGCGAATACTCCATATGGACAGGTGAATGTTGTCTTGTGTTGATCTTCAGGCGCCACAGCTATCTGGTTATACCCTGAGCAACCATCAAGAAAACAATAAAAAAGGTAACCGGATAATCTATCGAGCATTTGATCAATGAAGGGAAGAGGAAAATGATCCTTGCACGTGGCGGTGTTCAGAGCGCGGTAGTCGATGCAAAATCTCCATCCCGTGATTAGTCTTGTCGCAACTTCCTCTCCATCATCATTCTTTACTATCTGCATCCCCCCTTTCTTGGCTACTACTTGTGTAGGGCTCACCCACTTGCTGTCGGAAATAGGGTAAATCATGCCATGATCAAGGAGTTTGAGAACCTCCTTCTTTACGGCTTCTTGCATGATGGGGTTCAGTCGTCGTTGTGCTTGTCTCTTGGGTTTAGCGTCCTCTTCAAGGATGATCTTGTGCATGCACAGCAAAGGGCTGATCCCCTTGATATCTCCCAAAGTCCATCCAATGGCGGACTTATATTTCCGTAGGACTCGTAGCAGTTTGTCCAACTCCCGCTGTGTAAGATAGGCAGAAACAATAACAGGGTAAGTGTCACCAGAACCCAGAAATGCATACCTGAGATGTGCCGGAAGCGTCTTGAGTTCCAGAAGTGTGGGTCGGAGTCGGAAATTGGCTTTCCCAGGTTAGCGTCGAGGGACGGCACTTCTTTTGATCGATGTGGTCTTCGAGGGGTCGTTGATCGACGAGACAGTGGCGTCGATCAACTTGCTCTCCTCCCCGTCTCCTTCTGGCTGATTCTGACGGTAGTGATTAGGCAGCGGTTCTCTCTTGGTTTTTTTTTCTCGAGTTATCTCCTCAAACACGTCCAGCTCCACAACCAGATCCAGGATCCCCTCTTCTGCCTCGTCCAGATTTGTTGACGAGAACAGCGAATGTTGCAGGTAGTTTTCCAGAAAATCCGGTTCACTTTTGAGAGAGGCAAAAGGAGAAGACATCATCGGGCTGAAGCAGTTAATCATGTGGCATTCTTCTTGATAGCTTCCTTCATTGTGCTTCTGTATTGCCTTGTAGATTGAGAATGTAATTGACTCGTTGTTCACTCGGAATGTCAGTTTGCCATCTCGAATGTCAATCAATGCCCCTCCGGTTTTCAGGAATGGCCTTCCAGGGATCAGAGGAATGTTGTAATCTTCTTCCATGTCTAGTACCACGAAATCGGCTGGAATGATGAAATCTTTTACCTTTACCAGCACATCTTCCATGATGCCTTTCGGGTAGGAAACTGATTGATCGGCCATTTGAAGTAAGATTGTAGTGGGCTTGATGTTTTCGATCTTTAACCGCTTGAAGATTAACAGCGGCATCAGATTGATTGATGCTCCAGAATCACAGAGGACTTTCCCAAAGGTTTCTCCTCCGATCACACAAGAGATTGTGAAGGAACCCGGGTCCTCCCTTTTGATCGGCATCATCTTTTGAATAATGGCGCTGCACTCTTCGAACAGGTTGACTGTCTCATGCTCCAAGAAAGGTCTTTTTTGAGATACCATGTCTTTCAGAAACTTGATGTACCCGGGCATCTCTTGCAGGGCTTCGACTAATGGAATATTGATATGCACCTTCTTCATTGTTTCCAGGAATTGTGCATACCTCTCGTTCATCTTTGTCTTGGTGAACCGCTGCAGAAACGGCAGAGGCGGTTTCTTCAGAGGTGGAACGGGGCTGGCATCGATCGACGAGGATTAGTGTCGATCGACGTGGCCTCAGGAGCTGCGTCAATCAACGGAGACCCTCTGTCGGTCGGCGGAATCTCGTCTGCGATGGTTTCTTCTTCCTTCTCGGCTTCTTTCCCTGCCTGCCTTGGTCCTTCATAGGATTTTCCCCCTCTCAGAGTTATGGCATTCACTTGGTTCCTCTGATTCTGGTTCTTGGGATTGACTTGAGTGTTGCTCGGAAGTTGTCCCGGCTTGTGTTTAGTTCCAAGAGCATCGGCAATCTGACTGACTTAGTTCTCAATGATCTGCACATGCTTCTGCATCTGGTCAACTTTAGTGTTCACGCCCGAGATTTCTTGCTTAAGCTTGGCTACCGTATCGGTGGAGCCTTCCATAAATTTAGCCAAAATCTCCTCGAGATTTGGCTTCTTCTTCTCCACTACTGCCCCGTCTTGCACGGCAAATCCCGGTGGTGGCTGCTCTGCGGCTTGAGGGTTTGCGTAGGAAAATCCAGGATGATTCCTCGCATGATTATAAGTGTAGGGCTGGTTATGCTGCTGATTGTGTTGTTGATACCCTCCTCAGTAATTGTTTTTATAACCGCCTCTTTGAATGAAGTTTACTTCGGCACCCTCACCATCCGGTGGAACTTGCACTGTCTCAACTGCGGCGACAGTTTTCTCTTGCTTCAGTGTAGCGAATTCTTCCTTGTGCTTTTTCAACTCAGTTGCCAAATCAGGTTGTTCGGCAACTTTCTCCACCACTTTTTCGACTGCTTTCACGGGTCGAGTTCGATTTGAGGACCACCGTTGAGTGTTGTTGGCCATCTTTTGGAAGAATTCCATGGCTTTCTTTTCGTCATGATGGTATCTCCCAATGTAGTGTCTACCAATTTGACGGTCTTGTCATTGAGTCCTTCATAGAATGCTTCTGTCTGCTCTCCTGGCGGAAAGCCATGTCCAGGGCAAGATCTCAGTAGTTCTTTGAATCTTTCCCACGTCTCACTGAAGTTCTCATCAGGTCTTTGAGCGAATCTGATGATTTCCTTCCTTCTCTGCCTGATGACATTCGGAGGGAAGAAATTTTCCAGGAACTCATTCCTCGGTTCAGTCCATGTGCTTATGCTTTCCTTGTCCAATGCAATGAACCATGATTGTGCCTTATCCCTCAGAGAGAATGCGAACAGACGCATTCGGATGGCACTCTTGCTGACTCCTCCGATCTTGACAGTGTTGTAGAGCATAATGAACTTATCCAGATGTGCATAAGGATCCTCAGTAGCCCTTCCTCCGAATTGATTTTGTTGGACCATCTGCACCAATCCGGTCTTCAGCTCAAAATTATTGGCATTGATGCCAATTCTGAAGTCTGTCTCCCTGAATCAAGGTTTATACCGGTTCTGCATGGCCTCCTCTTCTTCCTCATCGTCAGATCCCCCTGGCGGATTCTGGTTGTCATCCTCTTCATTGTCGGGATTATCCTCAAACAATGGGTTACGGCGGACATCCCTTCCATTTGGATTGTTCCTCTCGAGGTCTCTTTCCAGGTTGAACTGTTGGATCTGTGCCCTCATAGCTTGAACTTCTTGGAGAAGCACAACTTGCTCCTCTGCAGTTAGCATTGGTGGTTGCGGTTGAATAACCGGCTGTGGCACGTTGTCTACCATTGTTTGATTACTCGAGCCTTCCTGAGCACGCTTATTCTTTTGGATCTTTCTGCAAGTGGCTTCAATATCCGGGTGATAGTATAGCGAGTCCTTTCCTCTGGCTCTCGTACTCATGCACTACCTGTACAGCAAATGAGGTAGTGAGGTAAAACTGAAAATAAAACGAACGAACTGAAATTGAAAAACTGAAAAATTAGAAAACACCTCGGCGTCGATCGACGAGCTGTAGCAACGATTGACGAGGTAATGACACATGCATCGATCGATGGAAAATCACATCGATCGACGTAAATGACGAAAAACACGAAAACAGGAAGAAAATACAACCTAAATCAGTACTTTGTTCACAGTTTTAATAGTAAGATTAATTCTATTCTTTCCCCGGCAACGGCGCCAAAATTTGATCGCTAAATTATTTAACAGCGACTTAGCAAAGCTAATAATATAGCGGCAAATAAAAATTATCGATCCCATAGGGAAAAAAGTAACGAAAAACCCTAAGTACTAAAACATTAGTTCTCAAAACACTGGTTAGGGATAAGTCAAATTTTGGGTTGTAATTATTTTGAAATTCTCAATACTAGCAAATTAAATTTAAAACAGAAAACTAAATTGCTTTTGATGAAAACGATTGTGAGAGTACAGATTCCAGGGAAATCTACCTATCAAGTATGACATGAATGAATGAATTGATTATTTCCCAATTTAATTCCTCTTCGTAGTGAAACATCAGAAAAGTATTATGAACTTCTTTGTTGGACAATTCATAAAGTAGATTAATTAATTACCTATCTCCGCTCGGTCTCAAGATAAATTAACTAACTCCAAAGATCTACAGATTTATCCCTACAATCAATCTCCTTCAGTTACGACAAGAAATTAGATTATATTGTGAAAATCTCTTTCCATTGAAAACTATTACAGTTACGTCTCAAGTAATCAACTAGTTAATCCTAAGATGTGGCCAACAAACTCAAGATTATGAATAAACACAGATTTCACAAACTACGAAGGGAAAGGGAAAATAATTCAATTAATCAAAACATGCATACATTGATAGTGCGAAACCCTAGAATCTGAAGAAGAATTTAGTTACACATATTCAGAGAAATATTCATCATAGAAAAATAAAACCTGAATTGCATAAAAACGTGGATCCGATTGTCTTCCCACAAAACTCTGTCTTCAAACATAAACTCTAGAAAACTTGGAAATCTCTAAAAATCTTCAATACTAAAATCTCTAATTTGCTCTAATGATTTTTCCACCTAAAAACGAATTTACACATCGCTATTTATAATAGTGAAGGATGTATCAAACAGTATCTAGGAGTAGATATGTGTTTATCTTCGAATCAGACTCAGACCAGGAATCCCGTAAGCGCGCCGATCGCTGGAGAACAGCATCGATCGACGCTGGTGAAATACCCTCATTGATCGACGTGGAATGGCGTCGATCGACGTGGGCTTGCTGCTTCCGTCGACCTTCTCCTTCTCCTTCGTTGAGCACTTCTTTTCCAATCATCGCATCGATCGACGAGACATCCCCGTCGATCGACGTGGTCCTGAACTGGGAACCTATTCTTCGTTGTTTTCGACCAAAAACCTGCATGATTCATCAAACACAACATTACAAGTACAAAAGTCAATTCATGCACGAAAAAGACATTAAAAACAATCTGAACACCACACAATTAGTCAAAGAACAACCAGATAAGTTGGTGAAAATCCTAACTTATCACATCCCAAGACAGATAACACCGTTATTAACAATGATATAAACACTAATATAAAAAATAACTGAATATCCATCAACATAAAGTTTGGAAATTGAAATAAGGTTTTGCCGAAAATTCGGCACGTATAAAACATCTCTCAAATTTGAAATAGAATCATCAAAGTACAAGATGAAATCTCCAATAGCAGCTACACTCACTTGTGCTGCGTTCCCCATCGAGATGGTAACCTCGTCATTCTTCAGCACCCTCCTCGGTGTGAACCCCTGCAAAATGTAACAAACATGATCAGTAGCTCCAGTATACACTACCCACGAATGAGTAGAAGCTGATGCTAAACATGTTTTCGTTACAAATGCAAATGACGTACCTTGTCCTTTAGCATTCGAACAATCCACCTTTCCGCATCCAGCACACTTGTTCTTCTTTGAGGTGACCTTGACTCTCTTCACCTTCTTTGACTTGCTTTCACTGCCTGCTTTCCTGAGCTTGCTTTCAGCACCATCATCTCCAACCCTAGAGGTTGTTGAACCAGTACTAGAATCACTCAGAACAGGCATCCGGGCTCGCATGGAAGATTGCTCAACCACAAGGTCCTCAAGTAGCTCATGCAGAGCATACTCTCCTCTTGCAGCAGCAACTACCTTAAAGTCATAAAAGGAGTCCGGAAGAGAGTTCAGGATGATATCAATCTCGCCTTGCGCACTGATATTACCACCCCGCACAGTGAACTGTCTCATGAGATCAATCATAGACATCATGTGCGCTGTCACCGAACTATCTTCAACCATCTTCTTGCACACAAGATTGTGCACAAGTCCATAGTTTATAGTCCGCTCCACATTGCCATAAGCTGTCGAGAGTTCTTTCCAGATCTCTCCAGCCCTTTCAAGATACTCATACTTGTGCCTTAATTTTCTAGATAGGGAACCCGTGATGAGCCAAAAAGCAAACTCATCAGCGTCCTCCCATCTTTCATAAAATTCAAGCTCTAGTTCACATACCTTATCATGAGTACGCAACAGTGGATCCATGAAAAGAACATATGCTTGATTTTTCAGAAAAATGATGTGTTTGACGCAAAAACTCCATTCAGGGATGTTCGGACCAGTTAAAGGATTGAGAGCAAGAATATGATCAACAGTAGACATAGACATATCTGAAACAATAAAATAATCTTAAATAAGAACAAACATGTAGAACTTCGAAAAAAAATGCATTGAAAACCTTTTCATAAATCAAATACATATGTTTTCCACTAATTGCCCAAGAGTTCCCACCGCAAGCTACACTCGTAGACGTTTACGATGTCACCCTCAACCAGAACTGCGGGTTTTAAGCCCCAATTCTTTAATTTCACTACCTTGTCAGGAACCTTTCGACACTAGAAATTAATAATTAGTGAAAACCTTATACCAAGCCATCTCTCAAGAACAATGATGCAATTCTTGCATTATATTCTAAGATGCTTCTAAGCGATTAACCACAAATTTAACTATGGCCAAAAGAGACAGTTTAGCATGGCACGTAACCATACCGCACAACCCTTAAAGCTTTTGTTATCTATAATTTAAATCAATCCTAGAATACTTATGAAAGAGATCTACGCAAAACCCTCCCACTATTCACATGATTTAAATTGTTTGTCTAGAAATCCCAACAACTGTACCCATGCACCTCCAAGAACTAGCAAACTACACTCGTAGACGTTTACTAGAGCGAGAGATACACTAACAGCCTAGGACCGCTTTGTGGAGGTCTATTGATTTTAATTAAAAAATCTACTTAGTATTTTTCTTTTAAAAAGGTTTCTTATATGCGCACATATAATTTCTTTGTTATTATATTTTCCAATTTTTTGCATGTAATTAAACAAGCCCAAAAATTCCCAAAATGTAATCCAACAAGAAATTAATCACATAAGCATGCTTGAAAAACTGTAAATAATAAAAGCAGTAAATCATGCTTTTCCAATTATCTACACATGCTTAATTGCGCACATAATAAATCACATATCATACGAGGACAATTAAGGCAAACAAAAATTCCTCGTGGCCCCACAAAACAGGAAAACAAAATCCTATCTATTGCAATTTGAATTTTGAATTTATTTGGATAAATCCTGTTGGGAAATTTGGCTAAGTTTCCTCTCCCCAGTAGCTACTTGTTT
>JAPKLW010000427.1:131295-150990 GCA_026898455.1 Plectranthus barbatus
TGTTGGGAAATTTGGCTAAGTTTCCTCTCCCCAGTAGCTACTTGTTTAGATTCTAGTTTGGTGTTTTGGTGGATCAAATCCTAAGTCCTACCAGCGTCAGTTGTCTCTAGATAGCTCTAGATCTCAAATGTAAAGTCCTGTTTAGGTCTTTTGAGTTGTAAGTCGCAGCTGATCAAGACTCATGCTGGCTACTGTTCACCAGCATGAGATGTACTTACCAGTTGAGAAAAGTCTCACCAGCAAGCGACTGACAAGACTCGTGCTGACACTGTTCATCAGCATGAGAAGAGCTAATGACTGGCTACTGTTCACCAGTTGGGAAGGTTTTCATCAGCAGGGAGCTGACAAACCCTATCAGCAGAATAAGTGTTCTCACTGACACTGTTCACCAGCGGTGAAGCCACCAGTCATGGGAGATTCCAAGAGTTAACATCAGACAGATTGGTAGACTTAGATTGTGCCAACGCAAGTCACCAGCAGAGACTTGCCAGCACAAAGATCACCAGCATGCTCTACCAGTCGGATGTTATCAGCAGAATTCAAGATTCGCTCTCCCAGAGTCTTAGAGACAAAAAGAAGATTCGTCTGAGGAATAAACTGACAAAGTATGACTTTAAGGGAGGATACCTTAAAGTCTATCAGTTCAAGACACCAGTTCCGATTCCTCGTACTGACGAATAGTGCCGTTCTGACATAAATAGATCAATGTCAGATAAAGTGGACAAAAGCATGGCGCTTTCCGGAAATTCCTACCTGCCGCCGTCAGAAGGACATGCGAGGACAGATACCTTTTCCGGATGAGTCCAAACGGCTAGAAATTTGAATGGGATCCTGCGTCTATAAATAGGTCGGAGCTACCAACATTTAAGACGCTTGCTCCATCAACATTCAATACTCTTCAACTACCGAAAGACTGAAAATTCATTACGCTCAAGCAAGCAAGCGATACTTTCGAGGCTTTACTTAAAGCTTATCCGTGTGTTGATTTATCAAACACGAGACTTCAAGCTTCCAGCTTGTAAGTTACAGATCTCTTTGGTGTTCTTTCTCTTCCGAGGAAGTTCACAGCAGCTCTTGTGCCAGCCAGCACCTGAGTTATTACGGGCTTTTTGCCGTATTGAGAAGACACGTTCTTGGGAGAACTAAACACCCACGCAGTCAGCTAAGGAGGTTGAAGTGACGTGCTCGCACTCCTACAGCTGATCAGAGTTGAAGAAGGACAAGGCCGGGAGCGGTTGATCTAGTGAACTGGTGGACGAGGCATTCACCAGCTAGAGATAGATCGTAGGACGCTTGTACCCGATTACTCTTAGTGAAATTTCCAGTGCTACGACTGGAGAGTGGACGTAGATCAGTTGATCGAACCACTATAAATCCTTTGTTTTTTTTTATCAGCTTTCTGCATTTCATACTGATTTAAAACCCAGCACCCAAGTGCTGGTGTATATCTGAAAACTGATATAACTGTGCAAACAAGGCTAAAAATATTCTAAGTCTTGAGCTACCAGCTGACGAGCCAGTTGCCAGTCAGCTAAGTACTCAGAGTGCCAGTTGACTTACCAGCTGACAAGGTCCCAGTCAGCTGAGTAACCAGCAGAGCGCAATAAACGAATTAACACAGTTTCCGCTGCCAAGTTATACCCTGATAATCCGGGACCAACAAATCCAAATCATTTCAAATCTTCCAGGGCCTCCAAATCTTCATTCACCAAATCCTTTTGGGATTTAGGATTTTGTGATTTGATGATTGGCCACAAACCTTAATGCAAACCTAGGGTTTCAACAGGATTGCACCAGCCACCAAAACACGAACCACCGCGACGGGACAGCACCACCGACGATGACTATCGCCGCCACCGCGCGCATCGCAAGCCCGCCGCCCCTGACCGCCGCCGCCGGTCCGCGCGCTGCGCTCGCTGTTGGCCGCGCCCACGCGTCGGCCGTCTTTGTTCTTCGTCCCGACCCGTCCAATTACAGATTTGAAATAAAATTGCAGAAACGAATCTATTACAATTTTTAATCAAATCTAAACTAATCACATATTTTCTCGTGATTATACAAAATGATTCAACCCTGTTGGTGGCCTAAACCGGATTCAGCCCATCAAGAGTATCAGGTCGAGGCCCAGCAAAGGGCTGACAGCATTGCCAGTGCAACGATGTCTGTTGCGTGTGTGAATCACACTAGTGCAAGTGCACACTATCACAAGTAATATAAAACGGAGTATTCTCTGAGTATCGATCCACAGGGAAGGGTTAAAGGTGCACAAACACTCAACTCGATTTAATTGATGAGGAAAATAAGTTGATTTGTTTAATTAATCTAGGCATGAATTAATAAGGAAATAACAATAAGCATAAAAACAGGGGATGGTAAAAACAGGGGAAAAATGAGAAAATCGGATTTGACAAATTCTTTAAATCGATGAGAAAACAGCTTAGGCTATGGAATCACTTGCTACAAACAGATATGCTACAGCAATAGCAACAGCACAGAGTAGTTGATGCCAAATTGTTATTCCCAACTAGATTTTCCAAAATAGATGAGATTGCCTTTTTTAATTAAATTTAACATATTCTTATGCCCAAATTCAAATTAAGTCAAGCACTATTCACAGCTCTCTTAGGCATTTAAACAAACACAATACCTACATATTCCTATGCAACATATAGTGTAGCAATTGAGGTTTCTACCCATAATCCTAATTTTTCCAAACCAAGATTAAGCATAAATCACAAACACAAGCTCCCACAAGGATTGTAATTAAAAGATTTAAACCTTCAAAAGCTCAACTCCATGCTATTAACAATAGTGTCACACAATGAAATCAAAACATGCAAGTTCATCCATAGCCCAAGCCAAGTGGGTTTAGCTCATATTTACAAAGAGTGGAGCTGAAATCAGTTCTTGAAACTTAGGATTCATAATTAAAAACTAAAATTAAAGATAAAGAGGACAAAGATAAGGTTTCCCCCTTCGATCATTCAGCAAGAGGAACGATTCCTCGACTTCCAGCTGAATTCTCTTGGTGGCAAGTTGTAGCTCGATCCTCTCTTCTTCTCCAGCTATTCTCTTCCCAGCTGCACTCTTTCTCCCCAGATGGTTCCTCTCTCTCTCTACGAAAGTGTGTTCCCCAAAATGAATGAATCCCCCCTTCTCTCTTTAACAATTGATATTTATACCTCCCCCAATTCTAGGTTTCCTCTTTTAGCAATGTTCCCCAAAGTGCCCTTGGAAAAAGTGGGTGAATTTCAATTATTTTTGGACTCCCAGCTCAGCTAATTGAGTAGCCCACGTCATCCAGCTGTTTGACTCAAATTTGACTAAAATCTGCCCAGGTCGCCATGCTGCAGCATCACTTTTCTCATGCTTCAGCTTCGGGCTGGGAAATGGAAAATTTCCTGCACGGGGTTTTTAACTCCAAATCCTCCAAAAACATCATTATTTAGTCTAAAACACTAAATAAACATAGAAAGACACTAACACCTAAATACGAGACCAAAAGCAACGAATAATGAGTGAAACACAAGTTAAATGCTCTCTAAACCAAGCTAAAATAGGAGAAATATAACTCTTATATAAGAGTTATCAATGCTACAGAGGCCCAGTCCGATCAGGACCTACCACGCCAGAGAACAGTTCGATCAATCTTAAGAGCAGTCCGATGGGCATCAAGGAAGATACGAAGGGCATCAAGGGCAGTTCGACCAGGGTCTTAAGTGGCTCGATCAACAGGAAGGGGGCTCTATATAGGAATTGAGAACTACTTCGGCAATTGCTCAACGGTCGAAAGTGGTCAACAGGCGCACAACTTCTACCTCACGAGGATTTCGGAACTGCCAAACCACCACGTAAAGGGACCACCCCGAGATTCGTGGGAGTAGCCCCAACGGAAAGGAGGAGGCCGCGGAAACCCTAGAATGAAGTCACCTCCTATAAATACCTCCTCAACGCATAGAAGAAGACACACGCAAAAAGAGAGAAAAACCTAACCCCTTGTTCATTAGAAATTAGGCTAAGAGATCTGAAAGCTCAACATCATTATAGTTCCAGACCAGTTCGATTTACTTGTGTTTTTATTAATACTTTATTTATCGCGTGCTTTTGTTATGTTGTTTCCTGTTTGTTTTTGCTTATAGTTCTCGGGGCTCCATATTCCGAGTAAATCCACGCTCAACAATTTGGCGCCCACCGTGGGGCCTCGAGAATGAATATCATTTCTTCTTTGTAGGGAATGGCAGACAATCCAGGCAAAGCTCATGCTGTCGAGGTTGATGACCAAAAGACCGCTCCGGCGGAAGGTCGAAGCAAAGCTCCTAATCTCGGAGCGGGTCGAGGGGCTCTAGCGGGAGTAGGGCGAGGACGAGTCGTCGTAACCAGCAATGGGGCCCCGCGTCCACCTAATGCGGGGGGGGGCGGTGAACGATCTGATGAGAGCGTTCAATGCTACTCCTCTAGGAGAGCTGACTTTCTTGCTACCACCGCTAGGTATTTTAGGGGACCCCCACGTTTTGATGCTGGTGACACAAGTGCAAAGCACGAAGGGGATGATCGAGACAATGGGGGCCAGGATGGAAGATATGGCAAGGAAATACTAACTCCTCGAGAGGGAGAACCGGAGGCTGTAGCTGCAGAATAATAATAGGCAGCCAATCGTCGAAGAACCTAAGAGCACAGAAAAGACTACTCAAGATACTACGAGAAACTTGGAGGCTGAATTCGATCATGCTGGAGGGATAACCACTGAAAGAACCCCGAGGGATCCACCAACCCTTAAGGATCAGGCCGACCAATTAGGTCGGCCAAGACTGCAGGCCATTCAGCAGATCAAACGATGGTTCGAACAGAGGCTCAGATATTTCGAGTCATTACTCGCCAGGGTCCCCGGGCTTCCTCCCCCAGAAAGGAAGATACCTCGCGAGAGCTATGCGGAGTCCCCTTTTTCCCCGGAGATTGTCGGGGCTGAGTTACCATCCAGATTTACTCCGCCAAGTTTAGTCCTCTATGACGGGACCTCAGATCCAGAAAACCACATCGTCGTATACCGGCAGAAGATGTTGGCGCTAGCAATTCCAGGAGCTCAGATGGAAGCTTGTATGTGTAAGAGCGGTTCGAGCTTAACGGGGCCAGCTCTCCAGTAGTTTATCAACCTGCCCCGGAGTTTGATTTCCACGTTTGTGGAACTGCACCAGCTGTTTTTGCGGCAATACTCCAGCAGCAGATGCCTTGATAAGCACCCGAGAGATTTCTATGCGGTGATCCAAAGACCAGGTGAGCCCTTGAGGGCATATCTGTCATGCTTCAACAAGGAATTGGTGGCAGTGCCTAACTGCCCCAATAGCACTGCCGTGCGGGCCTTTACGAAGGGTCTCGATGTAGACTCTGATCTATATCGCGAACTTTCCATCTATCCCTGCCAGACGATGGATGACGCCCTGAATAGAGCCTGGGCGCTTATTAAGTGGGAGGAGGATGAGCCTTATCGGTGAGCACGCCGCAATAGTGGAAGGCCTAACACGCGTGACGAGAGTCGACACGAGCAGAGGGACAGGCGTCCTCCCAGGTCACATCCCTATAGCAAGCCACCGCAGGTTAACAACCTTTGCCCTTGTATCCCGGAGTACACGTTGTTGATCGAGCCAGCCGATCTCGTTCAGAACGTACTCCGAAGAATGTCAGAGAAAGTAAGATGTCCTCCGAAGATGAAAGCAGACCCAGCCTCGCGGGACGTACATAAATTCTGTGAGTTCCACAACGATCATGGCCACACCACCGCGGACTGTCGGGCCCTGCGCCTCGAGGTGGTCGAGTTATTGAAGAAAGGGTTCCTATCCGAATACCTGTCGGATCGAGGAAAGAGAACTTGGGCTCGGGAAAAGCGGGCCGATGAATCAGGACCCTCGAAGGCGGATGCGCCCAAGCCCCCAGTTCCAGTCCGAACTATCAATTGCATTACCAGGGGATCAGAATTCAGTGGGATCACGAGGTCTGCCGCCAAGAGAGCCAGGCGACTGACTCGAGAGGAGGCCGTGGCCCCGCGTAAAAACCTGGATCACCATCCGATTGAGTTTACCAGCGAGGAAGTGCCAGGATTGAGCCACCCTCATGACGACGCCCTAGTGATATCTTTACTAATCTCGAACTGCCTCGTAAAGAGGATCCTAGTTGATAATGGGAGCTCGGCGAACATCCTATTTATGCACGCATTGAAGGACATGAAGATTCCCAAAGAAAAGGTAGTTCGATCGCAGACCCCGCTGATCGGGTTCAATGGTGACGTCCAGATGACGGTCAGAACCGTGATACTGCCAACATACTGTGGGGGGGCACACCACAATGTGTCTTTCATGGTCATCAACGCTCCCAGTGCCTATAATGCCCTGCTCGGGCGACCCTGGCTGCATCAATTGAAGGTCGTGCCCTCAACGTTCCATCAGGTGATTAAGTTTCCAACTGCAGGGGGAGTCTGTACAATTCGAGGCGAACAGAATGCCGCCAAAGAGTGCTACTATGCGAGTTTCAAGGTAGTGTGCGCCCAGCAGCACTTCGCTAAGAGAGAACTGCTACCCTCAGCAGGAGAGTCAGAAGAAGCCAAAGAGGTCGGGCTTGATCCGACCGACCCTGAGAAAAAGACGAACATCGGCGCCGGACTAGACCCAGAAGTCCTAACACAATTGATCGAATTCCTCAATTCCGAGCGGTACGCATTCGCGTGGTCTCATAACGATATGGTGGGAATTGATCCAGAGGTGATAACGCACAAGTTGCAGGTCGACCCTAACCATAGGCCTGTGCAACAGAAAAGAAGGAAATTCCAAGCCGAAAAAAATGATGCAATTAACGAAGAAATACAGAAACTATTGCATATTGGATCCGTGAGAGAAGTGAAATACCCAATGTGGCTCGCCAATGTCGTGGTGGTGAAGAAGAAAAATGGGAAGAACAGGGTTTGTGTGGACTACATGGACCTCAACAAAGCATGTCCCAAGGATCAATTCCCGCTCCCACATATTGATTACATCGTCGATGCCACCGCCGAGCACGAGCTGCTAAGCTTTATGGATGCATTTTCAGGATACAACCAAATCTTGATGCACCCTGAAGACCAGGAGAAGACAGCCTTCATGACGAGCAAGGGATCTACTGCTACAAAGTCATGCCATTCGGACTCAAGAACGCAGGATCAACGTATCAAAGGCTCGTAAACAAGATGTTCGAACCACTCATAGGGAAAACAATGGAAGTATACATAGACGATATGCTGGTAAAATTAAAGGACGCTAAGGATCATGTACACCACCTACGACAGGCCTTCGAGGTTCTCAACAAGTATAGAATGAAGTTGAACCCAGAAAAAAGCACCTTCGGGGTGGCTTCCGAAAAATTTCTGGGACACGTGGTAACCAAGCGAGGAATCGAGGCAGATCCCTCGCAGATAAGGGCAGTAAGAGGGATCGCACACCCACGAAGCCCGAAAGAAGTTCAGAAACTCAAAGGCAGATTGGCGGCACTTAGCCGCTTCATCTCCAGATATTCCGATAGAACGCATGAATTCTTCCAGGTGCTTCGGAAAGGAAAGAAGTTTGAATGGACGAATGAGTGCGCGAGAGCACTTGAACGATTAAAAGATTACTTAACCAGCCCGCCACTCCTGTCCAAACCTGAAAAGGTGGAGACCCTACTACTCTACCTATCTGTGTCCGAGCACGCACTCGGAGCGGTCCTGGTCAAGGAAATAACCGGGAAACAACACCCCGTGCACTATGCAAGTAAACCACTACTCGATGTTGAGACAAGGTATACAACACTGGAAAAACTAGCACTTGCCTTGGTAATCGCATCGCGGAAGCTGCGGCCCTATTTCGAGTCTCACCCTATCAAAGTGGTGACATCGTACCCACTGCAAACCGTATTTTCAAAGCCGAGCCTGTCTGGACGACTATTGAAGTGGGCAGTAGATATTGGAGGATATGGCCTCGAGTTCAAGCCGCACACAACGATCAAATCACAAGTGTTGGCGGATTTTATAGCTGAGTTCACAACCAAACTCCAGGCCGATGCGGAGAAAGAGGTCGCAAGCTTAGAAATCGCAGAAGTGACAAAGGAACCATGGGTTCTCCAAGTGGACGGATCAAGCAATATGCACGGCAATGGGGCTGGCATCAGGCTGTGAAGCCCGTGGGGAGAAACATTTGAAAGAGCCATCCGACTGAATTTTGAAGCAACAAACAACGAAGCAGAATACGAATTACTAGTTCGAGGGATGCAGCTCGCAAGAGAACTAGGGGCTCGCCGACTGCAAGTGCACGGGGACTCACAGCTAGTAGTGATGCAGATTGAGGAACATTTCCAAGTCAAAGAACCTCGACTACAAAAATATTGCGACTTGGCGCGGGAAGTAAGAAAAGAGTTTGATGACTGCGAAATAAAGCATATCACACGAGAGGAGAACGCGGAGGCCGATGCGCTGGCTAACCTGGCCTCCACAAAACAGATCAGGCAAAGTAGGCCCATCGTTATAACATGGACCGAAGAACCAGCCACCCCCAAAGCTGTGGAAGTCATGGACTTAACGATCGGCGACTCGTGGATCGAACCAATCCAAAAATACCTTGCAGACGGCGTCCTACCGGGAGATCGGACCAAAGCCGTACATCTAACCAGGGCAGCGGCCAAGTATACACTTTACAATGAGAACCTGTACAGGAGGTCCGTTGAAAGGCCACTACTTAAATGTCTGAGTCCTACCGCGGGACAGGCTATCCTCATGGAGATACACGAAGGGGATTGTGGAAGTCACCAAGGGGCTCGGCCATTGGCGCATAAGGTAATATCAGCAGGATTCTACTGGCCAACACTGCGAAAGGACGCTAAGAACTATGTGCGAAGCTGCAAAGCATGTCAGAGGTTCGAGGAAACTAATCAAAGCCACGCAAAACCACTCCACGCCACGATCGCGGCCTGGCCCTTCATGGCTTGGGGGATGGACATAGTGGGAAAGCTCCCAAAAGGAGTCGGACAGAAGGAATATATCCTGGTAGCCACCGACTACTTCACAAAGTGGGTCGAAGTAGAGGCTTTCGCCAATGTAAGAGAGCAGGAAGTGATCAAATTTGCATGGACCCCATTCTATGTAGATTTGGGGTACCAAAGGAGATCAGAACAGACAACGGAACCCAGTTCACGGGGCAAAAAGTACAAGAGTTCTGTGACCGGTACAACATCAAGTTGGTGTTTTCCACACCAAGATACCCTGAGGCGAACGGATTGGCCGAGTCAACAAACAAGACGATCATGGCCACAATGAAGAAAAGACTTGAAGCTCACAAGACAAAGTGGGTAGAAGAGCTCCCACACAGGGGCATTTCCAACCACTCCCAGAACCTCGACAGGAAGCTCGCCGTTCGCTCTCACTTACGGCGAAGAGGCTGTCATCCCAGCAGAAGTTCGAGGCGGCAGCCTGCGCTTGGAAACTTGCCAAGAAGCTGAGAACAGCGAGAAATTGATAAAAAGTCTGGAGTTGATCGACGAGCAAAGGGACCAAGCACTATTAAGCATGGCCCAGAGAAGGAAGCAGGTCGAAAGGTTCTTCAACAAGAAAGTCTGTATGCGCACTTTCAAGGAAGGAGATTGGGTGCTCAGAAGAGTCTTTCAAAATACCAAGGATAAAAGCCAAGGGAAACTCGCGCCGACGTGGGAGGGACCCTACAAAGTCACCAGAGAGTCATAGGTCGAGGTGCCTACCACCTAGAAGATCACGATGGAAGGGAGATCGAAAATAGCTGGAACGTCAAGCATCTAAAGAAGTACTACTTCTAAAAGAAACGAGGTCGATAAATTCGACCTCCCAGATACGCTTTTCTAAAACCCTACCTCTCTCACAGTTTTCAATACCCATTAACCTTTCGAATACTTACTGACTTGAGCATCGGAGGGGCGATGCTTTGGCATCGCCCAACCCCTCATGAATTTATTGCAGGATACGCGACCCACCATAGAGGTCCTCAAACATGAAGAATGGCCTGGACACACTTCAGAAAACGTTTCCTAATTCACCTTATTTCTTTTTCCAATTTCTTTCCTAAACCAATTACTGACTTAAGCATCGAAGGGGCGACGTTGTATTACTACTGTTTTGCAGAATAGCTACCCGGATCAAATTACACGGATATACGAGAAACAAAAGTGCATGAATTCATGGGCACAACAGTAATAAAAGACAAATGAAAGTAAAGTAAATTGTTCTTGCATAAATGAAATATATTTTTGACAGTAATAAGGGAAGGCTACGCGGAGGTAGTGGCATCTGGGGTCGGACCAGAACCATCGGTCGAGGTCGGGCCTGAGATAGGGTCGTCCTGCTTCTGCCCACCATCGACTTCCCGGGAGGAGTCCTCGAGCATCTTTTGATCCTGCTCCACATGCTACTGCTCAGACTTCTCTCGCTCCTTCTCCCGCTCCTGATCCTCGCTACTCCCCTCGGGCTCGTCCAGGATGCTGAGGTCAAGGTCCGGGAACTTCCTAGCAATCCTTTCCCGGACCTCACTCTCGACCTGCTCGGAGAGAGTCTACTAGGAGGTTAGGCAGGGACAAGCAGAGACATGATAAGAAGATTAAGTTCGACATATACCTCATACGTCTCAGCGAAGTGCGGCGAGGTGATGAGCGCACCGAAGTCAAGTCCCTCGCCTGTCTGCATCAGAGCGATCCGTTCCTCGTACTTCGCCACCTCGGCCAAGTAGCTCTCGCGCTGCGTCTTGAGCCAAGAGTCGAGGGAGAGGAGCTGGTCGTTCCTTGCCTTCAAATCCGCAACCAGCCTCCTCGCGTCTGGTCTAGCCTCCGAAGCCACCCTCCGGGCATCATCAAGCTCCGCCTGGGTGGCGGCGGCCTCCTTCAGCGCAGTTGCAGCCCTCGCCTCCGCCGCGGTCACCTTCTCCTCCTCCTGGTCGAGCTTTTCTTTCAGCGAGTCTACATACTTCTTCAAGGAGTCCTGCTCCTTGCGAAGTGTAGGGTTTTACCGTGAACCGAATCACCAAAACCAAATGAACCGGACCGTTTATGGTTATTGTTCATAATCCATTCAAAAACCCTAAGCATGCTCCCATTGAATTTAATGCGTGGATAAATAATTATTTACTTTAATTCCATAGTCTCAGAAACGATCTTTCGCGTCTGTATTCCCAGATCCAGAACCAACCACGCGATATTATTAAATCTGCGGAATAAGAAATTAGAAATCTAATTTCTAGATTTAACAATAATCGAAAAAGACAAAGAGAAGGGATTAGGAGTTGTTCTCGAGATTAGATCTTCAGATCTGTTTCCCGGTGTGTTCAGATCTGCTACTGGTGAGGATTCCACAGATCTGTATTTGAGCAGGATCAGAATTCGAAAATTCTCCTCCTTCTTCTTTCTTGAAATCGGCGCCCCCACTCTCTCTCTAGGTTTTCTGTTTTTCAACTGTTTTTTAACTTATGAGAGAGAGTTGTCTATTTATAAACCTAGGGTTGTAAACCCTAGTGGGCTCCTGGGCTCAATTCAGCACACTTTTCTTGGGCCAGACCTGGGACAGACAGACTAATATATCTCACTGCGGTCCATCAATACGCCACCCCTGCGTACCAGCACGTCAAGTAACCAAGACAGACTACTTATTCCGACAATGCCGCAGCCATCCGGACAGACGTATCCTCATACGCTGTCTTGGCTGTGATCAGGTTTATGTCTCACTAGGTCAAGTGATCATACTGTCTTCTGCGATCTACAACACGTCGTATGATCGTCCTTATCGGTGAGACAAGAGGATACCTTTGTTCATACATGTAAGATTGTTAATAGATAGGAGAAATAAATCGTTGTATACTCATTATAATAAATGCTTTCAGTATACAAAACCCATCAATCTCCCACTTATACTCAAAGCATAACTAAGCTATTACAGAGTATACAGTCCGTCTATCTAGTCTGCTGTCTCTTTAACCACTGTCAGTGGTCGGCATCCACCTCAGACCCAGCTCACGAATATGTCTTTCGTAAACTTTCTGCGGCAAGCTCTTTGTAAATGGATCAGCAAGATTGTCAGCAGTGTCAATCTTCTTAATTTGCACATCGCCCCTCGATATGATTTCTCGTATGATATGGTACTTTCTCTCTATGTGTTTGTCTGCCCTGTGAGACCGCAGTTCCTTTGAGTTCGCCACTGCACCAGCATTATCACAATAAATTGTGATGCTCCTCGGCAAACTCGAGATCACGCCCAACTCTAAAAGGTAGTTCCTGAGCCATACCCCCTCTTTCAAGGCGTCGGAGGCGGCGACATATTCCGCCTCCATGGTGGAGTCAGCAATGCATTTCTGCTTTGATCTCCTCCAAGATACAGCTCCACCTCCCAGGGTAAACACATATCCTGAGGTCGATTTCTTCTCATCCTGGTCCCCTTGGAAATCCAAGTCTGTATAACCCACAGGGCACAAATCCTCACTTTGATAAACTAGGCAGTAATTCCTAGTTCTCTTCAAGTACTTGAGGATGTGCTTTACAGCAGTCCAGTGCGCCTGTCCAGGGTTAGACTGATATCTTGCTAGGCATAACAAATATCAGGCCTGGTACACAGAATCGCATACATGAGACTACCCACTGTTGAAGCATATGGTACAAGACTCATCTCGTCTTTCTCCCGCTGTGTCTGAGGACACTGCCCACTAGAAAGACGAACGCCATGAAGGAAAGGCAGCAAACCTTTCTTGGCAAGTTGCATGCTGAACCGGGCAATCACAGTATCCACATAGGATGCCTGGGATAAGCTCAACATTATTCTCTTACGATCTCATAAGACCTTAATCCCAAGAATTTAGCCAGCTTCTCCCAAATCCTTCATTTGGAACTATTCGGATAACCAAACCTTGATATAGGACATCACTCCCTCGTTGTTTCCAAATAGGAGTATGTCATCAATGTAAAGTGCAAGGAAAATCACGCTCCCACTGACACAAAGTCGGTAAACACAACTTTCGTTTTCCAACTGTGCAAATCCATAGGGTTTAATCACATCGTTGAAACGTAAGTTCCACGACCTTAAAGCTTGCTTAAGTCCATAAAAGGACTTCCTAAGCTTCCAGACAAGATGTTCTTCGCCCTTGCGTATGTAACCCTCGGGTTGCTGCATATAGATGTCTCTACCTTCTTCAAGGTAACCGTTTAGAAAAGCGATTTTGACATCCATCTGCCAGATCTTGAGGTCCATATGCGCAGCTATGGCAAGGAGTATCCGGATGGATTTGAGCATGGCTACGGGTGAAAAGGTTTCTTCATAGTCAATGCCCTCTTTCTGACTATAGCCCTTTGCCATCAGCCTGGCTTTAAAAGATGTGATCTTTTCATCTGCTCCTTTCTTTCTCTTGTATACCCATTTGCACCCTATGGCCCTAAAGCCATCCGGCAAATCAGTTTTCTGGTATACATCCATAGCAGTTATGGATTCAGTTTTGGAATCCATGGCGACACGCCATTTGGCAACATCCTTATCCTGCACTGCCTCTTCGTAAATCAGTGGGTCAGAGTCCTCATGTCCGTCTTCCGGAACATGTACCTTTCCGGCTGGAAAATATCTCTCCCACTACGACGAGGCATCGGTGTCGTGTCAGTAGTAGGTGTTGTAACTCGTGGTTCTGCACCTTGCACTGAAGAACGTGTCTGTGGTGCTGAACCTCTCACAGGTGCACCCACATCTACACGTTCCCGTTCCCTTGGAACTGCATTCTCGTTCTCAATTTCTTGAAGAACGATATCACTCCTTGATCTGTGATTACTCACATACTCGTCCTCCAAGAATCTAGCGTTGGTGCTAACAACGACTCTCTGACTCTCAGGACGGTAAAAGTAACCACCTTTCGTTTGCTTGGGATACCCTATGAACAACATTACTTTTGACCTACTTTCTAACTTATCAGGTTTCTTCGACAGTACGTGTGACGGACAGCCCCATACTCTAAACTTGCACAAACTAGGTTTGCTACCAAGGAAGAGCTCAGAAGGCGTCTTAGGAACTAATTTAGAAGGCACCACATTTAGCACGTAAGCTGGTGTCTCCAATGCGTAGCCCCAAAATGAAATTGGTAAGTTTGCATAACTCATCATTGATCTTACCATCTCTAGAAGAGTCCTATTTCTTCTTTCAGCCATACCGTTTTGCTGGGGAGTACCCGGTGCAGTCCACTGGGATGTAATCCCATTTTCTGACAAATATTGCAGGAACTCGTTACCGAGGTATTCGCCACCGCGATCAGATCGCAGTGACTTGATAGTTTTCCAGACCTTCTTTTCTACCTCAGCCTTGAACTCTTTGAATTTCTCAAAGCATTCAGACTTGTAGCGAAGCAGGTAAATATATCCGTACCTTGAGTAATCGTCAATGAAAGTGACGAAGTACTCGTACCCTCCATGAGCCTGTGTGGACATCGGTCCACATAAGTTAGAATGGATCAATTCCAACACTTCCTCTGCTCGAGACTGACTAGCCTTCAAACGCCTAGTTGACATCTTGCCCTCGATGCAGGATTCGCAGACTTGATAAGGTACAGCCCAGAATAAGTCCAATGTACCGTCATCTGCAAGTATCTGAATCCGCTTCAAGCTAATGTGACCCAGTCTCAAATGCCAGAGATATGTAAGATCCTCATCAGAAGAAGTAAGTTTTCTTTTTCGAGGATTATCAATTACGGATGAATTACATGCAATACTTGCAGAAGACTTATGATTACAGTTAACAACATAGAGAGAATTATTCAGCATCCCGCGACAAATAACACCGTTATTACCAATGATAGAAACACCACTATCAAAAATAACTGAATATCCATCAACATAAAGTTTGGAAACTGAAATAAGGTTTCGCCAAAAATCCGGCACGTACAAAACATCTCTCAAAGTTAAAATAGAATCATCAAAGTACAAGGTGAAATCTCCAATGGCAGCTGCACTCACTTGTGCTGCGTTCCCCATTGAGATGGTAACCTCGTCATTCTTCAGCACCCTCCTCGGTGTGAACCCCTGCAAAATGTATCAAACATGATCAGTAGCTCCAGTATACACTACCCACGAATGAGTAGAAATCGATGCTAAACATATTTCCGTTACAAATGCAAATGAAGTACCTTGTCCTTTAGCATTCGGACAATCCACCTTTCCGCACCCATCATAGCTCTTCTCCTTTGGAGTGACTTTAACCCACTTCACCTTCTTTGACTTGCTTTCACTATTTGCTTTCTTGAGCTTGCTTTCAGCACCGTCATCTCCAACCTTAGAGGTTGTCGAACCAGTGCTAGAAGCAGTCAGAACAAGCATCCGTGCTCGTATGGAAGATTGCTCCACCACAAGGTCCTCAAGTAGCTCATGCAGAGCATACTCTCCCTTTGCAGCAGCAACTACCTTAAAGTCATAAAAGGCGTCCGGAAGAGAGTTCAGGATGATATCAATCTCGCCTTGCACACTGATATTACCACCCCGCACAGTGAACTGTCTCATGAGATCAACCATAGACATCATGTGCTCTGTCACCGAACTATCTTCAACCATCTTATTGCACACAAGATCATGTACAAGTTTATAGTTAATAGTCCGCTCCACGTTGCCATAGGCTATCGAGAGTTCCTTCCAGATCTCTCCAGCCCTTTCGAGATACTCATACTTGTGCTTTAATTCTCTAGACAGGGAACCCGTGATGAGCCAGAAGGCGAACTCATCAGCATCCTCCCATCTTTCATAAAATTCAAGCTCAAGTTTGCAGACCTTATGACGAATACGCAACAATGGATCCATGAAAAGAATGTATGTTTGTTTTTTTATGATAAAGGATGTGTTTGATGCAAAAACTCCATTCAGGGAAGTTTGGACCAGTTAGAGGATTGAGGGCAAGTAAATGATCGACAGTAGACATAGATATATCTGAAAACAATAAAGAATCTTAAATAAGAACATATATGTAGAACTTCGAAGACAAATGCATTGAAAACCTTTTAATAAATCAAATACAAATTTTTTCCACTAATTGCCCAAGAGTTCCCACCGCAAGCTACACTCGTAGATATTTACGATGTCACCCTCAACCAGAACTGCGGGTTTTAAGCCCCAATCCATTTAATTTCACTACCATGTCAGGATGCTTTTGACACTAGAAATTAATAATTAGTGAAAACCTTAGACCAAGCCATCTCTCAAGAACAGGGATGCAATTCTTGCATTATATTCTAAGATGCTTCTAAGCGATTAACCACAAATTTAACTCCGGCCAAAAGAGATAGTTTAGCATGGCACGTAACCATACCGCATAGCACTTAAAGCTTTTGTTATCTATAATTTAAATCAATCCTAGAATATTTGTGAAAGAGATCTACGCAAGCTACACTCGTAGACGTTTACGCAAAACCCTCCCACTATTCACATGATTTAAATTGTTTGTCTAGAAATCCCAACAACCGTACCCATGCACCTCTAGGAACTAGCAAACTACACTCGTAGACGTTTACTAGAACGAGAGATACACTTACAGCCTAGGACCGCTTTGTGGAGGTCTATTGATTTTAATTAAAAAATCTGCTTAGTATTTTTCTTTTAAAAGGTTTCTTATATGCGCACATATAATTTCTTTGTTATTATATTTTCCAAATTTTTGCATGTAATTAAACAAGCCCAAAAATTCCACAATTTCTATTTATAGACCTAGGGTTGTAAACCCTAATGGGCTCCTGGGCTCAATTAAGCACACTTTCCTTGGGCCAGACCTGGGACCTAATGCAAATAATAAAGTGGGTCTATGAATTAATTAATTCACATGTCCACAACCCAGGACACAATTAATTAATTAATATTAATTCTTTTTCACCACAGAATTAATACTGACCTACCCCTTTATTACCACGTTATGAGAAAGGGCTGCATTAATTGAGAATCCTTATATTTAAGGTTACCGGACATTCATTAATTAATCAGAGCCTCTGACAAGCTCTAACTACAATTAATTAATATCTTATAATTCCTGAGTAGTACCACTCAATCCTTATCACTCGTGCCTGAACTTAATCAGCCTGTAGGACTTTGGCACGATGAATGTTATTGAGCTCCTCGGGGAATGTCCCCATCCTATTACTCGGATATGGTTACCTAAACCCAGTCTCAGGCACACGAACTGTTGTTACCCAAGATGCGGATATATGAGCACGTTACTTAGGCTCTCCACCATGGCAAGTCAAAGCAACAGTCAACCCGTGCAAACCTCTGAACCTTCGTTAGGGTTTGGACTCAATCAATATAACGAGATCTTGTATTTGTTGATGCTAGATAGACGAATACATCTCACTGCGGTCCATCAATACGCCACCTCTGCGTACCAGCATGTCAAGTAACCAAGACAAACTACTTATTCCGACGATGTCGCAGCCATCCGGACAGACGTATCCTCATACACTATCTCGGCTGTGATTAGGTTTATGTCTCACTAGATCAAGTGATCATACTGTCTTCTGCGATCTACAACACGCCGTATGATCGCCCCTATCGGTGAGATAAGAGGATACCTTTGTTCACACATGTAGTTTGTTTAACAGATTGGAGAATTAAACTGTTGTATACTCATTATAATAAATGCTTTCAGTATACAAAACCCATCACCCTCTACAGGCGCCGCCCCTGCTCTCTCTCACCCTAGGGTTTCAAACTGATTTAAATGTTATGAAGTGACTTGGGTTTCAGAGAGAGTGTTGTCTATTTATAGACCTAGGGTTTTATCCCTAATGGGCTATTGGCCTTTTTTCAGCAAATATAATTGGGCCACACCTGAGACCTAATGCAAATAATAAAGTGGGCCTATAAATTAATTAATTCTCATGCCCACAACCCAAGACACAATTAATTAATTAATATTAATTCTTTTTCATCATAGAATTAATACTGACCTACCTCTTTATTACCACGTTATGAGAACGGACTGCATTAATTGAGAATCCCCATATTTAAGGTTACCGGACATTCATTAATTAATCGGAGCTTCTAACAAGCTCTATCTACAATTAATTAATATCTTATTATTCCTGAGTAGTACCACTCAATCCTTATCACTCGTGCCTGAACTTAATCAGCCTGCAGGACTTTGGCACGATGAATGTCATTGAGCTCCTCAGGGAATGTCCCCATCCTATTACTCGGATATGGTTACCTAAACCCAGTTTCAGTCAGTACTGCACGAACTGTTGTTACACAAGATGCGGATATACGAGCACGTTACTTAGGCTCTCCACCATGACAAGTCAAAGCAACAGTCAATCCGTGCAAACCCCTGAACCTTCGTTAGGGTTTGGACTCAATCAAAAACGAGATCTTGTATTTGCTGATGTCAGACAGTCGAATACATCACTGCGGTCCATCACTACGCCACCCTTGCGTACCAACATGTCAAGTAACCAAGACAGACTACTTATTCTGACAATGCCGCAGCCATCCGGACAAACGTATCCTCATACGCTGTCTCGGTTGTAATCAGGTTTATGTCTCACTAGATCAAGTGATCATACTGTCTTCTGCGATCTACTACACGACGTATGATCATCCCTATCGGTGAGACAAGAGGATACCATTGTTACATACATGTAAGATTGTTTGACAGATAGGAGAAATAAACCGTTGTATACTCATTGTAATAAATGCTTTCAGTATACAAAATCCATCAGACCCGGCACCAACCACAATCAAAAATCTTTTAAAAATATATTTTTTAAATTTTTTTATTGTGGTCGGTGTCAGGTCTATGTCATGACTCGATACAAACCCGACACCGACCATAATTAAAATAAAATCAAAAAAAATAAAAAATAAAAAAAATCATCAAAGTGGGTCGGTGGTCGACTCCTTCAATTCCACCCCCCCCCCCACACCACCCCACCCCTCACCCCACCGACCCACTCCCCCACTAATTATATTATATATAATATTAATTATATATAAATTATATCCCCCCTCTCTCTCTCTCTCTCTCACACACACACACATATATATATATATATATATATATATATATATATATATATATTAACATGTATATTTTTATATTTTATTTTTATATTAAAATTTACAAATTATTATAAAATTTGGTGATGTGATTGTTGGTGATGATTTCATCATTATAACAAAAAAGTCAATCCCAAATGTCAAAAAAGTCAAAAATTTATTAATAAAAATACTCAAAAAGAGTGAAATTTATTAATACTCATTCTCACTATATATATTTTAAAAATACTCAAAACATTATATATATTTTGAAAATACTCAAAACATTATATACATTCAAAAAATACTCACTGCACCATTATATATTTTGATTAAAATATATTTTTATTGAGGAGAGAGAAGGTCGGTGTTGGGTATGTGTCGGACCATGACACAGACCCGGCACCGATCACAATCAAAAATTTAAAAATATATATATTTTTAAAATTTTTTGATTGTGATCGGTGTCAGGTCTGTGTAATGACTCGATACAGACCCGACACCGACCACAATTAAAATAAAATCCAAAAAAAATTTAAAAAAATCATCAAAGTGGGTCGGTGGTCGGACCCATTTCCTCCTTCAATTCCCTCCCCCCCAACCCCACCCCCCCACCACACCGACCCACTAATTATATTATATATAATTAAGATATATAAT
>JAPKLW010000427.1:151090-161487 GCA_026898455.1 Plectranthus barbatus
ATATATATATATATATATTAACATGTATATTTTTATATTAAAATTTATAAATTATTAAAAAATTTGGTAATGATTTCATCATTATAACAAAAAAATCAATCACAAATATCAAAAAAGTCAAAAAAGGTATTTCTTGAATATGTTTAATGTTTTGGGTGTTTTCATAATGTGTTTAGTAATTTTGGGTATTTAAAATATTTTTCACTATTAATTATATATAAATTAGATCCTCTCATATATATATATATTAAAACATACAAATTATTAAAAAATTTGGTGATGTGATTGTTAGTGATGATTTCATCATCATAATAAAAAAATAAATCCCAAATGTCAAAAAAGTTAAAAATGGGTATTTCTTGAATGTGTTTAATGTTTTGGGTATTTTTATAATGTGTTTAGTGGTTTTTGGTATTTAAAATATTTTTCACTTTTTAAAATTTAATTTAAATTTTGAATATTTTAAACAATAGTTAAAAATTAACTAAAAAATATATAAATATTTCAATTTTCATGTGTTTTTTAAGGATTTCAATTTTCTTGTTGTATTTATTTTCATTTTGTACTAGTTCTCATAATTTTTAATTTTTGAGTAAATTATGAATTTTTATTGCATAATAATTAGTTATTATAATTACAAATTTGAGATATTTCTTAATTTTTATATGATATTCGAAGATAATAAATAATATTTTAATTATAAATTGAAGTTGAGTTGGATCACTGATGGGAGAGTAAATAATATTATGTGGTAAGTTGTTAATTATTAAATGATTGGGTATGATAATAATCTAAGGATGTCAATCATCAACTCCACTAAGTTAATCAATTTTTCCGGGCCCAATTCAACCCTATCGTTTTCTTTCTTTTTTGAACCCTATTTTCTAACCTCTCAGTTTGCTCTAACAACTATAATAATACACTATATCTTAGCTGGAAATTAACTTATTATGAAAATAATATGTTTTGAGAAAATAGAGGAGAATAATAATTTAGAAATTAAATGGATATTGATAAATGTAGAATAGTCTAGAATATTGAAGAATAATGTATTTATAGAAGAATAAAGAAAATGTGAGAAAATTGTAGAAAAGTTTAGTAGTGTTTAAGATATGACTAATTAGGAACAATATTGAGTGTGTTAGATAATTTTATTTGAGTATAAATATGCTTGTAATGGTATATCAGATTTAGATTGAAGCGAATGAAATAAATAACTTATCACTACCATCTCTCTCAAATTATTTGTGCATATATATATCAATATATTAATACAATAAATTAGGGATTCAAAATGAATAGATACAATTCAGTGAATAATAAACTCCCTCTCAAACATGAAATGCAATAATCCTAAAATTTTTATAAAGTTAATTAAACTAATTAAGCTTAATTATTTACACTAATCGTATAATTATTTTAATTTTTTCAGTAAATATCAATTTATCTTGGGAAGTTGGGTACAAGTCCAAATTTTATGAAATTTATACCTATTGATACGATTTTAAATATCCCAGATGAAAGAATAAGTGAATTCGTTGTTGGAGACCCGAGTCCAAGAAATTAAGTTTGTTAAAATAATTTTGATTTGGTTACAATTTGTGATCTAATTCTCTATTCTTTTAACCGGGTTAAGGATTGCTAGGAAATAATTATAAAAATCAATTGTAAATGATCAAATGAAAAATCTGAAATTTATACGCAATTTAGTACGCATTTGAAATTGCAGGAATTAAATAAAATTAATTACGATTGTTTATATGTATAAACATATGTTGTATAATGTTAATTATATAAACATGAAGTGGAACACATGACATTATTTTAGTAATTTTGAATATTTATATTGATATGGTGAGAATGACTCTAAACATGAGAAATGAGAATAAATTGCGATTCTTGAACTAATACAATCAATAATCCAAATTAACTGAAAAAAAATGTGGCATTATCCCTATTTTTGTTCATTAAAGTGCAAATTCATAATTTTGATGTTATTTTATTCTCGTAACATTCATTTTATCTCAATTGTTATTCATTATAAAGTAAATTTAATTATTCACATAACATGCATTTTATCTTAACTATTATTCATTTTATCTCGATTATTACATTATAATGTAAATTCGATGTTATTGTACTTACGACATTATTTTAACTATTCTTCATTTCATCTCAATTGTTATTCATTATAAAGTAAATTTGATCATTTTATCTCAACAAACCTTCATTAATAGTACATTGCGAAAAAAATAATGTCTAATTTATCCCATAAAGAAAGATTTTGTGTACCAAAATATAGAGATATGCACATCTTATATGATATGTAAAATATTATTATAAATATGGAAAATTGATTAAGTTTAAAGATTGTAATATATCATAATTTACTTGAATATTTTTTTACCATATCTATTTAAAAGAATTACTCCATCCGTCCCAGTTTATTAGTACACTTACATTTTTTGTCTGTCCCGTTTATTAGTCTCATTTCCTAAAATGGCAAACTTTTTCACACTCACCAATAAAATATTAATTCCACTACACTCACAAACATTAATTATTGTGTCATTTCAGTTTTGGACTATTAATTTGGGATGGAGGAAGTATTATCTTATTCATGGATAAACATATTGTTGGGACTCTAGGATAGAAATTCCCTTATCTTTTGTGTTTTGATGTGTCAAAAATATATAGAAACCACCTTAGAAAATGTCTCTAGATTAGCTTAGTTGTACAAACTTGTAATATCCACTTAGGATGTTTATCAAGTTGTAAAAGCTAATCAAGACAAACTGGGCTTGTGATCGAAGCCATCAGTTTTGTCATCGTGAAGACAAGAAGAAACCAAGACTCAAGCGACGAAATGACGAACTGACGACCACTTCAGCTTGAAGCAATCCATTCAGATAACTGGGTGATTTCACCAGCTGGGACAATAACTAGTTTATCAAGTCAAGTTTCTTCTCACGAATAGAGACAAAGACATGCCAGAGGAATCACAAGAGCTAGACTTAAGGAAAAGGAGATTGTTGGTATATTTTGGGTATTTAGCATCCTAATAGTAAGGGCCTTTTGGGAACTATGAAAAATGTTCCTTATATGTATTTTTGGCAAGTATTCAATAAAATTAGGTTTTCATATTTTTTATCTTCATGGTATCAGAGTTAGGTTACCGCTGCCGCCGCCACCGCCGGAACCCTAACCTGAGCCACCCAGCTTCCGCCGCCGCCACTGCGTAAGACTTCCGCACGTCAGCGCGCTCTGTGCGGCAACCCACGCACACCAGCGCAGCCTTCGCGCGCCACGCGGTCTTTTGTGCGCACCAGCGCAGCCTTCGTGCCCCTGCACAGCACCCGCACTGCGCACCTCCTGCGTGCAATCTTGTTCGCACCCTAGTGCAGTCTACACACAACTGCTGTTGTCCACCACTATCACGCAGCCTGCTACGGTAACAACTTAGGTGTAGCTGCACATTTTTTTATCGACTCTCTCTACTTGCCTTGATCTCAGTTCTTGAGTGGGGGTGCTGCCCATATATCCCATAAATTGGGTTGAGATGAGATAGGTTAGAGAGGTTGGAGTATTGAGAGATTTAGTCCTTGAGAGAGAACATGACATTGACATAATCTAGATGTATGTGGTTGGTGGTTGATGTTAAGAACTTAAATTAATACTGATGACAGAATAACACAAGAATCCTATTGAAAAGATAGTCAAGAAGTTGGATCCTGCTGATCTTGCAACATTGATGCAATTTATGAGAATGTCTGTAGTGGGGGAGAATTCTGCAAGATCACAATCATTTGTTTAAGGTGGAACTTCCACCTATTGATCTGAAGCTTGATGGTCCAACCACATACTTGAGTTGGTCACGAAGGGTGAGATATACCTTGGCTGGGAGGAATTTGGAGGGATACTTGACAGGTGAGAAGATAGAGCCAAATGAAGGTACAGCAGGGAGAGATGAGTGGAAATCTACCGATATGTTGGTGTACATTTGGCTTCTCAACTCGATGGTCCCCTCTATTGCTGCTACGGTGGATGGCATTGAAAAGATAAAAGATGTGTGGGAGAAATTGAGAAAAACTTATGATGGAGTGGGGAACAACCTGAGGGTATTTCAGATTAGGAGAGAGATCTATGCTATAGTCCAGGGAGATAAGACAGTGCAGAAATATGCTATAGAGTTGGAACGCTTGTGGCTAGATCACAATCACTTCTCTCCACGTGCAAGTTGTAAAGACCCTGGATGCAAGGAAAGAGAGGCCTTGATTCATGAAAGGACCATGTTATTTCTTCAAGGGTTAGCCCCAGTTTTTTAGCAAAGGACAACAATGTTGCTAGCTCAGGCGAAATTTCCCTCACTTGAGGATGCAGTCTCGGCCATGATACAGGAAGAGAGTCAAATTAAGCTACAAACCGGGACAAGTGGAGTCCCGGGGGTGAAGTCAGTATTAGCAGTGTCTAACTTGAGTAACACAGTGTTTAAAGGGGAGACTAGATAGTGCTTCAATTGTGGTGAGGTTGGTCATCTAAAACATACTTGTCCGAAACCATCCAAGGAAAGAGATTTAGGAGGACGTGGACAATTTGAAGGACGAGGCCGCGGCTGTGGAGGTAGAAGAGGTGGAAGAGGAGGCTATCGGGCAAATTTGATGATAGCAGAGGAAGAGGAAGAAACCACTGTGATCTTCATTGAGGAAGATCAGACATTATTGGATGCACTGAGGAGAAAACAGAGAGTAGCAGGTAGTGGAGACTTTAAGGGTATGACTGAGGACATATCTATATCTAAAGGTAATATTGCCACTTATGCTCACTCTCCCAGAGCTACGGGTAATTCTCATGCTCTTGCCTCCATCTCCACTACTAGACCACCAGATTGGATTGTTGATTCTGGTGCATCTCAACACGTGACCGGTAATGCTAGCGAGTTTTCATCATGTACTCACTTAGCAAAATCGGAAAGTATTTGTACCGCTGATGGGACATCACAGCCTGTGGTTGGTATGGGCAGAGTGAATTGTATGGGTTCTATAACATTCTCCAATGTTTTACATGCTCCTTCCTTTCCAGTTAACCTTTTATCCGGTGTTATTATTCTTCAACTAAAATGTGTGGTCTCTTTTGATATTCCCAAGGTGACATTCATGGAGAAGGGGACTGGCCGGAGACTTGGGGCTGGCACATGGCGTAATGGACTGTGGTACTTGGATCGTGTGGGAATGGATTCAGCACTGATTTCCATGGTAGAAAGAACAAAAGTAGGAGGATCTAAGAGGAGTGCTGAAGATATTTTGATGCTTCATCATCAGCGCATGGGACACTTATCTTTTGGGGTGTTAAGTAAGTTGTATCCAAACTTGTTTGAAAATGCAAATAAACTAAAACTTGAGTGTGATGCCTGTGAACATGGTAAGCTTACTACAAGCTCTTATGTTAGTTCTGGTTGTAGGAGTTCTTTTGTGCTTGAGTTGATACACTCTGATGTCTGGGGACCTTGTTCAACACATTCTATAAATGGATATAGATATTTTGTGACTTTCATTGATTGTTTTTCTCGTTTTACTTGGTTATATCTGATGAAAACAAAAGTGATGTGTTAGCATGCTTCAAAGACTTTCACAAATCTATTCAGACTCAATATGGAGCAGTAGTGAAGGTATTGAGGTCTGATAATGGGACAGAGTATACTAATAGAGCATTTGGTGAGTATTTGTCAACACAAGGAATACAACATCAGACCACATGTTCATACGCACCAGCTCAAAACGGGGTGGCCGAAAGGAAAAACAGACATCTTCTAGAAGTAGCTAGAAGTATGATGATTTCTATGAATGTTCCAAAGCAGTTATGGGGACAAGCAGTTTTAACTGCAGCTCAATTGATCAACAGAATGCCCTCGAGAGTACTAGCATGGAAATTTCCGTGTGAAATGTTGCAGGGAAATAATAGCAGAATTCTACCATTGAAGGTGTTCGGTTGTGTGTGTTTTGTTAAAGATAATAGACCATCTGTGGGGAAGTTTGATCCTAGAGCTATTAAGTGTGTGTTTGTGGGATACTCAGCTACTCAGAATGGATATATTTGTTGGAGCACAGTAGAAAAGAGATTGTTTATGAGTATGGATGTGCATTTTTGAGAATTTGAACCATACTATACTCAGGCGATAACTTCGCCTTTTGGTGACTTATCTGACATTGGTGACATAAGGCTAGAAGGGAAAAATATTGAGAGATTGTTGAACGTGGGATCAATCCCTTTATCTATCCCTCAACTTGATGAGACTGAAGGATTAACTGAAGGAGATGATCATAATGTAGGATCTGGTGAAAAAGAGGAGAAAAATGAGGAAGAAGAAGAGGAGGAGAAATCTGATGGTCCAGAGACTCATTTACAGGGGGAGTTGAGAGTTTATACCAGGAGGAGACATAGGAATGAAGCACCAGTTTCAGAGTCTGCAGTCCTACATGTGCCATCTAGTCCCTTGTCTCCTCGTCCCTTACTCCCGTCATCAGGTAATACAATGATATCTTCTCCCACTCCCATGACCCTAAGGAGGACTTCTCGTAGTAACGCAGGGGTTCCTCCTCAACATTATGATCATTCATCTCTTATTGCACATGACATAGCTCATTGTGTCTCATACTCCAACATTTCACCTTCATATGGAGCATTCATTGCATGCTTGGACTCTATTACTTTACCGAAGTGTTGGCAGGTTGCTAAAGAGGGATCCAAAGTGGAAAAAAACTATGCAAGAAGAACTTGGAGCACTCGACAAGAACAAAACTTGGGATATTGTTCCACTACCACCAGGCAAGAAGGCATTTGGGTGCAAATGGGTGTTCACAGTGAAGCAAACTCCAGAAGGGCAAATAGATCGGTACAAGGCACGGTTAGTGGCAAAAGGGTATAGTCAAACATATGGTATTGACTATGATGAGACATTTGCACCGGTGGCAAAGATGAGTACAGTCCGAACACTTATCTCTATTGCGGCAAATGGGGGTTGGAAACTACACCAACTAGATGTCAAAAATTCATTTCTACATGGAGATCTCGTAGAGGAAGTGTACATAGAGATACCCCCAGGATTTGGTACCAAACAGACAGTAAATAAAGTATGCAGACTGAGAAAATCATTGTACGGGTTGAAACAGTCCCCCAGAGCTTGGTTTGATAGATTCAGGAAAGCAATAATGGGCATGGGCTATCAACAGATCAATACTGATCACAGAGTGTTCTTCTGGAGACATAGGGATCATATTAATGTACTTGCAGTATACGTGGATGATATGATTATTAATAGTGATTATGAGCGTGAGATTGCTCAATTAAAAACAGAATTAGGCAAGGAATTTAAAGTGAAAGATCTGGGACAACCTAGATACTTTCTGGGAATTGAGGTTGCTCATGGAGCAGAAGGGATTGTCCTATCCCAGAGAAAGTATGCGCTAGACTTACTCTCAGAGACGGGAATGCTGGGTTGCAAACCTGCAGTTTCTCCAGTTGAAACCATAATGGGCTACTAGATCAAGGGTTGAAACCATAATGGGCTGTTGGGCTCCTTTCAGCATATTTAATTGGGCCAGACCTGGGACCTAATGCAAATAATAAAGTGGGCTTATGAATTAACTAATTCTCATGTCCATAACCCAGGACACAGTTTATTAATTAATATTAATTCTTTTTCACCACATAATTAATACTTGTTAGGTGTTCATGTAGAAATCCCACCTTAATTTGATGTTTTGATGTGTCAAAATTATATACCAAAGTCTAGGCCTTAGAGTTATTATCTCATGTAATCCGTGTATAGGATGATCGAGTTGTAATAGTCTTGGAGAAGAGAACTGTCAAAACTGTGGAACAATTTTGATCCTCTACAATACACTCATGCACGAAAATAACTAATAGACAAACCTAATTGCACTAAAACAAAGGAGAAAAATATGGATAAGTGAGTACAAATATGAGCCTATCAATACTGCAATGAATTAATTAATAAATAATGCATATATTTCAGATTAATAATGCAACTTTTGACGAAGTATAAATATTATTATAATGTTATGTTAATATTTTTAGAATAATGAAATATTGCAAGCTATATAATGCATTATTTCATATATATAATGCAACAGTGTGATAGATAATTCGAAATCACAAATAAATTGGTTCAAATTAGAAGTATATGAAGAAAATGAAATTAATTTTGAAATACAATAATTCAGAGAATCAATCCCATTAAATACTAATAATAATTTTAACAAAATCAAATGTGTCAAATTTTCTTTAAAAATCTTGATTTTCACAAATTTACTATTTTATTTTTATATTTCTAATAATCTATGCATATACCTGGATATAATATTTAAAATGTAATTTTTATTATAATTATATTGATATATAATATTCATGAATAAAAATTAAAATATATTTTTTGAGAAATTAAAAATATATATGCATATATAACTTATAATTTTACTAATTATGTCTTAATATTATGAATTAAATATTTAATTTAGGTTTATAAGTTAGTAATATAATAAAGATGAAGCACTACAAAACCAAATGGAAAGAAAAACGAAATTCTAATCATGAACCAAAACTAAGAAAAACGAAATTCTGATCATATTTCGTCTCATATTGTGAGACGGATCTAAACCTTACCCAAATATTGTAATTGGATTATTTTTTTTTAAACTCATTCAGTTCACTTCTAATTCTCATCCTTCATTGATTCGATTTTGTCAGATTCGTTGGTGCTACTCTGATGAATTCCCACTCCCCTTCTTCTTCCTCTACGAACACATCGGGAGGCGGTATATGGCGAGGGTTAGGAGGTGCAACATTGCGCAGACACCGCCGCGCATCCGCCTCTACCTCCGTATCCTTTTAAGCGAATCCCCCATCTGCTTCTTTCCATTCTCTTCGTTGTCGCCGCAGTGGAAGACTGCTGCCATTAATGTGAATTCACTCGCCGGCCTCGCATCTTATCACTATCAATTTGTTTGGTTGTTTCATTCAGTCTTCATGTTTCCAATTGAATTGGTGAATACCCAACATGAGTCTCTATATTCTGTAGAGGGCTCCTGTTGTCTGGACATGATTCCTTTCCTTACTTGGGCGGATTGGGTCTTAGGAATACTCGGGACTAACCTGATTAGCTTGCTTGTTGTTCCGAGGAGATAGGGGATGATAGGAATAGGGATGGGTGATAACCTTGTTAAGATTCCTTGTTGTTTTTTATTTGTCCTTCTCTGCATATTTGACTTCTTTGTTGCCTGAATGTCTGCCCCGGGCTAGGCACTGTATTCTATTGATGTTTAGGTGCTCGATAGGTTGCTGGAGATTTGGAATGCTCATATTTTGTTGTTTGTGTTCATTTTTTGTATTGATTTTTGTGGTCATATTTTATTGCTCATGCTGAAGGTGAGGGTCTCTGTCATCATCTTTGAAGGTGAAGATGCGACTAGTGGCAATGGATTTTGTGATTTGGTGGAGTTGCAGAGTAAATTGGAGGTCGAATGAAGCAGTGTGTGGGGAGGTCGAATGAAGCAGTGTGTGGCGAGGTTGGCGGTGTAGTTGGAGTTGGGAGAAGGGCGGCGGCAGAGAGAGAACAAGCATTGAAGTAGCTGATACTAAAGGAAGTCGGAGAGGTGTGTGTCGGAAGCCGAATGTGCGGTCATTGCCATTGAGGTTCTTTGGGGATATTCACTTTGATAATCAACTTACATTTTGTCAACTATCTAGAAATCATTTTTGGAAAAATAGGGAAATATATCCCCATCTTTCACAAATTAGGGAAATATATCCCAAAATTTTTCTGTTAGAGAATTATATCTCAGAGTTTAGTTCTGTTTGGGAATTTTGTCCTCCTTTATTGACTCATCAATTAAAATAAAATTCATTATTAAAACATGCTTCTGGGTCTCTCTGTCCAGCCCCTTGTAGAAATGACACATCTGCTGCTTCTCAGAAAAATCATGGCAAGGGCAGGAGCGCAAGAGATCCTTGTAGCGTTCCCAAGCCTCGTACAGTGACTCTCCAGAAAACTGCCTGAACTGTGAAATCTGGGTCTGTAAGCTGAATAGTTTTGCTGGGTGGGAAAAACTGAATCAAGAACAGCTTGCATAGTTCCTCCCATGTTGAGATCTCGTTGCAGTTCAGCGTCATGTACCACGACAGCGCTCTGTCGCGCAGTGTGAAGGAAAACAGGCGAAGCCGAATATAGTCAATAGGCACCTGATTCTGCTTAACTGTATCACACAACAGCAGGAACCTCTGAATGTGTAGATGAGGATCCTCGGTGGGCAATCCCCCATACTGATTTTGTTGAGTTGTGTGTATCAGACCAGTCTTCAGCTCAAAATTCGGTGTATCCACCT
>JAPKLW010000427.1:171487-219773 GCA_026898455.1 Plectranthus barbatus
TTCGCTCATTCAGGGAGAGAGACTCGAGAGAGCAGAGAGAGAGAGAGGCGGTGAGCTTGTTGTGTTCTTGCCATTGTCACCATCTTCATTTGATTGTATCCTTCAGCAGATAAGAGTGAGAAGAGGGAGAGAGTCGAGAGAGAGAGAGAGAGAAGACGTGAGAGAGAGAGAGAGAACGAGCAGTTAAAAAAAAAGGTGAGAAAATTTCCAGTTTTCTCTGTTTGACACCCCCCTGTAATTGCTCATTTTCCGGCCGCCTCGGGCCACCACCGGAAAAACCAACACCACCTAATCGTACCTTGTTCTTCCAGGTTTACGTGAAGCTAAAGCACGACTCATTTGGAGTAATATCGAGAGAGTTACGAGCCTTGAAAGGTACCCCGTCGGTTTCGGACCGTTACGGTTTTTATTATGGAAACTCGCTCAAATCTCCGTGAAATCAAATTTGGTTGACAGTTTTGTGTTCTTTGCGACGTAGGTAGTTTATTGGTGTCTGGAAACTTAATTTTGGTCGCCAGAAAAACGCTGCACCGACGAGAACGAAGTGCGGTGAGTTGTTTTTCCAGATTTTCCATTTGATCATTTCTTGCGTTTTCTCGTGTTTGAGGTTTGATACGTGACCTAGGATGTTGTAGGAGTATGTTGGTATGTTTATTTGGTGTTGGTTGTGTTTGGGGATTGAGAAATCAGAGTTGCAGGCTTACAGGCGGGAGGGGGAATTTTCTTGGTTTTCTGGGTTTTGTGTCGTCGACCTGCAGGAGCTGCCGGCGTCGGTCAGCGTTCAGGTGTGGGTCGAGTATCCGGCGACGATCGCCGGCGAGGAGTGCGGCTGTTTTTGTTTTGCTGCTCATTATATTTCTTCTCTACTGTGTGTATATATGTATATGTTATATATATGTGTTGCTGCGTGTTTATTTGAAAAGGGGGAGAATTTTCTCTTTTCTCTCTCTACTAAATTTATATACATGTTTGTGTGTATATATATTGTATTCCCTTTCTTCTCTCTCTTTACTGGAATATATATATATATATATATATATATATATATTATATATATTATTATAGTATATTATATTATATTATTATTATATTTCAAATGGATAAATATTTATATATTATTTATTTATTTAAATTATTTAATTATTTAGTTATTGATTAATTGGGTTAGGATTTTGGGATTTAGTTTCGTTTGTTTGATTTGAATGATTCGATTGAAGTAAGATTTGAAGCATGTTTAGGTGTTGGAATTCAAATTGGATTTTAAGGTTGAATTGTATGAAGTGATTGGTTGGTATTTGTCGGGTTAGATGTCTGTCCTAGTTTATCCATCCTAATTAGCTGTATATTGTGATTACTGAAGGAAGATAGGAGATAAGGAGACCGAGCTCGAACTACACAATTAACGAGGAAACATCTAGTCAGTGAAAGCTTAACACCAGGTGGGAACTATTTCAGTATAAAAAGAAAATGCGTTTTATTTTCTAAAATGTGTGAAACTGTTTTCATTTTAAAACGATTGATATGCATAAATATTTTGTGTTACGTATCTGTTCTTCTGTTGACTGCTATCAACAGAAAGTTTGATTATGAGATGAGAACCAAGCTCTATTGGTGCTTGAGCTAGTCTTAATAATCTGTAATAATGATGGCTAGCAATCTCAAATGTATTGTGAATTCAGGGAGTGCGGTTGACGTACTGAACCCTTGGAGAGATAAGGATCTGTGTGAATTTATTCAATTAAATCGATCGTGTCTCAATGCTTGTGTAGATACTGAGATCTTGTGCACATTTAGATGACAGTGGGTAGAGTGGTTCGCCCATTCCCAGCTGTTCATCGTAACTTGGAAGTGGGCCAGCTTCCAGTTACAAAATGATAAAACAGATATGTTAACATGTTAGTTAGCCGGCAAATGAAAATATTTTGGGTAACACGGTTTCTTTTAGTAAAACCCCGTGTTTATCTGTGTGTGTTGCATAGCATTCATACTTAAACTGTATTTTCGGGCATGTTTCCATTGGGTACATTTGTACTCAATCCCTCGTGTTATTTCTAAAACACGCAGGTTGATTAGCGAGGATGGAGCAGTGGTGGTGTAAAGGATGAAGATGGATTTGTACAGATTTTGAAGATCCTTTGATATGCATCGTCACATGCATATCACCATCACGATGCACACACCGTTGCACCGCTCTCTGAAATACTTTTCCTTCCCATGTTTAAAACTTTTGAAGAAAACCAAGTTTAACTGCTTTACTTGTTAAAGTTTCCCTTTTGAATGTGTAAACTCTTCCGCTGTTTATTTTAAATGTTGAAAATTTATAATCCACTACTGTAACGTGCCTCGTAGTTGGGAAGGCTAAATGGGGGCGTTACAGGTCATTGTTCATTCACAAACATTTGGTTCAGATTTGAATGCTACTCTCTCTCTCTCTCTCTCTATATATATATATATATATATATATATATATATATATATATATATCATGAAACGATTCCATTGGTATAATCTAAACAATAATCTGACCCTCGTATCTCATCGGGTGTTTAATTTCTTCTCAAAAGCAAATAAATAATAATTTGCTCAAATAAAGATTCCTTTATTCAATTAATTAAGCTTAAACTCGCTTAATTAAATACGGGTTATTACATAGCTTAGTGGATGACACCAACTCCATAGAGTTTGGTGTTAAAGGGTAGGTTGGAGGTTCGATCCTCACTACCAACAACCTTCCAGCTGTGTGATTTGGAGATGGGTTGGGGTGCATCGGAATGCAGGCCCTGACATCAGACTCTGTGTGAGTGGGTGTTACAAATAATATGTCTATTCAAATCCCATGTTGAGTATTTCACCAAGGGTGCTAATAAATTGCCAAGTGGTTTGTTCCTACATGACTATACATATATACGTATATAAAATTAGAAATTTAGTATATAATTAACTATATACACATTATCCGTATATAATAAAACTAAAATTCAAGCATGCACCAAAAACTTTATACGAAATTTGTATTCTCAATCTGATTATTTGGATTGGTTCGATTAACTATTCCCTAGCAATCCTTATCTTGATTCGGAGAATGGAGCATTCGGTTGCGAATTATAACTAAATCAAGTTTTCTTAATAATTTAAATTCCTATGTTATTGGGTTCGGATCTCCAACATCGAATTTATTTATTTGGTCATCTAAGATATTCAAAATTACATCCATATATATAAATTTCATAAAATTTGGATTTATACCCGACTTCCAAAATTAAATTAGGATTTACTAGAAAATTAAAATAATCACACGATTAGACTAAATAATTTAGTTTACTTAATTTTATATAAACTTAGGATTATTACATAAATATACTGAATGTATAATATATTTCGTATAAAATGCGTATTCACAACAAAATACGCAAAATATAAAATGAAATTCAAACAAAATATCCTGACAAAGAAACATATTTATTTTATGTTTATAATTATAATCAGGGGTTGAAGCTCAACTTAAAAATTAAATTTAAACAATTTTTGAGTTGGACGATAACTAAAATAGCGAATATTGAGTGCCGCAAACGGCTCCAAGTGGACAAAATCCGAATCCCACGTGTCACTCAGTTCTGTCACTCAAGCACTTCACCCCCTCCCTCTGCTGATTCCCACTCCCCCAAAATCCCATTACAGAAAAGCCAAGTAACGACGAATCTCACCACCTCCTGCCAATCGCGATGGACACCACTCTTCCCCACGATGCCGTCGCCGTCGCCGTCAGCCCCAATCCTAAGCTGAAGCGCCCTTGCTACCCTTCCTCAGACATGACCGGTTCGGATCCGAATCGATTCGATGCTCTATTGGAATCGTTTCTCGGATTCCACGATTCGTCGGCGATTGCTCTCGACCTCGCGCTAGATCGCATACTTCAATCTAGGCCTCATGATTCCGACAAAAATGACGTGATCGAGCGCGCGCTGCGGCTCGGCTCGGCCCTCACGGAAGCGGCCAAGAGATCAGCTAGGAGGCGCGCTTCCATGCACAACGCTGTCGTTTGGCCCCTGCCTTCTGATCTCACTATTAAGGTATTTTTCTTCCTCGCTGATTGATAGGTCTTGAGACTTGAATCTAGTATTATTTTTTGTGACAATTTCAATGATGCTTGCTCAACTGAAATTGCTGTGGATCTTTTCATTAGTTTCCAATCAATTGAGCGGTTCTAGACTTAAGTGGACATGCTGGTAATGTAATTTACTATATATTTTTCTGCAAATTGATGTTGCCTGGTTAGTTGGCGACTGATTTTCTACATTGTAGTCTATGTAGATCGTGTATTACTAGGATAATTCTTTATTTGGAATTACTCTGATTTATTGCGTAATTTGATTTTATATTTATATTTTTTAATTATTTAGATTTTGTATTTGCTGAGTATATGTTATGTCTTACTGATATAGTTATGTAAGTTTGTCTTTGTAGGAGTTTCTACTCTGACCTGGTTCAGTTCAAATCTGTTTTGCCTATTTGTATGCTATTTCTGTGGGTACAAGACATGTTTAGCTTTGATATCCAATTAAAAGAAGTTTAAGATGGAGTTGATCGCATGTGCTCTATGTTCAGGTTTTCTCTTTGCTCGATACACAAAGTGTATGTCATGCAGCTGCTACGTGCTCCCTCTTCAATAAGTGTGCTGCTGACCCGTTGTGCTATTCCAATATTAATTTAACAACAATAGTACCAAGGGTCAATAATCTAGTGGTTTCCACGATGATTCAACGAGCTGGAAAAGTACTGCGGTAAGGGCTATGAACTTCATCCCTCCTTGAAGTTTATGCACTGTTGTAATCTCCTTTCTTGTTATGGCTGATCTATTTCCTATGCCTGCTCTACTTTAGACTGTCTGCCAAATTCTGCAGTTTCATTTTTACTTCAGCAAGTGCGTGGTTAAAGTTTATGCCTCCAGATTTATTCAATAGAGCATTTTAGTTCTGGATTTTGATGCAACAATGGATTCTAAGTACTTTCAAGTATTCGGATGAATGATGACAGTTTCACCTGTCTTGGTTTGCTTTTAATTAATTCAAGTTATTGAGTATGTGCTGTGCTTCTTATTGTCTTACATTCTGGATTCCTTATCTTGAGAGGGCGTGGCATCTTGAAAAGCTTGAATTGTTTTGTCTCATCTTGTGCGTACATCTATGTTTAAGGGTGTATCATATTGTTGCACCGCCAACCAACTTACCATTTTTAGATCCCTTACTTGGAATTGTCTCCTCTATGCTTCTTATTTTTTTTCTTACACTTACTTCTTATCTGGAGAAGACTTAGCTTCTGGAAATTCTTGAAGAGTTTTGTCTCATCTTGTGCCTACGTCTATGTAAAAGGTTGTTTGACATTGTTGCACCATTGGCCACCCTACCATTTGTAGGTCCCTTAAACTTGGAATTGTCCCCTGCCCACCTGTTGCAGCAGTAGATTCCTCTCAAGCACTTGTTTATTCTATGAGAAATTCCTCAGATACATCAGGATTTTCATGGAATGATAAAAGGTCGAGACAGGGGAAGGAGACATTTGTACTTACTAGGTCTTGCTTGACACCATTGATTGCTGGTGGTGGTGGTGCTCCAGGGTAAAATTTAATGTTTCCATTTTGCTGTTGGCTGTATTTATAATCATTCCTGGAAGTCTCTCTCTCAAGTGCCTTGCTAATCTTCCTTCTCCTTCCGTTTAAGGGCGCTTCTGAAAAGGTTGCACCTTTATAATATTGAAAGAATGGACAACACAGCATTTGGAGCTGCTCTATCAGCTTGTCCTTCTTTACTTGATCTAGAAATTCTTGGCCTGTGAGTATCAATTTCTATTGGTCGCATAAATTGTAATTTTTTGAGTTGGTTTATGCATTATAGTACAAAGTTATCTCTCATTGCATATTCTGTTGAACCTGAATATGATTAGTAAGTGGAGTCTGCAGTTGGCATCTAGAATATAACCCCAAAGTTATAACAAAGTTGCCCATTATATAATAGTTGTTCTGAGATGAGTATACGGCTTTTTTTGACAGTCACGTGGAGCTGAGGCAAACTCTGGAATCAGTGAGTAGATCATGCCCTCTAATAGAGCGTCTATTTTTCGAATCATCAAAAACAGGTGTATTTTTGTACCAGCATGTTTTGTATGTCAAAAAATATTTTGCTCATTTGTTTTATTTCCTCTCAGGTAGAGATGACAGCTTAAAATTACCAACATGCAATGACCTAGTGAATAATTGCCCATATTTGTCCTCATTGGCACTGCGGGGATTTAAACTGCATGATCCTAAAGTCCGTGTTCTTGTCAAGGTATGCTTCCATTTCCTTCGGCTCACTTTTTTTCCACACATCATCTTGTTATGATTATACCTTTTCCCTGCAGGGATTGCGAAATTTGAAGTATGTTGACTTTTCAACATCCTATGCAATCACTGGTGATTTTCTTAGGTATACCTAGTTCCTTAGCTATTGAATTGTTTTTTATTTATATCTTTGGTCCTATCCACCTGTCATTCATGTTTCTGACTTCCTGCTTGTAGAAATCTTGGTGGCAACGGAGGTGGAAGCTTACTGGAAGTTTTGATTTTACGAGATTGTATGCATTTGAGAGAAGTAATGATTGGGTTTTATCTTAATTGTGATAATAGTATATTGCAAAGATAGTTATAAACGAAAGGGTTGGTTCTTAAGTAACTGAGTTGTGTCATTCAGGTAGAAGTTTCCAGGTTGCTTTCAGCAATTCTCACTGGACGTTTCAAGTTTCTTAGGCACCTTGTGAGTGTTAACAATTCTATGATGTCCTCATTTTATTCTTTTATACCATTATCGTATAAATCTGAAGATTTTCAGTCCTTGTGTCTCTGCAAAATTAGTGCAAATAATTGTTGTTGATCTGTCAATAGGATGTATCCAACCGAGAGGGACTGGCATCTGATGATGACTGGTACCAGAGATGTTACACCCCAAGGTACATGTTGTATTATGTTGATGCTGCACCTTTGAGTTTTTTTTATCTATCCGAGCTACATTGATTCAACAACCGTGCAGTTTCATGTCTTTACGCGAGTTATTGGAAGAAAGACCCAACTTAAGGGTGCTCGCAGATTTTCCTGCTGAAGGCAGGTACAATTTTTTTGTTCTTTTTACCCGAGTCTTGGTGTAGTGGATGTCCACAAATGTACTCAATAAGGTTTCCTGATTCTCAAGCTCAGTTTTGTTGAAGAGCCAATGTTCAGCAGTGATGTCAACATTGATACCAACTCACCCTCCATAGCAAGCAGTCATACATCTGATGGATATGTGTTCAGCAGCTCATCGGAGAGCAGTTATAACAGCGACCAAAGCAGTGGTAATGAGGACTTCCCCAATGCCAGGTATCCAGTTCACGGAGAGAGTTCAGATGAGGTGGATGACTTGTAACGAGATGACTATATTGCTGGTACACTCTTCCCAACAACTCAACAAGCCATGATCGGAAACTTATTGCATCGAGCACTTGATAACCTCTTAAATATATTTACCTCTTGGATCTTTAAACCACGATCTTTAGTGTTGGGCTTCAAGAAAATTGCCTATTAAAAGGAGTTCCATATGCAGAAAGCTCTTGCATAAATTAGTGCATTGGGTTCAATAGGTTCTAGTTTCCTTCTCCTCAATTTATCATTTTATGCCAGGTATTCTAAATATTGAACTTCACTGCGGAGGTATCAGTTGTAGCAGCTGGTGGGAAGCGAATTCTGGTCAGAGTATATTTTCTGATTCTTGAATCAGCCTATTTCTGTGTTGGCGGTGCTGGATGGGAGTTGGTAAACAGAGCTATAAACTTATTGCATAAACATGAGGATTTTCATATTTTAAAGTGTTGGACATGCTGAAGAGATAGCAGGTGGCCACTGCTAACAGCGACAATTTTGCGGTTGCTACATGTGATCGTCATTGTTTTCTTAGGTTGCTGCTCATCTACTCAGCTTATACTGTAACAAACTGTTGTGATAATTGCAATTGCATTCTTGTTAAGGAGATGTTCCGGCCTTTGTTTTTCATTTGAACTTGCAGAAATGAGCTTGCAAATTATAAACATGTAAGTGGGGGAGTGCCGCATCTCCCATTCATTCAGCCTTTGAAATCAGAGTATGTATACGTCCATTATTACAAATTTGTATTTTGTTTATGATGTTTCAGAAATCTGATTTGTTTATGTGATATAGCCGAATGATGGATTCTTTGTTAGAAAGTAGAAAAGAGTCGATAGTGAATCCTCCAAAGAGGCCCTCAGTTATTGCTGCTAATTTCATAATACAAAAGATATTCTTAAACTGAGATTTTCCTCTCCTATTCATAAACTGAGAAATTTGCTTTTTATAACCGCACCATTTAATGATGGAATACCAATTTTATTAAAGATGAAAGACTGAAAGTACAAAAAGTCAAAGTTGAAATAGACAAGATTCGGTTCAGATACAATACAAATAAATCAAATTCGATACTCTTTCATTTCTTGGTATTTTTATTCTTATTCGATTTCTTAATTCGTTTCGACATGACTTTCTAGAACGGTCTAAGCAATAGGCAGACTCAATAACACTCCTGTCACGATCATCTCAGTTTTCTTTTATTACTCCATTATCATTATTATTATTATTATTATTTGCCTTGAAACTACATTCTTCACAATCTGCGAAATGAAGTTTTATAACATGAATCCATTCGTCAATATCAAATCTGGTTGAATATTTGTTGAAGTTCTACAGCATGAATCGATCTTTTCTTTTTTATCATAAGTGAAATAAGGAATTTAGATGAGTTTTCTTCAACTTTAATTAGTTTAAAGTATCAAATGCATTTCATCGAGTACTTCATGTGCATCTGTATAACTAAGAATTACAATGAATTTCCATGAAAAAAAAAAAGAAGAAGAAAATCCTGCTCCAATTTAAAATTTGAGAACAAAAATTACAATAATTTTCAACAAGTTATAGAACCAAATTATTTCGTACTAGAAGAAAACTTGTATGAATTACAACAATGTTTTATCGAATTCTTGTCAAAACGATGTCGCGTGTTACTTCAGCAGGCTATGCTATGATTTAAACAAGCAGAGGTTTTTTTTTTTTTTTTTTGCCAATAATCGATAGCTTTTGCAACCTTTTCTGCAACCTAATATCCAACCAAAAGTTGCATCAAATTTTATAAGAGCATCCACAATTCAAAGGTAGCTAAAATTTTATCTACCTTCAACTCAGCTCCATTTAGGATGAAGGTGTGATATGGCAAGCGGGTCTCACATTTTTTTTTTGAAATTGGGTAGATGTTTATCTATCGAATAAATAGAAAAAATGTTGGTCCCTCCTCTTGCTTATGACACACGCCCGTGCGTCGCACTTCCTCCTTGGAACAGTGCGTGTTGTGCATGAGCGATTGTGTGTGGTGAAAGAAATAAATAGGTCTTTTTATTTTATTTTATTTTTTATATTTCTTTATATATTTATGAATTTAATTTTAATAAATTAATTATGGTTTTAATTTTAATAAATTAATTATGGTTTTAATATTTTATATTTCTTGATTTCCTTTCTTATTTATGATTTATTATGGTTTAATTTTTTATTTTAATTTATATTTGATGCATTTAATTATGATTTATTAAAATTTTAATTCTTTTTATACATTATTTTCATTTATCCAATCATTTTTAATTTAAAATAAATTGCAACAACTATATTAATAGCTATTTTTCATGGCTATAAATATATAACATACTATCGAAAAAAATCACAATCTTCTCATTTTTTTCTGAAATTATCATATGCTAATTTTTGTTAATTCTAAATACTTTTGAATATAACATGAGTGGAATATGTCCTGCCTTACAAAATCCTTCTGAAAATTCTGACCTTCCTCCACACATTCCGACATAGGGTTGATAAGCTCGTAAATATACTCATTTATTCATATTTTTTCCTTTGTTTTAGTTATTTTATGTTCAATTCATAGTTTATTTTGTGCATGAGTCTATTATAGAGGTTGATGTGCTTGTCATTGTGAGATTTTGCAAGTTTAAGGACTAAAAGTGATGAAAATAATCGAAATGAAGAAGTTATTGTTTCGATCGACGCATGGAATGTCGATCGATGGGTTGTTGACCGACTTGGAAGACAATGTCGAAAATCCGAGCAAGACCTCCATGTTGACCGACATGATGCATGTCGATCGACATGGAGGGTCGATATCGACCAAGAGCATCGATCAAAATGAAAGATCCATGTCGATCGACACGGAAGCGCGAGAAGGGAAGCTTCGCCTAATATGGATAGATCTTTTATCTAAAGCCCAATACCTCTTGAGGTACAATTTCTCTTCTATATATACCTCATGTAATTCAGATTTTAGGGAGTTCAGACTTTTATCTTTATTTTAGCATTGGAGTTTTTCAAGACTTCGAATTCCTCTTTACTTTTGTAAGTTATTTTACATGTTTTTTCTAGTTCTATCCATGATTTGTGGCTATAAACCTTATCAGGTTCTAGGGTGTATACAAATAATCCATGATGCATGTTTAGATTTATCAACTCAAAATACTATGTTTAATTATATGATTTAATTAAAGGATCTAGGTTTGATGATGAATCGAGAGATGAAATTGACCATAGATTTATAGTTGTCTTTTTTAAGGACTGAGAAGTGAAAATTAGACAGTATGAAGAGATAATTAATATAATTGATTTTTGTATAAAAAGGAAGAATTAATTATAGCGATTAAACAGTTATGTTTATTGATTACTAACATATGTTCTTAAGACCGAGAGAAGATAGTCATGTGTTAGTAATCTAGGTTTTAATTGCCAGACAAGGGATTAACTCCAAATTAACCTGATTTTCACCTTAGTAGAGCTGATTATCTTATGCATGTATCTAAATTTGATGCTTGCCCTGTAATCTGTACTCTTTAATTATTGTTTTAAAACCCTTTAAATTTTTGTTTTGCAATCTTTAATTTTCAAAACCCAAAACCATGATTTCAAGTTACTCAAACAATGAAGTTGAAAACTATAATTAGTACATACTCCCTCCGTCCCAAGTAAGTTGTCCACATTTCCTTTTTCGTCTATCCCACAATATTAGTCCACATTCCTAAAATAGCAAACTCTCCACACTCATCAATAAAATATTCATCCCACTAACACCCACTACCACTCACATGTATTGGTCATCGTGCCCGGTCAAATGTGGACAATTTGACCGGGACGGAGGGAGTAGAATATTTTCGATATACATTTCCTGTGGGTTCGTCGAATTATAAATTTATTTGGTCATTGTTCTATTATTTATCCAGTTGAAATATAAGTGATCAAGGGTGCATGGTCAAACAATCCCGAACAATTCTCAAACAATCCTAGGCAATTCTCTTCTCAATTTGGGTATCCTCAACAATTCTTGAATAATCCCGGACAATTATCTTTCCAATCCGAGCATCCTCAAGGGTTCCCAAACAACTCTTCAAGGGTATTCTCCATATTTCTATCCACCGCAAAGATATGCTTCACAATTCCATTCCCTGCGAAGTCATCCTTCACAATGGGGATGTTGTCTTCTGAATTCGCAAATACGCAAGGGCTAGAGAATATCAATCTCTTGACTACGCTTTTCGACGAAGATGATCACTCTACTCACAAGCGTCATTCACAAGTAATAAAGAGAATGTTCATCTTACAGGATTCTTGGTATGTATTATCGGCGATTCAAAAGTTGGAAACAACTAAAAAGCTGAGCAAATTCGAGACCAAATTATGGCAATCTACAACAAAAATCGTCAACCCAACAGTCTAAAGCGGCAAGCAAATCAGTTAAAGTCGCATTTTTTAAGGATGTCGATACAATCTTAGTTGTTTGTTGCATGTTATGAAAGGATTTTAAGTGTATGGGCCAGCAGCAGAAGCGACACTGATATTGTGGATATGAGGCACAAACTAAATATTGCCAACACCATGGAATAAAAGGTTTCTCTATATTGATATGTGGAGAATCTTAGAATCCCAACAAAATTTCGCAGAAGTGCTTACGAATTCTCAATAATCATACAGAAGTAAGAATAGTGAAGCAGGTGCATATACATCTTCTTACAATGCTTCTAAAGTAACGACAAGCCGACCCATAGGGTAGAAAACAACAAATAATAAGTTGAAGGGAAAGGAAAGAAAGATTTTATAGTTGATATTACAAAATTTGTGGAAGCCCATGATGCCAAAAAAGAAAAATACTTGACTATGAATGAGGCAAGGGTACGTGCGAAGGAGGTAGAGGTAAGTTCGGAAGAGTACAAACTGCTAATAAAAGACACATTTGATATGTCGGGGAGCAACTCAGAATGCACCAATTCATATGCGCCGAAATATTGAAAAAAATGGGACATCCTTAATTCTTAACATTTGGAGTGCATTATTATTGTATTGTTGTTTTGTTAGTCGTATGTATTGTTGTTTCATTTGAGTCGTGTATTATTGTATTGTTGTTTTATTCGAGTTATGTATTATTGTATTGTTGTATTGCTTTCGTAATGTATTATTATTGTTGCACTAAATTTTTTATTTTTCTGATGCACCAATTGTTAATTCAAACCACACCCCTAATATTTATTTAACTATCACCACAAAAGTCTCAACTATCACATTATTTGTTTTCTTCAGCTACCACCTCATTTTTTTCTTCAACTACCAGTTATAATATTTACTCAACTACCACATTATTCGTTTTCTTCAGCTACCACCTAATTTTTTTCTTCAACTATTAGTTCTAATATTTCTTCAACTACCACCATATTTCCTATATATATGTTTGTTAGAACTCTTCATTACCACCATCACACAAACTTCAATTATACTTATTTTCTTCAATGTCTTCGTCTAGTTTAGATCATGAACAATTCGGAGTATTTGATGAAGATGAAATGAAAGAGTATTGAAAAAAGTATATACAAGATGATTCTCTTTATCAACATATGATCCAACTAGCGTTGGAGTACCAGACAAAGAAAATCAGAAGATATATATCTTGAGATCGAGCATCTGCGCACCAACGTCTTGTGAAGGATTATTTTGATGATAATACAACTTGGGATCCTACTGTTTTTCGACAACGCTTCCATATGCGAAAAATTTTATCCATTCAGATCATAAATGCCCTTGAAGCGCACGATCCTTATTTTCAACAAAGAGGCGATGCATTAGGAAACTTGGGATTCAACGAACTGCAAAAATGCACAAATGCCATTAGGGGTGAGCAACGGTCGGTTCGGTCTGAAAACTGAACCAAACCGCCCAAACCGCAAAACCTGAAAAACCAGACCGAACCGCACCGCTAGGATATTAGAAACCGCACCAAAACTGCACCGAACCGAATGGCGGTTTCGGTTCGGTTTGGCGGTTTGCACCAAACCGAACCAAACCGCACCGAACCGCACGGTTTCGGTTCAAACCGCAATTTTTTCACCTATTTTTCAATTTTTCCGTGTCTGCTGCTGCCGGGGAGGAGATGCCGGACTGCTTCCGGTGAGTGCGAGTGGGAGGGAGATCAGAGATGCCAGACTGCGAGTGATGGAGAGGGACCGTGGACAGGCGCGACGCCGGCGAGTGTAGTGATGGAGAGGGAGAGGCACCGACGAGTAGAATGATGGCTGAGGGTGAAGGGTGAGGCGTGTGCCGTGCGGGTCGGTCGATTGGGAATGGGAGAGACGAGACGAGGGGGGGCTGGGAGAGGTAGGGTTTTTACAAAATTATATTGTTAACTTATTATTAAAAGTCTTAATTTAAAACTAAAATATAAAATATATATAAAATTATTAAAAATAATTATATTATATTATTGCGGTTCGGTTCGGTTCGGTTTTTAAACCAAAACCGAAGCCTAAAAACTGAACCGAACCGAAACCGCAAATCTGTAAAAAAACAAACCGAACCGAAACCGCTACCTTCAAAAAACCGAACCGAAACCGCACCGAACCGCCGGTTCGGTTCGGTTTGGCGGTTTCGGTTTGGTTTTGCTCACCCCTAAATGCCATTAGACAATTGGCATATGGTAACCCAACTGATCATTATTACGAGTATCTCAGTGTTGCTGATACTACCAGATACGAATGCTTATGCTACTTTTGTCATGGTGTGATTGAACTGTTCAATTCACATTACTTGAGAAAGCCAATTGTTGATAACCTATGGCAGTTGATGCAAATGCATTAGCAGAGTCACTTATTTTTTGGAATGCTCAAAAGTCTTGATTGTATGTATTGTTCTTTGAAAAATTGTCCAGTGGCATGGAAATGACAATTTACCCGAGGTGATCAAGGAGTACCCACAATAATACTTGAGACGTTTGCATCTTAAGATTTGTGAATTTGACATGCTTTCTTCGGAGTAGCAAGATCAAATAATGACATCAATGTTCTTAACCAATCTTCATTATTCACGGACACTCTCAGCAGTGTGGCATCTTCTGTACTGTTCACAATGAATGGAACACAATATTTTGATGGATACCATGTGATAAATGGTATATATCCTGAATGGCACGTTTTGTCAAGAACTACCAATTTTCTCAAGATCCAAAGAGACAGAAGTTCAAGCAAATGCAAGAAGCTGTGAGAAATGATGTGAAGTGAGCATTTGGGGTTCTCCAAGCTCGTTGGACAATGATTAGAGAATCGACTCGCTCATGGTATAAAGAAACTATCTCTGATGTTATGTTTGTTTGCATTATTTTGCATATTATGATAATTAAGGATGAAGGGCCTATGGCAACCGATTGGATCGAAGATCTTACAAGCGCAACAAGAGACAATATTGTAAGAGACATCATTCAAGGTGCGATTGCATGATTCAACCTGTATCTTAGGAGATGTGCTAATTTATGTGGCAAAAATATTTATAAGCAACTTCGATCCAACCTTTTTAAGCATATCTGTACAGAATTCGGGGGTGATGCATGATATTATTACATCAAAATATTATGAGTATTGTTATCTATGAATTTTAATTGCATCTTGTATCAAAATTTTATTTCAATAATATAACTATTTTATTATCTAATTGACATGTTTTAAAATAACTATATTAATTAGGATAATTAATATTTTATTAATTAATAAATTGAATTAATTAAACAAAGTTTGTTATTCATTAAGATTAATCGAAATTAATCATCACTAATTTAATTTAAGATAATAAAAATATAAAAGAAATTATATGTGTGGGTGATACATCATTACAACATGTAAGATACTTAATTATAGTACTTTTTTATAATAATTCATTATAATGAAGTATCATTCAAATGTTTATAATGAAGTATCATAGCTAATACCTAAATATGAGTTCATTTTTGTAATACAACTATATATATATATGGGCGCGTTATAATGACAATCACCTCTCATATGTGAAATAAGATCAAATCTGGATCATTGATTATTCAAATGAATGTGCCAGATCATTCCATTTTTTTTAAAAAAAAAATTTGATGCAGTAAATGAGATAAAAAGTTGCATATAAGGATAATAATGTCTTTGTACACAATTAAATATTCCCACGTATCTGATTACCGAATTAAACGGGATTAGTTGCACGATTTACAAATTTTGAAATATTAACCTACAACCACATTAATTTTTAAAATTTAATCAAATTCGTTGCATTATTAAGAGGAAAAAGTTGCATTGCATGAGATTTATTTTAAAAAAATTAGAATTATATATGCACAATTTTCACCCCTAATTTTGTGGGATTTTATTTCTAAAATACTACATTTCAAAGTAAATTCTATTTTTTACCTAATTTTATGGAATTGGTTTTCTCAATTATTGTATTTCAAAATTAATTTCATTTTCTTCAAATAAAATTTAATTTTAAGCAGTTTATTTTGTGATTTCGAATTATCTATCACATAATGTTGCATTATCTATCACACAATGTTGTATTATTTTATGTGAAACAATGCATTATATAGTTTGCAATGTTTCATTATTCTAAATATATTAACTCAAAATTATAACAATATTTATACTTCATCGAAAGTTGCATTATTAATCAGAAATATATGCATTATATTGACTAATTCATTGCAATATCTTAATATATACCAAGTTTACATGGAGAAAACAAACAATCAGTTAGTTGTATGAAGCAAATTTACAGCTTAGTTAATGCATGTTTACAAGCTTAAAAACTGTAAGTTTACTGGCTAATTGCTGCAACTACATATATTTACATTCTACAGAATTTTACACTCAAATATAAAATAAAAAAATATACTGCAATTTTACAGGCTTAATCAATGCACGTTTACAGGCTTAATCAATGCACGTTTACTGACTTAATTACTGCTTAAATCACAACACGTGAATGTATGCAAATGTACAGGCTTAATATATGCAACTTTAACTATAAATTACTGCAACTGTATATAATTATAAATAGTCGAATTTAATGTACACGCATGGAATCCTTCTCAAACTGCATCCACAAAAACATAATTTAATTTTTGTTCCAAAAGCTCATCGACCATAACAACAACTTCATCTATTTGCTTCAAGATTGGCGCACCATCATTCGCTCAATTCAATCGAATTTAAGTAATCAACTTCACAAAATCTTTTGATAAACAAAAATATACAAAATAGAAAGAAGAAGAAGAAAATTTGGAAAGACAGAGAAGACGAAGTGATGAACCGTATGAGACAACAACGATGGGCAGCGCAACAGGAAGGCGACGACGGTGCAAGGCAGAATTGCGGCGACGATGGTGCAACGATGCATCAACAAGATTCGTGAAGGTAACGAGCGGCGACTCCAAGAGGGCGGAGGAAATGACGAGGTTGAAGAAGGATTTTGCTGCCGCCGATTCCAAAAATATTGAATGTAAATATCTGGAGGTCGTGAAATACAAAATCAACACATGTGATCAATTTAAATATGTCCCAATCTCGGTGCATTATTTGTGTTACCATCTAGCATTGAAGTCCAAAAATGCGAAAAATATATGTTCAAGAATTTCATTTCGTGCAGTTCATAAAACATAATATGCATACGTTCGATGTAAAAAATGCAATATTTTGGGCATAAAACTACAACATATAATCAATGCAAAAAATGCACTCAATATGAATATAAAAATGCATCTTATTCAAGTTAAGAATGCATCATTTGATGCAAAAAGATATTTGTGAACATTTTTTATGTGTAGTTGATGCATTTTTTTTTTATCCTGAACGTAAGTATAATGAAGAACATATACCAGCTAAATATAAAATCAAGATTTTCGTGCGAATTTTCTAAATTTAACATATTCAATATGGATATCTTATGAATCGTCGTAAAAATACTACAATCACGCAACATTAATATGTTGCTTATATCAATCATTGATTTATTCAGATCTAATGGATACGATTCATTCTTTTTCCTTACAGTATGAGAAAAAAAGAATGAATGATATCGTTAGATTTAAATAAATCAATGGTTGATATAAAATCAAGTAACAAGTGAAAAACAATCAAACAATATAATAATCAAGCAACAACTAAAACACAATCAAATAATTGGTTGATTGTGTTTTAATTGTTGCTTGATTGCATATCAACCATTGATTTATTTATATTTAATGGATAAGATTCATTTCTTTTCTTATAAATAGTTTTTTTTACTTGATCTCATCTCTCTTTTTATATATATATATATATATATATATATATATATATTATTGAGAAGTGGTAATAAATCTAATGACATAGGGGATTCATGAATAATTAAGAGCATCCATAATGCAATTGTTAATTAAAATAAGAAACTATGCATCATAACTCTTGCTGCCAACTGGATGAGAAAAAAGGGAAAAAAAAAGGTGGGTGGATAATAGCGGCCCCCGCCATATTAACTCTCACGAGCGCTTGAGGCCACCCAGTCTAAGACATTTTAAGTTCTATTGTTTCTTTTTTATTTTTTATTTTGATGTTGAACTTTTTTTTAAATGTTTTTGCGTTAATTTTTTGGTTTTTAATGCTTTAAATAAATATTATATTTGTTTTACTTTATTTTTTTATATAACTTAATTAATTAAAATAATTAATATTTAACTAAAAATATATAGAATTAATTAGATTAAGTATGTTAATAATTTTAAATATTAAATAAGATTAAGAATAATATATGTTGAGTATTAGTCATGAGACGTGTAACCCATGAATAATTAAAAGTAAAAAATACAAATAGAAGTTAATGTGACACATATGTGGAGGAAGATAAAATGTTTTAAACAACCCACCATTATGGATGTCCTAAAAGTGAGGTAGATAGAAGTTGAGGTAGATGTTGACGTGACACAATATGGAGATAGATAAATTATTTTTGTGGATGCTCTAAGGTTTACTTTTTATTGGGATATAGATATGCATGATATCTTCATGCATGATGTTTAGATATAATTAGGGTTTATTATTATCTTTTCATATCTTTTAGATTTTTTAGTATCTTTCTATACTCTATTTATATGTTTGATCAATGAATGATATTTTTGTGGCAAATATTCAAAACCCTATCATGGTATCAGCCTAATCGGTCCAGATTTTTTCCTCCCTCTCTTTTTCTCCCTCGGCGGCGCAACCCTTCTCTCTCTCCCTCGGCGGCGCGCTCGTTCTCTCCCTCAGCCGCACCGTTCCTCTGCCGTCTCATCGTCTTATTCGATCACATGGCGGCCGACCCGGATCATCTACCGCTCGCCACACTCGTCCATATGGTTACTATTAAACTGACGTCGGCGAATTTTCTCTTATGGAAGTCTCAATTAATTCCGCTGCTTACTTGTCAAGATCTTCTCAAATATGTTGATGGCTCTTCTCCTGCACCGCCGCCGTCTCTGCCTTCCTCCGGGGGTGCAACCGTGCACAATCCGGCTTATACGAAGTGGCGACAACAAGATCAACGCCTCCTCAGTCTTCTTCTCTCCACACTCTTCGAAGAAGCCATGGCAGAAGTTCTCGGCTGCAATACGGCGCGCGATGTTTGGATCGCACTTGACACCGCCTTCAGCAATAACTCCAAAACACGCGAACTTCGTCTCAAGGATGAACTCCAACTTCTCAAGCGTGGTACTCGATCAGTTTCTGATTTTGCACGGGAATTTAAATCTCTATGTGATCAGTTGGCAGCTATTGGACGTCCTATTGACGATACAGATAAAGCACACTGGTTTTTTCGCGGTTTAGGCCCCGCCTTCTCCGCCTTTTCTACCACGCAGATGGCCCTTACTCACTTACCTACGTTCCGTGATCTTGTTAACAAGGCCGAAAATTTTTCTTTGTTTCAGGATTCTTTGGACTCTTCTTCATCTGGTTCTCAGGTTGCTTTTTATGGGAAGCAACGGCAATCAAACTCAGATGACAAAGGCTACAAGGGCGATCAGAACAAATCCGGCGGAAGTTCGAAACCCTCTTCGAACAACGGTTTTTACAACAAAGGACGCGGTCGCGGCTCAAACAAGCGACCACCTCGTTGCCAAATATGCCATCGCGATGGTCATTATGCGACGTTCTGTCCTGACCGATATGCTCGACAAGCTCCATCCACGGCAAATCTTGCTGAAGCTTTCCAAGCAAATTGTTCTATCTCTCCGGCATCTTCTTCAGACTGGTTTATGGATACGGGTGCATCAGCGCATATGACTCCAGATACATCCCTACTGGACTCTTCTCAGCCCTATTCTGGGTCAGATCAAGTGGTAGTTGGTAATGGCGCTGCTTTATCTATTTCTCATATTGGTCGCTCTTCTATTTCTAATTCTATTAACCTATTGGATGTTCTGGTTGTTCCGTCATTAACCAAGAATTTATTATCCGTCAGCAAGTTGACATCTGATTATCCGGTTGATGTCTCATTTTCTAATCAGTGCTTTATTGTTCAGCACCGCCACACCAAGGATATTCTCGCTCGAGGTCGTCGTAGGCATGGTCTCTACATGCTCGACCACATCCAACCGGCATTTGTTTCTCAGTTGAAGAACAATAGTTCTCGTGCATCGTTTGAGTTATGGCACAGCCGCTTAGGGCATGTTGCTTTTGATGTTATTTCTCTTTTATGCAAACAAGGGCATATCTCAGTTTCTTCCTGTTTGCCTAAACCTACTTTATGCTCTCCATGTCAACTTGCGAAAAGTTCCCGTTTACCTTTTCAAATTAATGAAAAACGTTCTTTGCATGTTTTGGATCTCATCCATTGTGATTTATGGGGGCCGGCGCCTGTATCTTCTACTGCTGATTTCAAATATTATGTTATTTTCGTTGATGATTTCAGTCGCTTCACGTGGTTATATCCATTGACAAAGAAATCTGATTTTTATGTTGTTCTGAAAACCTTTACTTCATTTGTTGAAAATCAATTTTCTGCCACTATTAAGCGTTTCCAAAGTGATGGAGGAACGGAATTTACTAATCATGTTGTACAGGCCTTCTTTCGAGAAAAAGGGATTCATCACACCCGTTCTTGCCCTTACACTCCATCTCAAAATGGACGTGCAGAACGCAAACATCGGCATGTCAAGGAAACTGGTCTTGCTCTGCTCTTTCAGTCTCACCTACCCATGTCTATGTGGGTCGACGCTTTCTGCATGGCGGCTTATATAATTAATCGTCTACCCTCTGGTATTCTCGATGGCCTCTCTCCATTTCAGGTTCTTTTTTGCTGTGCTCCGAATTACAATAATTTTCATCCATTTGGCTGTCGTGTTTATCCCTGTCTTCGTGATTATGCTGCAAATAAGTTCTCTGAGCGGATTCAACCATGCATATTCATTGGTTATTCTTCACATTACAAAGGTTATCGTTGTCTGGATCCAACCACTTCTAAGATATATACTACTCGGCATGCTTGTTTTGACGAGCTCTATTTTCCTATGACAAGCTCTGGATCATCCGCGCCTATCTCTCAACTGGATATATCTAAATTCTTCGAGCCTTCAGCTACTATATCTCCGCCAACGCCCTCGCAAAGGCCTCTCCCGGCTTCGCCTAGCTCGCCACCCGAACTGGTATCGAGCCCTTGCTCCTTATGCTCACCTCCTGAGCCTTCGCCTCCTGCTGCGATCGAAGAAATCCAACATGGCTCTCCTGTTCCGCAGCCACCACCGCAGCCTGCTGCCGATCCTGCTCAGCCACCTGCAGCCGCGCCCCATCCCATGATCACACGGGCTAGGGCAGGCATTTTTAAGCCCCGTCATCTTGCGTACTACGCTAATACGGCCCTTCACCATGCTCTTTTAGCAGCCTCTGAACCTAAAGGTTATAAATCGGCTGTTAAGAATCCTCTCTGGCTCGCAGCTATGAATGAAGAAATGCATGCGCTTCAAAAGAACGGCACTTGGTCTCTTGTTCCGCGACCTCCTGACACTAACATTGTAGGATCGAAGTGGGTTTTCCGTACCAAGTATCGTTCGGATGGATCGATCGAACATAATAAAGCTCGACTTGTTGCTCAAGGTTTCTCACAAATTCCATGCATGGACTTCGATCATACCTTCAGTCCGGTTATTAAAGCAGCAACCGTCCGTATTGTTCTATCCTTAGCCGTTCATCATGGCTGGCCTCTGCATCAACTTGATGTTAAAAATGCATTTCTTAACGGACATCTCTCCACGCCAGTTTATATGGAACAGCCTCCCGGTTTTATTGATCCCCGCTATCCATCTCACGTCCGTCGACTCTCAAAGGCGTTATATGGCCTTAAACAGGCCCCTCGTGCATGGTTTGAATGGCTAAGCACCTTTCTCACATCCATGGGTTTCTTATGCAGTCAGGCGGATACATCTCTCTTTATTTATTATCGCCAGTCTATCCGGATTTATCTTCTTGTCTATGTTGATGATATAATTGTCACCGGGAACGCCTCGTCTCATATTTCCACTTTTATTCGTCGCATGAACTCTGAATTTTCTATAAAAGACATGGGTCGTCTCAGCTACTTTCTCGGCCTGGAAGTCGCTTACACTGAAGATGGTTTTTCCTTATCCCAAGAAAAATATGCACGCGACATTCTCCTTCGCCATGAATTGCTCGATGCAAAGCCTGTTAGTACACCACTACCCGCCGGTCTTGCTCTATCTACTGAAGGAGAATCCTTCTCTGACGTCACTCATTTTCGGTCTATTGTTGGAGCACTTCAATATCTAACAATTACCCATCCGGACATCTCCTTTGCAGTAAATCACGTTAGTCAGTTTCTTCAAGCGCCCACTAATGAACACTTTCAGGCGGTTAAACGCATTCTGCGTTATGTGAAAGGTTCTCTCTCCCATGGTTTTCTTTTTTCGCGGCATCCTAGTTGCGACTTAGTCGCCTATTCTGATGCAGACTGGGCGCGATGCCCGGACTCGAGACGTTCCACCTATGGCTATGCTATTTTCCTGGCTAGAAATTTGGTTTCTTGGAGTTCGAAGAAGCAGCCGACAGTAGCTCGATCTAGCTGCGAATCGGAGTATCGCGCGATGGCAAACACAGCAGCTGAAATTCAGTAGATACTTTCGATTTTACGTGAACTTCACGTTACATTACCATCTTCGCCTATTTTACACTGTGATAACAACAATGCAATCTTCATCTCCCAGAATCCAGTTGTTCACAAGCGTGCCAAACACATCGACATAGATTATCATTTTGTTCGTGAACTTACTCAAGATGGCAAGCTTCACACGTCTCACATTCCTTCTGAGCTTCAGATTGCAGATATCTTTACCAAGTCGCTTCCCCGGCCACTGTTTGAAGATTTTCGTCGCAAGCTGCGTGATAAGCTCATATTTATACTCACTTATCTATATTTTTATCCATTGTTTCAAGTGTTTTATATTATGTTTTTACTTATTTCTGTGCATGAGTCTACTTTAGAGGGTGTTATGCCTTTGATGGGTGATTTTTCCAGGTTTTAGGCCAAATTCATTGAAAACCCGTACCGAAAGCAGATGATGTTCAAAGGAACAGTCACGAATTCTTCCACAGATGTAATCTGAGCTAATGGAGCACATGGATGGAAAGATCTTTGAATTAGCTTTCCAACGCAACTGGAATCGGGTCAATCGGAGTTCGGGAGAGTAAGTTATGGCCAAAACCGTGAGACTGCGCAGACAAATGTTTCTGTGTCGAGAGACAGGATTTGTGTCGACCGAAACAGAGGTCAAAACATTCCTGTCGACCGACAGGATTTGTTTCGATCGACACAGAAGCCCGAAAAAGCTATTTTTGGCCTGTTTTGGCAGTTTTTGCTATTTTTACCCAATACTCAAATTAGGTCTTTTTCCCCCTCTATAAATATGAACTCTTAGGCACGAAAATACATCTTTACATCTCTTTTTCTCTGTTTTTGCTGAATACATTGGAGTTTTTCAAGACATTGAAGGTTCCTATTTTATTTGTAAGTCAATTAATTAAATGTTTCTTTATTTTCTAGTCATGATTTGTGGCTAGAACCCTAAACAGGTTCTAGGGTTATGATTTCTTTTCTGATGCATGTCTAATTCATATCAACTCATATAGCATGGATTAATTCTCTGATTTAATTTTATAATCTAGATTAAAAGAAGGACCGAGAGGTGAATTGAGATCTAGGTTTATAGTTAATAATTGATGGATCGAGAGATGAAAATTATTAACAGGAAGAGAGAATTAATTGTGTTTGTTTTCTGTCTCAAAAGGAAGAAACCTACATAGGAATAATTAGATAATTATTGAGATTAATTTATTTGTTGTTCTTGAGACCGAGAGGAGATAGTCACTAATTAATAATCTAGGATTTAATTGCCTGACCAAGGAATTTAATCCACAAAAATCTATGTTTTCCCCATTGCTGAGTTGATTGATATTTGCATGTTGATGATTAGATTATCTGCCCTAGGATCTGTGCTTTTCTTTATTGTTTTCAAAAACCCTTTATTTTATCGCATTGTCATCTTTAATTTCTAAACAAAACCCCAGTTTTCTATTTCCTCAAACTTCTATGTCCTAGAAATTATAACTAGTACTTTGGATTTTTCATTGCACATTCCCTGTGGGATCGACCACCCTTGGGTGTAAAAATATTATTTGCTTAACCGCTTTACTGCAGTTATCACTGCGTATCTCTCAAGTTCCGACACTCGCTTGAGGGGGGATATTGGGATATAGATATGCATGATATCTTCATGCATGATGTTTAGATATAATTAGGGTTTATTATTATCTTTTCATATCTTTTAGATTTTTTAGTATCTTTCTATACTCTATTTATATGTTTGATCAATGAATGATATTTTTGTGGCAAATATTCAAAACCCTATCACTTTTAAATTATATATAAGATGAAGAATTAATTAAAAAATTATATCAAAATTCATCATTTTTCTCTATATAAACAGAGTTTAATCTTGATATATTTTCACAAATAAATAAAATATCTCCGTTTGTACATATATTTGCAATTTGATTTATTTATGTAAGTTGCATTTATTTTTAAGTTTTATTTATAATATCTTTTATTTATGTTAATGAATTTAAATTATATTTTTATATATTTTAATAAAAATTAATATAAATAATGTATATTAAGTAAATACTCAATATAAAATATATTTTAGGTTGTTGTTAGATATTAATGTGATTAAAATTAAATTGGATTGTAAATCTTCTTCGTCCTAGCAATTATGATCATTTTTTTAGACGAGAATTAATGACTATTGTTGAGCCTCGGTCGTCGACCCTGAAGGAACGACCGACGAACAAGACAACTCCAAGCCAGTTCGACGGACTCTAGGCCAGTTCGACGGGCAGACTACGGTTGATCTTCGACAAGAATGCTAACGGTCCCCGACCTTCCCTATTCTATCATTAACCTGAGCTATTAATGTTGTAACTGTTAGAGCTTAATATTGGTGATAATTACATAATAAATGTGATTATGTAATAAATAGGGAAAAGGAGAGGAGAGTGAAAACACACACATGAACAAGGAGAGTCTTCTTTTGCAAAAATCCCATGTTCTTCATATTTTTCTAGATTTTGTCATATTTCTGAATGAAAATCCTCCATTCTTTTCGAGTATTCGATCTTATAAAATTTCGTGCATCAATAATTGGCGCCGTATGTGGGAATTAGATTCGAAAGTAAGAAAAGAATGGAAGGTTGACGCAAAATATAAAAAAGAAAAACCCTTAATTTTTCCGCCCACCAGTCCAGTCGAGCCTTGGCAATTCCCCACGGCCGACCACCGCGCGCGCCGCCGCTCCTGAACGGACGGAGCCTTGACCCACCGGAGTTATGGGTGGCTGAAGAATGAGTGCGCGGCGACCGGCGCACGGCGTTCCTCTCGCGGTGATGGCGCTACATCTAGTGCGCCTGCCCTTCCTTCAATTTCGACGAGAGGGAGTTCCACGGCCGCCCCCTTCCCCTGTTGCAGCGCTACCGGAGCCGGCTGAAATTCATCAAGTTCGTGGAGGACGCCATGGATCTCCGACGGAAGTTGTTCGACGATCTCAGCGTCCATGAATTCAAGGTCTCGATGCGGTTCTTCAAGGAATTGGGGCAGCCCTCCTTCACCCGGTAGCATCCAGCAGCCCCGCCACGTCGCTGCCATCACCCACTGCCGTGCGCACCTGCGCACGGCCCTCCCCGGACCACAACGACCCGCGCCCCTGCATTCTCTAGTCTTTCTCAGCATATCATCGTTCGAGCCTCTTTCTTTCACACCCGCAGCTGACCCCCCAAACATATCAAGGGAGTCCTTTCTATATGATAGCTTGATTCCTAAATATCTAAAGAGATTGATTTTGTATATGCTGATTTATTGTGGCTAACCTTGAAGAATTTTATGAGGCAAGGTGTTTTTCATATTGCCCACGAGAGCCACGTTGCTTCTCTGGATTTGCTTGGAACTGCTGTGACTTTGTTTGCATTTCTGCCTTTAACAACTGGCCACAAAATTGGCCTGCATCGAGCTATAGAGACCGACTACTGAGTCAAACTCAAAAGGGAGCTTCTTATTCTTTACTTGTGTTTACTCGATTTTTATAGGGAGATTGAAGTAAATTGCTTGACCTGCTAACAATTTTAGTTATTGAAGATGATATGATTGCTCCCTGAATAATTGTGCGAACAATTTCAATTATGCTTTTGTTAATTTGTTGATGTTGTTGAAGTCCACTAGAGCCTGGGTACTAATTATACTTTCAGTTATGGTCATGGTGATATCTATAATTGCAGAATCTTGCATCTGATGTGATGAAATTATTACCAGCCTCAAATGGTGTTGTTGAGTCATGTTTCACCTCTGATGATCGACTGATTTTGTTAATACTTGCTAATATCTGATAGATCCAATACTCATAGAAAAAAGGAAATGATATCTGCTAAGATTAATTGTTGAACTCTGGTTCTGTTATTCCTAGTTAAATGACAAAGTCACCCTTTATTTGCTAATGCAAATGACAAGGTCACCCTTTATTTGCTAATGCAATTTGCAGATTTTGGTTGTAGTATTTTGGTTCGAAGGCTTCTATGTTATTCCCTCAGCTCCTGAATAATTAGTATTTTGTTCTGAATACTTGTTCTTGTTTTGGAAATTCAAACGAGCATACATAGAATGTTGTCTCGAATTTTATTTGTGATTCCAAATACTGATGTTCTCCTTTATAATAGCATGAGTGAATTAAAAGATGAGAAGATTGTTGGAGCCCTATTTGCACGGAAAAAACCTTTTGATTTGGGATGAACTAGAATATCGAGTTCAAGGGGAGCTGTAAAAGATCAATTAATGTGTGCTGCAAAACAAGATGCGAACATTAACAAAGACTATCAGTGAGAAGTAAAAGCTACGTCACCCTTCCAGAAAGAAACCTCAAGCAACACATGGGAGTTATCTTTTCTCAGTCAAATCCTACCTTTGGCTTGATCTTTGGTTTACTATTTGAGAAGTCTGAGTTAGTTTCATTTAACTTGCTTGTATTGTGAATCTTTGTTGAGAACCTCATAAGTGGTAATGGTGGAGCAGTTATCTACTTATGGAAATTATGGGATTAAGATTTGTTGATTCTGTTAGTATTGAGTTGGTGGCCTGATAATAATCTGATGCTTAATTGTTCGATAGTCCGAATGAGCCTTTATTCTCTATCTTTTATACGCTCCAGAGTTACCTATTTTCCCCATCTCTATGTTCTGTCGAAGCACTAGTATGAAGAAGCTCGTGTTAAGCTGGTAGTTGTGAATGACATTTGCAAGTTTCTCATTCTGCTATTCTGAATTTGTAAAGATCTACCACCTCAATCTCTATTACAAAAAAGAAGAAGTAATGAGTTCCTATCAGTTTTGCTGTAATTTGATGTCGAAGCCTGATAAGACTGTCATATGTTGATTTGATCCAATGGGTTAGTTGATTTTTCCAAATGATAATTGATGGGGTCTGTTGTTATTGCTACATGTGGCAACTAGGAAACCTGCGAACTATTTTATTTGCCAATTTTGCTGCTATTATATTATTTCTGGTTGGCTTACTTTTCCCAATAAATCAATACATTGTCTTTCGGTTGTCGTGCGGGGATGCTTCATAAAATGGCTCAACCAAGCCCCTCATTTTTGTTATTATTATTATTTTTTTTTGAGTTTTTCTTTGTTTTAGATGCCACAGTGCGAATATCTGATCATATAGACCACTTGAAGGTGTCCAAGAAATAAAATCAAGTCAAAGATGAAGCAAGACATCACGCCTAGGAGCTGTTGGATATTGAACGAACATATATTTTGAATCTCTTCGGAAGTTTCTCCCTTTGTGAGACCACTATAGCAGGGGGCTGCTCAGTTTTTGCAACTAAAGGCAATAAAGGGGGCTGCTCAGTTTTTGCAACTAAAGGCAATAAATCAAAAGAGGGTCAGCTTCTTCAAAGTGCTCCGAAAGATGCCTAAGGACTGTTCGGTGAAAGAGCGAACAATGCAGCTCAAGAATAAGAAAAACAAGGAAAGAGGGCGCAGCCCGAAAGATATCGAAACTCTTCGATTAAATACGGGTCCTATCTTTCTTTTGTTTTATTAAATTACCTTTTTCAATTCATCTCCCTTATTTAAGCTTCTTTTAATTATTTTACGCGAAGAGTTAATGTCTTCTCAAAAATGAACGAGGAGTTTGTTAAATTGAATGCTATATTCAAATACAACTTTCTATGCAATACTAATATCTCCTTGCTAATTATTTTGCATGACCGCTCGAGTGAACAACAAAATACCTCGAAGAATATCGCAACCAGATGCTTGGGGGCTCAATAGAAGACTGAGCAATTAAAAAAAATTAATATTTATTGTTATAAAAAAGTTGTCATTGTTAAAAATGGATTAATTCGATTGGAATGTCCGATTTAATAAATGAATGAATTCAAGTGGGACGGAGAGAATATACTCCCTCCATCCCGGCTGAATTGTACCGGTGACTTTGGGCACAATAACCAAGGAGTATGAGTGTAAAGTAAGTTGAGTGGAATTAATATTTTATTGTTGAGTGTGAAAAAGTGGCCTTTTTAAGTAATGAGACAATTGAGGTGGGACAGACGAAAAAGGAAAGTGGGACAATTGAGGTGGGACGGAGGGAATATATATTAGAAGATAAAAATTAATATTTTATTAAAAATTTATGTTGCATTGGGTCGTTATTACTATTGTGTAGGGATGTTAATTTAGCCCGAAATTTGCGGGTTGACCCGATTAACCCGAGTCAAAATGCGAGTTAGGGTCAAAATATTTTAGTACGAAAAAAATTTAGCTCGAATAGCCCAGGACCGAAAACCCGAGGCTCGATAAGGTTAAGCTCGAAATCCGACGGGTTGGCCCGATTAATCCGTTTATTTTTTATTAATATACTTATCATAATTATAGTACTAACATCTACTTTTGAAGATCATATTTATTAATTAAGTTTGAAGTCATATAATTATATTTAATTCAAATAGTATTTAATACATAGTTAAGTTTATTTATTTATGAATTTAAATATATTGCTAAAATAAAAAATAAAATATTTTTAATAGTTAAATTTATCATTATCTAAAAATTGTGATGTCATATGATTTTTTATAAAAGAGAAGTAATATTTTGTTTATTTTTTATTATTTAAAATATTAAAAGGAGTAAAAATATATTAAAAATAAAAAATAATTAATAAATTTATTGATCCGATGAACTAACCTAAAAACTAATAGATTAAAAGTTTTTAGTCCGAAGAAATTTCAACCCGATTCAACCCATGTCAATTAACCCGCAATACGATATCGTGCTGGCCGAATTATATCCCGTGTAGCCTGTGTAGCCTCGTAAATTAATGAAACCACGCCATCGGCAAGAAGCATTACAATTTACACCGATCCTTTGACGACAGCCATGGCGAACGCAACCACCAATAGCCAACCGCCGCCGGAACACCGCCCCTACCGCCTCAAGAAAATCTTAACCAATCACGCTCAAGCCATATCGTGCGTGAAATTCTCCAACAACGGCGAGTTATTCGCCTCCGCCTCCCTCGACAAAACCCTAATCGTCTACTCCACCGAGACCCTAACCCAGATTTCCCACTTAATCGGCCATTCCGAAGGCGTCAGCGACCTTGCCTGGTCCTCAGACTCCACATATATCTGCTCCGCCTCCGACGACCGGACCCTCCGCATCTGGGATGCACGCGCCTCCGAGTGTGTGAAGACGCTTAAAGGACACACGGATAGGGTCTTCTGCGTGAACTTCAATCCGCAGTCGAATTTGATTGTATCTGGAGCGTTCGACGATACGGTTAGAGTCTGGGATGTGAAAACGGGGAAGGCGGTGCATGTTATTCGGGCGCATACGATGCCTGTGACGTCAGTGCACTTCAACAGAGACGGTTCTTTGATTGTTTCGGGGAGTCACGATGGGTCGTGCAAGATTTGGGATGCTGCCAGCGGGTCGTTGTTGAAGATTCTTATCGATGATAAGGTGCCGGCGGTGTCGTTTGCTAAGTTTTCGCCAAATGGAAAGTTTATTCTGGTTGCTACGCTTGATGATACTCTCGTAAGTTCTCAGTTTGGCTTTTGAGATTTTTGTTTCGGTCCAGTTTGGAAGTATTAGACTTATGTTGGATGTGAATTGGGAGTTTTGTGCTTCTTTTGTTTGCCAATGCTACAAAATTTGGACTTCAATGAAAAAACATGCTGAATGATGAAAATGCAATAGGCATCTGCATCGGTTAAAAATTCGGTGGGTTGAAAGCTTACAACAGTCCTACTGTAGTGTGTTGGTGTGTCAAAACTGGACTGGTAATTTGGAAATGTTTGCATCGACATTTGTCTATGAAATATAATAGTTGTTCACTGGCCAGGTTAGATCTGTGTGCTGTGAATTGATAGGCTCTAATTACAAGTAGCTCTGACTTTGTGCTCAAGTTTGATGGATGCTTGAATGGGAAAGTAATTGACTGTAATAGCTCGGTGTTTTGGTAGAGAGAGCTTTAGTGAAAATCTTCTGCCTTTTTGTTACCTTCTGCTCTCGAAAAGCACTGTAGTTTGTCTAGTCACTAGTGCGATGGAAATTTGGTGGGAATAATGTAATATGATTTATGTTGAGCTATGGGTCTGGATTTTTTCTGATGATTTGGGTTCTAATATATTCCTTCTCTTGTTGATTTCAGAAGCTTTGGAACTACTCAAATGGGAAGTGCTTGAAGATATATACAGGCCATGTGAACAGAGTATATTGTGTAATTCCAACATTTTCAGTCAGCGGCGAGAAGTACATTGTCAGTGGCTCTGAGGATAATTGTATATACTTGTGGAATGTACAAGGGAAAAACTTGGTTCAGAAACTTGAAGGTCATACAGATACTGTAATCTCTGTAACATGCCATCCCACAGAAAATATGATTGTTTCTGCAGGACTTGAGAAGGACATGACAGTCAGGGTCTGGGTTCAGCATTAATATATATGCGGACATAATTAGCAGGTAGTTGCATTTCTTTCTTCTATAAATGGCTAGATGATCAATTTTCTATAGTTGCATTCCCATTAAACTGTGGTACTGTGCTTTATTAGGTGATTTATAAATATATTTGTGCATTTAGTAGATATCCTTGTACGTGTGTATTCTACTTTTGCTTTGAACTTCTTTAATCTGCTATGCTACACAAATATATTCCGGTGTATATTACTTATTATGGATGTCTATTGAACATCTGAGATGCATGTTTAGCTTGTTCTGCCTATAGGTGCCAGAGAAAACGTTTTTGAGTTCATTGATGCGTCTTCCTGCGTAATTGGAAATCTTGTAAAAGAGCCTCTCCAATCCCTGCATTGATGAAACAACATGTAGGAAAGAAATTGCTGAAAGTTTTGTGTAGGAGAGTGTGACATGATTGACATATTGAAAACTAAGATTCATATACCATCCTTCTTTCCATCACAAACATATGAAACAGCGGTATAATTTTTAGAAATTGACAACAGGAAACATCCTAGAGTTTTGAAGATATTTTCTTCTAGGAAATGTAGATATTACCTGTCATGTATCTAGTGTTTGCTCATCCTTTCGGAATTAGATTGTCACATTACTGATGTTCTATTTAACACTTGTTTTGGGTGCTTCACTATGTCTTATAATGTCATATTTATAGGGTCAAGGTAGAAGTAGAATAGAAACATAGGTTTTCTCAGGGAAGCTGCCAACACTCCAACAGTGTCGGGAATGGACACTGGATGTGTTCTCTACTTCTTGAGGAAAATATACCTGGTCCTAAACATGAACTGCACATGACATATGGGGTATGCAACTATTTAGAGATACATACAGAAGCATTAGAGCATGTTGGCCTTTGGAGGCCTGAGGCCAACTATATCATTATACAGCCTGCTTTAGTTTACAGATTATCTAAAAATTAGATGTCATCTATTTCTGTGAACTAATTTAATGGTATCAGGTTCATTACATGGGGCAATGGACTCTTCTGGATTGCTGTGCTCTGGCCACGCGATGAGAAGGGATTCTGAGAGTTCATTTCATTTCATTTCATTCCCCCAGTTACTGTGCGAAACTATGATATTGTTTGGGAGGGTTAACTAAAAAACACAGGGTGAAGCTGAAGAGTTCACGATATCTGTTGCCAGGAGGAGTTAACTGATAATCTGAATTGATTGAGCAGCAATGGAAATACACCATGTCAATCCATAGATTATGCTTTTGAATCTATATATATATATATATATGCATGCATTGAGTGGCCTAGTTAATACTGCTATTTACTAGTGTGAATATTTACGAGCCTTTGGATTATTTGGTTTGATTTTGAATTGTTATTTATGGAGAAAGAAATAAGATGGGCAAACTTTGAATCAATTGAAATGAAGTATCTACAAAAGGCGTATTTGAATTGGTGTTAACAATGAAATGATAGACTATCCACTTTTCTGCCGGGAAACAATCGGAGCTTGCATCGCCATAGTATCCAAATTTCCGCCGTAGAATGGATGATCGGCCACGTCTCGAAACGGCATCGACAGACCATGAACAGCAATCCTCTTGTTTACCACCAAGTCAAATTTGTTCACTTTCACGAAATTAATCCGCATCGGAGCCAGGAGCCCGCCGCCTCCGCTGCTCGTCACCACCAAATTCCGCCCACGTTCCATCGTCCGCAGCTTTGCGCCTTTCGGCAACCTGATCAGTTCTGCCGCCGTCAAAAGCTTGTTGGGCACGATGTGGAATCCTAACTCCGCCGCGTATGCCTGCCCACCTCCGCCTCCTCGGCCGCCGTCGACGAACACGGACACGTCATCAATGGCGAAGAGGGTCATCTTCTTGAGCTCCGAAAGCTCCGAGTATTTGAGCCGCAGCGCCAGGGCTACCATGCTGTAACCGCTAACGCGAAGCTCCCTCATGGCGTCTCGTAGCATGAAGCGCATGATAGAGAGAGCCGCCGAGGACGGCGGCTGTTGAGTGAAGGATAGAGTAGTCATGCTCTCGACGGAGCAAGAACGCGGCGATAAATGTGAGACGTAGCCCTGGAGAGCATGGACGATGATTAGACCGTTGTTGAAGAAATCCGGTTTCGCGATCTCGACTCCGTTGATGAAGACTTTTCTAGTTGCGGTAGATTCACCGGCGGCGGTGGCCGATGCGGTGACGGTGATGCAGCGGTTGGCTGCGAGGGACTCGATTTTAGTGCCGAAGGCCAGTCGGCGGAGGAAGTGGATGGGGTAGAGGCCGAGGACTGTGTGTTCTTGGAGGAGGAGAGAGGCGGAGCAAGATGGGCACGTGAGGAGGGAAGAGTCCGTGGGGGCGAAGATGGTGGCGGAGGTAGCAGCAGACAGATTAGTGGCGGCGGCGGCGGCAGCAAGGTCGTGGAAGCCATGGTTAGCGAGGATGGTGACGATGATGGGTGTGGTGGGGGAAGGTGGGAGTGACGGAGCTAGTGCTGCGTAGGTGGCGACGGAGGAGAAAACTCCAATCAAGATCAAGGATAGCAGCACCGTGGCGGTTGCCATCGGAGAAATCTTTTCTTGATTTCGACGAGAGAGAGAGAGAGAGAGAGAAAGCAACGTGAATTGGCGGTTATCTGAAAAGAAAATGAGTTTTGGGGGTTCAAAAATTTGTTACATTTTCAGCTGGCGACATTTATGAATTTGAGATTGCAGAATTCATGGGCAAATAAATCATTATATCATTTTGATTACCAACAAAGCAATATAACATATAAAACATTCTACATTTCTTCTACTACTCATTCTTCCAAGCACACAACACAAGTGAAAAACCAAGACTCTCTGATTGTGAAGATACATCACTACTATCCTTAAACTTATCCCAACAATCCTCCGCCGACTCCCCCGTCCGAAACAAGAAGGTGGCGCTGCCCACCACTCTCTCAAACACCCACCTATGCACATCCCAATACACCTCAACACTATCTCCATCAACCAGAATAGTTTGATTCCCCCTAAACTTCCACTTCAGCCGACCCACCTCCAACACCGCCTTCCTGTCTATCATCATCCTCAAACACTTCTCACTCGCCTCATACTCGATCCTTATCTCGTGCACTCGCCCCTTCCCACTCAACTGCGCCTTACAATTATACACCCTCTTTCCAAATATCTGCTCCTTCCTAGCTACTAGAGTCGCCTTTGTCGCAAACGGGGCTGGATCAATCTTCTTGTAGGCTTCACTCTGCATATCTCCAACAAGCAGGCATAGTTCTTGGTTGATGGCTATGGCGAGATAGAATCCCTCCAGCGGCTCCGGGCCGGAGCCGAATCTAGCGGAGGATAAGTCCCAATAGATGTCCACTGATGTTGAGTCCACCACCATGTTCTTGAACCCTTTCCTCTTGGAAAACAGCCATGGCCTAATATCCACTTTGCCTACGCAGTCGCGGCCGGAATCTTCGACGGCAACGGTCAGCGCCTGCGCCATCAGATTCTTGATCCATGTGACTGTGATGAAGCCGGAGAAGGCTTGGGAGTGGTAATGGTAGACGCAGACGACAATGTTTTGAGGTGGTGCAGCAGTAGGTGCTCTGGTTGCCGTTGATGGCGATGAATCAGCAACTTGAACACCACTCTCACCGAAACAAGAAGGGAAATCCTTCATCAAGCCATACACATGCTGCCCTCTTGATCCTACAAACGCCATCGATTATTGAAAAAAAAAAACAAAGGGAAAACACTCGAGAGATATCAAGAGAGTGATATACCTCCAAGATAAGAGGCCATCTCACGAAGCATCAAACTCGAATATGGCCTCATGAAACCATAAAAAAGAAGGCCCTTTTTAGTTCTTGAAGGCTGAGAAATTTGGTGGAGATGGGTTGTTGGGTAGGATAGGAAGCCCCAATGTTGTGGTGGCTCATATATTGGAATTATTCAGCTTGCAAATGAATGTGGTCTGAGCTGTATTTATACACGTCGCATTTCGTTCCATAACTGGATAAAACAAAACAAATCAAATAATACAAAATGCCGGATAAACAAGACTGGATTTTTATTTTACAAAAAAAAAAAAAAAAAATCCAAATCATACTACTTAGTACTACTGGCATGCCAGTGAATCATAACTTGGATCTTTTACCACAAGCCAAGCTACCCTTTTTCATTTTGGTTTGGTGGGGGTGGGGAGGGGGGGTCCTCATTTTTTAGGTAAAATAGTTTGAAAAGATGTTAGAAAATTGGTATTTATGTGGGGGGTAGGGAGGCCTAAAACAGAGGTTAGGGGTCTATTTTCACACTAAACTATGTTAGAAAAAGATATTTCAAAAGTATGGTACACCCTCACCTGTCCTTAAAGAGAAATTGTGAGAGCCAAATTGCAAATTCTTGCTATAAAAAAATAAAATAAAGGATTTCCTTTGAATATGTCAATTCTCATTAATTATGAATAATCAAGTGTCCCAGCAATTTGGTTAGTATCGCTCTCTTACAGCTTCTTGAAAATGTGGATTTGTATATGATTTTGGCCTCCTAATAAATGTATATACACATTGATTGAATGTCACATCCCAAATTCTAACATACTTATAAGCTTAATTAGCAACTACTTATATTTTCTACGCATGATGAATTACTTATTTAAGAAAGTTATCAACTTCGTAATTTATGCAGGGCGACATTCAAATGCACACACATTTGTTTTAAGAATATCAATATAAAATATCATGCATTTTTTTTATCTATAAAGAAACAATCAATTAAGGATTGGAAAAATGACCCAAATCGAGGGAACAATGTGAATTAATTGGAGAAATTAATGTGCATCATTCGAAATGAAGAGAATACATTCTTGATGTTTGGCACGACACCCGTTTTCCTTCAACTCATTCCATGTACAACCCGACACAGAGTATTATTCCGACAATATAATAATAATTATTTTTATTTTTTCAAAATACAATGATAAGAAAATAGATGTGTGGAACTTGCATCGAAGGCCTTGGTTTTGGGTTATTTAATTGATAGGCCCAGTTATTCCGAGCCCAACCTTTGGTATTGTTTATGGACTGGATACTGGTTCGGGTTTTTGGGTTCGGGTAATAGTTGGACGGTTATTTCCTAAACTTACTATATATAACTCTGTGACCCGGTTTCACTCTCATTCGTGTGAAATCCTAACCCTAACATCCGATGCTATCTCTCTCTCTCTCTCTCTCTCTCTCTCTTGTTTGATACGCTCTCCCTTCTCTCTAGAACTCCGGTGACCTGAGTAAGCAATCCAGCGAGCCTGTGAGTGATTGAGAGCCACCGAACCCTTGCCTACCTTATACATCCCTTATTTTGGCCGGAGGATGGCAGGGACTCACAGAGGTGAGTTCTGAGCCAACATTCAAGCCCCTTTATTCGAGAGGCAAGGCGAGGGTGCACTGATCCGGAGATCCGCGGTAGTGACGGCTTCAGAGGTTGTTCGAGCTTCAAGATCAGACTCAGATTCAAGTGAGGAACCCTAGTCCATTCAGGACTAGGTCAGAGTTCAAGAGTAACAGGCCGGAACGGGTCGCGTAGCTCTCATACCCAAGAGATGTATCAGAGCAAGGTTGTTGCAGACCCGCACGCCTGCTCTCGTAGAACTCACGCCGTCGGTGCCCCAGGGCACGTGAGGTAAGTCAGGTGTGCCCTCACACAGGGCCCCCACTCAGGTATAAGACTCGCTCTGCCCTAAACCCTCTTCGTCTTGAGTCAGTCTATAAATCTTTGGTAGAATCTTTCTTTTTCTTGATCTCCTTAGGGTTCAGTAGATCGGTACGGACAACCGAGATCTACTGAACATCCATCTTACTGGTCCGAACAACCGCATTAAGTTTGGATCCCTTTCTGTGTGTTTTACTGGGTGTTTACTTGTGCTCTAGGGTTAGATCCTGTGTCTTTTCACATATTCCGCTGCAATCTATGCTTTTGTGCTTAGTTACTTCTTCTGGTGTTGTGCTCTGTGCTGGATATCTTGTTCATTGTCCTGCTGTATTGTACACTGAGTTCTAAATTTGTAAATCTTCTATAAATTTGCTAGTGGGTTGTCTGTCAACCCTTGTACATTCTGAAATCTTGTTTGTTGTTATACCTGTGTGCATATTTTGCCTGAATTTGCCTAAATTTTTTATTAATATGGCTTTTGGCATGTCTTCACATGGTATGACTCCATTTAATGGTAAATTTGACTTCACCATATGGAAACATAAGATTGAATGTTTAATGATTCAACAAAATGTCCTAAAGGCCATAAGTGTTGAGTTCTTAGACACTGATAATCCTGAACGGACTGAAATTGATGAACTTGCTCGCTCCATAATCATTCTGAATTTATCTGATTTTGTGTTAAGAAAGATAGATAAAATCAAAACTGCTAAAGAGTTGTGGGATAAGTTAGAATCCCTATTTACTGAAACCTCCATACCCAGTAAGATTTACCTATTAGAAACTTTTTTTAGGTTTAAACTGGACCTAAATAAAGGCATTGATGAGAATCTTGATGTTTTTAATAAACTAATTCAGGACATTAAGCTTACTAGAGATGAGCACATAGATGAATATGCCCCCATAGCCCTATTAAATGCTATATGATTCTTACAATGATGTGTAATTTGCCATTAAGTATGGCAGGGACTCTGTGAATCTAGAAACTATCATGAGTGGCCTTAAGAGTAAGGAACAGGACCTTAAAAGGGGAATATATAGGAATAGAGGCAATAACAATGAAATTTTAAATGTTAGGGGTAGGTCCAGGACCAGAAATGATAAAAATAGAACCAATGACAACTATAACACCAGAGAAGGAAAGAGGAGTCAATCTGATAATATAAGTAGATCAAAATCTAGATCTAAGGGAAGGAAATGCTATAATTGTGGTGACTATGTCCACTAGAAGAGAAAGGGGGTGAGAGTAGTAATTCAATGTTAATACAACAAAAGGGGAAAATCTGGGTGATGTTTACATGCTTGCTGATCCTGATTACATAAACTCTCTGCCCTCTGCTTATGCTTGTACTGATAAATTTTGCTCTACTGATTGGATTGTGACTTTGGTTGTACCTATCATATCTCCCCTCATAAACAACACTTTTCATGCTTAAAATCTGTGGAAAATGGTTACATTCTGTTAGCAGATGAAAAGAAATGTAAAGTAGAAGCTATAGGTAATATCAAACTTAAATTTGTTGATGGGTGTGGATATACTCTAATAAATGTTAGGTATGTGTGTGATTTGTGCTTTAATTTACTGTCTTGCTCTGCTCTTGAAGATGATGGGTTAGAAGACATGTGGGGAAGGGGTATTATGAAGATAATGCAGTGATCTTTAGTGATTTTTAAAGCAGAAAAGAAGAATAACCTATATGTCTGCAGCACTGAACCTGACTCTTATGTGAATAATGTGAATATTTTTGACTCTAATGTAACTAAACTATGGCATAAAAGGCAATTAGGACACATGAGTAATAAGAGTATATAGATTTTAAAGAAAGATGGTTTGTTTGGTTCTGATAATGTTGTTGCATTGGATTTCTGTGAACATTGCATCTTAGGCAAACAAAGTAGAGTCACATTCCCTGCACACACCCCACCTAATTTTCCTAGGAGCTCAACCATATTAGAATACCTTCATGCAGATGTGTGGGGGCCTGCTAGTGAGCCTACCCGAGGTGGGAAGAGGTACTTCCTCTCAGTCATAGATGACTTTTCAAGAAATGTTTAGGTTTTCTTAATGAGTCACAAGTCTGATGTGTTTAGTGTGTTTAAAAATTGGAAACACTTATAGTAAACCAAACTGGAAAGAAAATTAAAACCCTTTGAACAGATAATGGGTTAGAATTTTGCAATAATCAAATGGATGACTTATGTGAGGTTAATGGTATAAGAATACATAGGACTGTCCCTTATTCCCCTCAGCAAAATGGAGTTGCTGAGAGGATGAATAGGACCATTTTAGAAAGAGTGGGTTGTATGATGTCTATAAGTGGTTTGGATAAATCCTTCTTGGGGGAAGCAGTCATGACTGCCACATATCTAATAAATAGATCTCCTTTTGTCCCATTAAGGGGTAAGTGTCCTGAGTCTGTGTTTCACAACAAACCTCTAGATCTGTCACATTTGAGAGTCTTTGGTTGTGCTACCTACATTCATCAAAAGGGTGACAAGTTACCCTAGAGCTAGGAAGTGTGTCTTCCTAGGTTATCCAGAAGGAAAAAATGGTATAGGGTGTGGGATGTAAATGACTTGGATTATAAAGTCATAATTAGCAGGGATATTACTTTGAATGAGTCTGATTTTCCCTGCTACACTAGTTCTATGCCTCCTACTATGCATGAGGGTACATCTAGTGAGGTGGAGCCTCCTAAATTAGACAATAATGTCATTCAAGGGGAAGATGAGCTAAATCAACATGACACTGAGTGTCCTACTTCTGAAATTGTTGACTGTCATGATTGTACTAATCAAGGTGGAGCCCCTAATCCTAATCCTGAATTTGAATCCCTGCATGATAATAACTTGAATGATTATAAACTTGTCAGAGATAAACCTAGAAGACAGGTCACTTCTAATAGAAAATTTGATGAATATGGTCTGACCATGCATGCTTTGAACGTTTTTAGGAGTTAGATGGTGATAAGCCTAAAACTTATAAGCAAGCTATGCAGTCCCCTAACTCTAAAATGTGGCAGACAACCATGCAAGATGAAATTAACAGCCTTCATGAGAATAAAACATGGATCCTTGTTCCTTAATCAAATAATCTTTCTATTGTTGATCGTAAATGGCTATATAAGGTTAAACATGATGGTAAGTCTCTTAGATACAAGGCCAGGTAAGTTGCTAAGGGGTTCACCCAAAAGGAGGGCATAGACTATTCTGAAATATTTGCTCATGTTGTTAAATTTACCACAGTAAGGTTAATGCTTGCATTAGTTGCTCATTTTAATTGGGAGCTTGTCCAAATGGATGTTACTAGCCTTTTTGTGTGGTAATTTAGATGTATGCATTTATATGAAGCAACCTGAAGGTTTCTGTGATTTAAAACACCCTGACTATGTCTACTTGTTAAAAAAGGCCTTGTATGGTTTGAAACAATCTCCTAGGCAGTGGAACATTAAGTTTGATACTATGATGAAGTCTTTAAATTTTGAAAGAATTATCCATGATCACTGCCTGTATTTTAAAATTGAGAACATCATGCCTACTTTCTTGCTCTTGTATGTAGATGATATGCTAATTGTTAGTCCAAGCATGAACTCTGTGAAACATGTGCAAAATCATCTATGCAAGCATTTTAAAATGAAAGATCTAGTAATGCTAGGAGAATACTTGGCATGGACATAGTTAGGGACAGACACAAGTCAATTCTGGTTTTAAATCAGTCGGCCTATGTTGCTAAAATACTCGAGAAGTTTGCTATGAATGATGTTAAACCTGTCAATGTGCCTCTTGCATCTCACTTCTTGTTAAGTAAGGATCAATGTCCTAAAATTGAAATAGATGAAATGAAACATGTTCCATATACTAATGTTATTGGTTCTGTAATGTATCTTATGGTGAGTACAAGACCTGATATAGCCTATAGTGTAAGCTTGTTGAGTATATGCATGGAAAATCCAGGTAAACCCCACTGGGAAGCCCTTAAATGGTTATTCAGATACTTAAAGCACACACAAAACACTGGTTTGATATTTTTAAATAATTCTAATGATGTTAACCTTGTTGGATATGTTGATTCTAACTATGATAATGATAGATATCATAGGAAATCTACTACATCCTATGTGTTTACTTTGTGTGGACTGTGGAGCATGTGTTAGTTGGAAATCTCAATTACAACCTGTTGTTGCTTTATCTACTACAGAATCTGAATATATTTCTATGACAGATGCATTTAACGAAGCCATTTGGCTTAAGGGTTTGCTTTCTGAAATTAAATATCCAAATGTGAATCCTGTTGTGTACTCTGATTTCCAATCTGCCATTCAACTCTGTAAAAATCCGGTCTTTCATGATAGAACCAAGCATATATTTGTAAGGTTTCATTTCATTAGGGACATTGTAGAAAAATGCATTCTCTCTTTAAAGAAAATAGCATCTGAGTTCAACCCAGCTTATATGGGTACAAAATGGCTGCCTCTTGAAAAGTTTATGTCCTGTCAAAACATCCTTAATTTTGCGCATGATTGAACCTAACTCTTTGTGATGTTATTCCAATATGCTCTGTCTTTTCTTTACTAACTTCGTGTGTTTAATCATTAACTTCTGTGTATTTTACTTGATTTAATGTGTCTAACTTCAAACTTTGTGTTACTAACCTTTCTAAACTAAGGTATTCATTTGTGTGTCTACAGGTACTGATCTCTTGTGTTAGTGTACCCTTGTCTTTGTAGGAACTGAGTCTACAATAGGCGACATGAATCGCCATTTATTATAACTCCGGATTCTATTTATGGATATCAAAATAAATATCATGACAAACAGTAAATGCCCTATGCATGCTCCTATTTAGTTTAATTCGTAGATTCAAAGGAATACCTGAGACTCCAATGACTGATCTACAGATCTAGATCGATGACGACAATGATGATGGTGTAGATCTGGATCTGGAATCGATCAAAGCAATGGTGTTCCTACAGATCTGATCTTCTGATCTGTTCCTTTGCTCGATCAAGAAATCTGGTGAGGATACGCTACCGGATCTACAGCCGCCCACTCTCTCTCAATCTCTTTAGGGTTTCTGATTTGAAACTTCAAACTTATGTGGGAAAATGAGAGATTCATCTATTTATATAGATCTGAGAATGGGCTATTAGGGTTTAATAAAACCTAATGGGCTCTGAGCAGTGTTGGGCCAGACCAGGGATCAAATGCAAATAATAAAGTGGGCCTCCTATTAATTAATTCCATGTTCAACCCAGAACATAATTAATTAATAAACATTAATTCATGCCACCACAGAATTAATGCTGACCTACCCCTTTATTACCACGTTATTAGGAACGGGTTGCATTGACTTGGTTAATCCTCATATTTAAGGTTTCAGACATTCATTAATTAATTCAGCGTATGACAATTAGCTGTAATTAATTAATCTCTTATTATTCCTGAGTAGTACCACTCAACCCTTATCGCTTATGCTTGAATCAATGATTCAGCCTGCAGGACTTAGCATAACGAACCTCGTGAGCTTCCCAGAGAATGTCACCATCCTGAAACTGTAGGAACTGAGTATACAATAGGCGACATGAATCGCCATTTATTAAAACTCCGGATTCGATTTATGGATATCAAAATAAATATCATAACAAATAGTAAATGCCCTATGCATGCTCCTATTTAATTTAATTTGTAGATTCAAAGGAATACCTGAGACTCCAACGACTGATCTACAGATCTAGATCGATGATGACAATGAAGATGATGCAGATCTGGATCTGGAATCGATCAAAGCGATGGTGTTCCTACAGATCTGATCTTATGATCTGTTCCCTTGCTCGATCTGAAAATATGGTGAGGATACGCTACCGGATCTACAGCCGCCCACTCTCTCTCAATATCTCTAGGGTTTCTGATTTGAGACTTCAAAACTTATGTGGGAATATGAGAGATTCATCTATTTATATAGATCTGAGAATGGGCTATTAGGGTTTAATAAAACCTAATGGGCTCTGAGCAGTGTTGGGCCAGACCAGGGATCAAATGCAAATAATAAAGTGGGCCTCCTATTAATTAATTTCATGTTCAACCCAGAACATAATTAATTAATAAACATTAATTCATGCCACCAGAGAATTAATGCTGACCTACCCCTTTATTACCACGTTATTAGGAACGGGTTGCATTGACTTGGTTAATCCCCATATTTAAGGTTTCAGACATTCATTAATTAATTCAGCGTATGACAATCAGCTGTAATTAATTAATCTCTAATTATTCCTGAGTAGTACCACTCAACCCTTATCGCTTATGCTTGAATCAATGATTCAGCCTGCAGGACTTTAGCATAATGAACCTCGTGAGCTTCCCAGGGAATGTCACCATCCTAAAACGGATATGGTTATCTAAATCCAGCCTGAGGAAACCCCACACAAGCTACCATCACTCAAGATGCAGATATACGAGTACATGTAAGACTCTCCACCATAGCAAGTCAAAGTGACAGTCAACCCATGTGTGCCCCTCAGCTTTCAATAAACTTTAGATCCGACCAAGTTACCGAGATTTTTACTCATTCATATGTCAAGTAGAATGGTTCATCTCACTGTTGATCCTATCAATACATTGAGATGTACCGGTCACACAAAGCAGTCAAGATAAACCACTTATGGACTTGTGTGCCGCAGCCTAAACCGACAGCCAAACCAGAAACTGTCTCAGCTGTGATAACTGTTTATATCTCGCTAGGTCGAACGATCTATACGATCTTCTGTGATCTCTTACACACCGTATGATCTCCCTATCGACGAGATAACTGGATGTGTTTGTTCGCATCGTATGATTGTTAATTCAGACAGGAGTTGTTTATTGCAAGTCATTAATGATTACCAGTATATCAAAAATAATATTTCCTAATATACCAATCATAATGCTTTTATGTATACAATTCCAACAATCTCCCACTTATACTAAAAGGATTATACCATTACTTTCCAGAGTATAACGTGTGTCTATTCTAATCTAGCTATTACATTTGGTCACCAGGTGGCCGGCATCTACCTCAGCCCTAGGCTACGAACATGACCTTCGTATGCCTTCTGAGGTAAGCCCTTTGTAAATGGATCTGCTAGATTATCCTCAATTTTTATCTTATCTATTAGCACATCGCCCCTCGTTACGATTTCTCGTATGATGTGGTACTTTCTCTATGTGTTTAGACGCCTTGTGAGTTCTTGGTTCCTTAGAGTTTGCTACTGCACCAGCATTATCACAATATACCGTGATAGTCTTGGGCAAACTCAGAACAATATCTAACTCTTGGAGGTAGTTCCAAAGCCATGTTGCTTCTATAGAAGCCTCTGAAGCTGCCACATACTCAGCTTCCATGGTGGAGTCCGCGATACATTTCTGTCTCACACTCCTCCATGATACAGCTCCACCTCCCAAGGTGAACACATAGCCCGAGGTTGATCTCTTCTCATCCTGATCCGCCTGGAAATCCGAATCCTTTCTTAGCATTTTGCATGCTAAAACGGGCAATCACAGTATCAGTATAAGTGACCTGAGACAAGCTTAACATCCTCTTCTTGCGATCACGCGAGACTTTAATCCCAAGGATGTATCCAGCATTTCCTAGGTCCTTCATTTGAAACTGTTCGGATAACCATCTCTTTATGTCTGACAACACCTTCACATCGTTGCCGAATAGAAGAATGTCATCTACGTAAAGTGCAAGGAATACCACGCTTTCGCTGACGTATAATCGGTACACACAACTTTCGGTTTCGCACTGTGAAAATCCATAGGATTTAATCACATCATCGAAACTTTTGTTCCATGACCGTGAAGCTTGTTTAAGTCCATACAAGGACTTCCTCAGCTTCCAGACAAGATGCTCTTCACCATCCTTCACATAACCCTCTGGCTGCTGCATATGGATGTCACGACCTTCCTCAAGGTACCCGTTTAAAAATGCGGTTTTGACATCCATCTGCCAGATTTCTAGGTCCATATGTGCTGCTACGGATAGAAGAATTCGAATGGATTTGAGCATGGCTACCGGTGAGAAGGTCTCGTCATAGTCAATGCCCTCCTTTTGACTATAACCCTTCGCCAACAACCTGGCTTTAAAAGCTGTTATTTCTCCTTTCGAACCTTTCTTCCGTTTGTATACCCATTTGCAACTTATGGCCCGAAAGCCATCTGGTAGCTGATAAGCTCGTTTTTCTACTCTCTTATCGCATTGTTTTTCTTTTCTTTTATGCATTTTAGCTTGTTTTCTTGAATAAACTGAGCATGAGTATATATTAGAGGGTGTTATGCTTGTCATGGTAAGATTTCGCAGGTTTTAGGCCAAATCCAATGGAAACCTGTACCGAAAGCAGCAAATGTTTAAATAAATAGTCACTAATTCTTCCACCGATGGAAATATCTTTGAATTAGCTTTCCAATGCAACTGGAATTGGATCAATCGGAGTTCCGATGCAAAAGTTATGGCCAAAACCGTGAGACTGCGCAGAAGGGTCGGAAGTGGCGAAAATGGTCTCTGTTTCGACCGATTTGAATCCATATCAACCGGGGCAGGTCCATCTCGGCCGTGGCAAGGCTTATCTCGGCCGAGACGCGTGTTTTTGCAGCCCAAATTTGCACGTGATAGAAGATTTGAAAGGAGAAGATACCATATCAAGATAGGGACGAATTTTGGAGCAATTATACCATCCAAGGCCTCAACCCTACTACTATATAAACTCATAATTAGCTCAGAATTGAACTCTCTCTCAGCCCCCTTCAGTTATTAATTATTTTCAGAGTTGTTTTTACTTTAGTTTTTGTTAGAATTCCTCTTTAATTTTTATTTAGTTTTAATGCAATCTTTATTTTTCCCTGCAATGCTTATTTTCAATATGTTAGGCTAGAACCCTAAACAGGTTCTAGGGTTTCTCCATCTGTGATGCATGTTTTGATTCAATAATTCAAACCCTTTTAATTTGTTTAAATCCTATGTTTTGTTTTAAATCTATTCTCATCGAAGGATCGAGAGATGAAGATTGAGGTAGGTTACAGTTATTAATCGAAGGACCGAGAGGTGAAGGTTAGTAATAGGAAGTTAGGATTTAATACTTTTGATTATCTGTCCGACCAAGAAGATTTCAATCGTAGGAAAAATCTAATCTTTATTCAAATTGATTAATTTGTGTGTTAGAGACCGAGAGGAGATAACCACTAGTTAGTAAACTAGGATTTAATTGCCCGACCAAGGAATTACTTCCACATTAATAGATTTTCCACCAAAAATATCTTTTCTGGGTTTGAATGTTTGTTTCTTGCATGTTGATCAGATTGGTAGATTTCCCTAGGATCTGTGCTTTTAAATATTTATTTTAATCTCTTTAAATTAATTGTTCTGAAAAACCCAAAAATCCCTGTTTTGAATTACTCAAACAAAAGTTCTGAAAACCATATTCAGTACATGAATCCCTTCATTGCACTATCCCTGTGGGTTCGACAACCTTTGGGTACTTATAAATTTATTTGTCCTATGCTATAATTTGTATGCAGATTTAGCATCGATCAAATTGGCGCCGTTGCCGGGGATGGTCAGACGGCGAGTTATTACTGGATTGTTTGAAGAGCTTCTGGATTGGGTTGTATTTTCTTAATTTTTATTTTTAAGTTTCGAGTTGGTATTGTTTTCCTTTGTTTTTGGATTCAGTTTTTCCTTTTGTGTGCGTGAGTTTTTTTTGTACCGTGTCTGTTTCGGCTGAGGCAGCCTTTGCCACGGTCGAGATTGACCCTTCATCTCGGCCGTGACACACCCTATCCCGGCCGGGATACTCTGAAATTTCCCTCGATTACTGTGCAGGTGCATGAACATGCGGAACAAAAGAAAGGCACTCGAACCTTTCATACCAGAAATCGAAGCAGCCTGCAGGAACAACAAAAAGAAGGGAAAGAAGCTGAATTTTGAGATAGAAGCAAACCCGGAAGCCCCGTTTCAAAACATGCCACCAGAAGAACAGAGACAGCTGCTACAGGATATACAAAACATGAGAGAGCAACTTCTTGCTGCCCAAGCTATTCAGGCAGAGCAAGCCGCACGACTGGCGGAGCTAAACAACAGACAGGTGGTGGTCCCACAGAGATCTATTCTAGACCGATTTTTACCACAGCAGGAGGAAGCAGGATTCAGGGTTGGCATCAACGCCAACAATTTTGAGCTGCGCACAGGGCTGATACAGATGGTGCAGCAGAATCAGTTTGGGGGGAGAGCAGTGGAAGATCCATACGCCCACCTCAACTTGTTCATCGAGGTGTGCGAGATGATAAAGCAGAATGGAGTCCCCCAGGACGTCATTAGGATGCGCCTCTTCGCATTCTCACTCAGAGACGAGGCAAGGTCTTGGTATGCTGGGCTTAACAAAAGCCAAATCGGGACATGGGAGGAGTTGCGAGCAGAATTCCTCACCAACTGCTTCCCACCGAGCCTGCTACTGAAGAGGAAAGCTATCATCACTACTTTCAAGCAGCTTTATGATGAATCCCTGCATGAAGCCTGGAAACGATACAAGGAGCTCCTGCGACTCTGCCCCGGACACGGAATTGATCTTGAGATGCAGGTCTGCCACTTCTATGAAGGTCTAATCCTCACATGAAGGAGATGGTAGATGCATCAGCTGGAGGGATCCTGATGAAGAAGAGTGGTGCAGAGAGCATGAGACTGCTAGCAGACATGGCACTGAACAGCCACCAATGGCCTACTGAGAGACAGATTCCAGTCAAAGCTGTAGAGGCCAAGCCAAAAGTTGATGTGGCTGCAGAGGTGAAGAAGCTCCGAGAGGAAATTGAGAAGCTGGGAACTGCTAAGGTTGCTGCTGTTACTACTGAACCAAACATGGCGATTGTTCCGGTGGAGACTGACTACATCAACCGGGGAGCAAGCAGTTCATCTGGAGCTGCGAATTCGGAGGTGAACTACATTGGCGGTGGTTATCACAATAACTACCAAGGTAATCAGGGTTATCACTATAACCATGGGCGATCTCACCCTGGTTTTTCTTATGCTAACCCCACTGCTGCAGAACACCCTCCACCTGGCTTTGATGTAGGTACAGGAGGTGAGATCGTGGAGAGAAAGAAGTCTGTGCTGGAAGAGACATTGGAAAAATTCATAAAGAGTTCAGACAACAGGTTCGGCAAGGTGGAGAATGAAGTGAAAGGGATGGCCACGCACATGCAACTAATGACAAAGCATCTGGAAATGATGGACACCCAATTGAGTCAGATTTCCACCACCTTGGGAAATCAGCACAAGCCGGGCCAACTTCCGAGAATGACGGAGACAAATCTAGCAAAGGCAAAATCAGTAAATGCCATATCGCTGCGATCTGGAAAGAAGTATGAAGGTCCGAGCCATGTAGAAGGAGAAGAAGTTGAAACAGAGGAGGAGAATCCCGAGCATAACACCTGTGTCTCGGCCGAGATGGCCCCCATCCCGGTCGAGGCAGAGGAAAGCAGGCCGGCCGAGGCGGAGTGTGAACGGTTGGGGCAGATGGAAAGTAGGACGGCCGGGATCGACTCATCCCGGTCGAAACAGAAAGCCAAGCAGGGCGAGAAG
>JAPKLW010000427.1:219783-230625 GCA_026898455.1 Plectranthus barbatus
GGAATCAATTAATTTAACATGTGGAATACTGCAACAATGCTATATTTTCTTGTTTGACAAATATAACCTAGATTACTAACTAGTGACTATCTCCGCTCGGTCTCAAAGTACACCAAATTAGTCAATCTGATAAGCAAATCAGTTTAATTCCTACAGTCTAGTACATCTGTTTGGATAGTGTAAATTGTATCATGCATTCCTATTCCCACTATTAATATTCACCTCTCGGTCCTTCTATCAATAGCTAGACATCTAAATTAATCGTCACCTCTCGGTCCTTGAATTAAATTAGAATTAGAAAATAAACACATGAATCATGAACCTAATTAATTAATCCTAACATGCATCCATAATAATATCAACCCCTAGAACCCGCTAGGGTTTCTAGCCACTCATCGCAGATAGAAATCCAAGAGAAAACATATTAAATTGCATAAACATAAAGAACTTACAAGAAAATAAAAGGGTTTCGTGTTCCCCAAGTCTCCAAACTCTAAAAACTAAATTGTAGAATGAAAATATGATAGGGAATTAATGGGGGGTTCTGAAAAATCGAATTTACATAGGTATTTATAGTGGTGGATGTGTATCCTATCAAATCTAGGGCTAAAGATATGAATAAATCCGTTTTTCCTCGAATTTCCGCTCCAGCAGACAGCCTCGCGTCGATCATGGCTGATCCACGACGTAGCTTCTTGGTCGGCGTCGATCGATGCTGATTGGCGTCTGTCGACGCAGCTTCTCGCCCCTTCTGCGCGGTCTCACAGTTTTGGCCATAACTTTCTCTCCCGAACTCCGATTGACCCGATTCCAGTTGCATTGGAGAGCTAACTCAAAGCATCATCCATTGCCATGTGCCAATAGCTCGAGTTTCTCTTGTGGAAGAACTCTTCACTGCTACTCTTACACATCACTGCTTCCGGAACGGATTTCTCGTGAACTTAGGCCTAAAACCCTGCAAAAACACCAAAATGCGCATAATACCACCTAATATAGACTCATGCATAGAATATATATATAAACTCAATAAAACTACATAAAATAGTAGAAAATAATATAGATAAGCGAGTAAAATAATGAGCTTATCACAGTCTACTGCTACAGAAGCAGATTCCTATCAAGAGATTGGACCCAGGTTGCTTTTCGATACCTATCGAGATTGGAGGAAAGGAGTTCCAGAATGTACTATGTGACACCGGGGCAAGCATCAACCTGAAGCCTTTGTCGATCTACAAGAAGTTGGAGATAGGAGAGATGAGAGCCACCACGATTACTCTTCAGATGGCGGACCGATCTGTGTCCAAGTCAAAAGGTATCGTAGAGGATGTACTTATTAGAGTTGGTCATCTGATATTTCCTGCTGATTTTGTAGTTCATGAGATGAAAGAAGATGCCAACACCCCATGATTTTGGGAAGAGAGTTCCTCGACACAGCCGGAGTCCTGATTGACTGCAAGAGGGGGGAGATCACTCTGAGAGGGAATGAAGAGTCCATTACATTCTGCATTGACAAGAACAAGAGGAAAGGGGAATGCAACCGGATCACTAGTGCTGAAGAAGAGGAAGAAGAAGACGAGACACCGGAGGAAGAAGAAGAAGCAATCCGGTGGGAACGAGAAAACGGAGCAGTGAAATCAGCAATTAAGTTGCCTCCTTCCGAGTACACCACTGTCATTCAGAACCGGAAAGTCTTCATGATTGACTCGAGGGGTCGACGAGTTTGGACTCGACCGCCTTGGTAAGCTAATACTGAGTCGAGCCACGACGGTAAATAAGGCACTGAATGGGAGGTAACCCATTGTGTTTTTGATATTTCATGTCTCTTTTAATTATTTTCGAGTTATTTCTATTTTGTTGCTTTTACTTGTTTATTTGTCTTTTGAAAAATAAAATAAAAAATCAAAATCTGTGTCGGCCGAAGCAGAGGCTGCCACGATCGAGACAGAGAGCTGAGGCGTGGTACACTTCGACCCAGATGGAGGTCGACGAGAAGGCTCCATCCCGGCCGAGACAGAGTTCCCCACGGCTGATAAGCTCATATTTATACTCACTTATCTATATTTTTCTCCATTGTTTCAAGTGCTTTATGTTATTTTTTACTTATTTCTGTGCATGAGTCTATTTTAGAGGGTGTTATGCCTTTGATGGGTGATTTTGCAGGTTTTAGGCCAAATTCATTGGAAACCCGTACCGAAAGCAGATGATGTTCAAAGGAACAGTCACGACTTCTTCCACAGATGGAATCTGAGCTAATGGAGCACATGGATGGAAATATCTTTGAATTAACTTTCCAACGCAACTGGAATCGGGTCAATCGGAGTTCGGGAGAGGAAGTTATGGCCAAAACAGTGAGACTGCGCAGACAGATGGATTTGTGTCGACCGACAGGACTTCTGTCGATCGAAATCCTCCCTGTCGATCGAAACAGAGGTCAAAATTTTAGAAATGTCACACACTTCAGCCCGGATTTCGACTGGATGGTTGTGTCGATCGACAACCTGCCTGTCGATTGACACAGAGGTCCGAAAAGGCTATTTTTTGCCTGTTTTGGCAGTTTTTGCTATCTTGACCCAATACTCAAATTAGGACTTTTTCCCCCTCTATAAATATGAACTCTTAGGCATGAATTTCAGAGATCTTTTATGCATTATTACACTTAGAATAATTGAGCTTTGAAGTTTTTTGCAAGACATTCAAGGTTCCTCTTTATTTGTAAGTTCTTTAATAATATGTTTGCTTTAATTCTAGTCATGTTTTATGGCTAGAACCCTAAACAGGTTCTAGCGTTATGATTTCTTTTCTGATGCATGTTTAATTGATATCAACTCTTGAAGCATGGTTTAATTCTCTGATTTAATTTTATAATCTAGATTAAAAGAAGGACCGAGAGGTGAATTGAGATCTAGGTTTATAGTTCATAATTGATGGATCGAGAGATGAAAATTATTAACAGGAAGAGAGAATTAATTGTGTTTGTTTTCTGTCTCAAAAGGAAGAAACTTGCATAGGAATTAATTAGATAATTATTGAGATTGATTAATTTGGTGTTCTTGAGACCGCGAGGAGATAGTCACTAATTAATAATCTAGGATTTAATTGTCTGACCAAGGAATTTAATCCACAAAAATCTATGTTTTCCCCATTGCTGAGTTGATTGATATTGCATGTTGATGATTAGACTATCTGCCCTAGGATCTGTGCTTTCCTTTAATTGCTTTTAAAACCCTTTATTTTCTGCACTTGTCATCTTTAAATTCCAAAACACAACCCCTTTTCAAATTCCTCAAACTTCTATGTCCTAGAAATTATAACTAGTACTTTGGATTTTTCATTGCACATTTCCTGTGGGATCGACCACCCTACGGGTGTAAAATTATTATTTGCTCGCTGTTTCTGCAGTTATCAAATTGGCGCCGTTGCCGGGGAATTGTTAGATTAATCTAATTATTAGTTTATTTTTAGTTCTGATGGATTGAGGCTGTAATTTTATTTTAATTTCGTTTCAATTGGTTTTTCTGTTTTGAATTTCGTTTTTAGTTTGTTAATTTTGATTTTGATTTTTTTTTTGTGTTTGAATTTCGTGATTGTTCTGTTCAGTTTTTCTGGTTTTCGGCCTCTGTCTTGACCGACAGAATCTTTGTCGACCGAAACAGGGGCAGGAAACACCCGCGTCGATCGACAGCCCCTCTGTCGATCGACACAGCTTCTAATTTTCCTGTTTTCTTTGTTTTTGTTGCAGGTTTATGAACACAAGGGCCCAGGGCAAACAACTAAAGATTTTTGACCTAGAAATCGAGGCCACCATTAGAAAAAGGAAAGGAAAAGCCAAACAAAGCACAAGCACAGTCATGGAGGAGATGCCACCCTTGGAGGATTCCGAGGCACAACTCATTACTCAAGAGAGTGCCACCTTAGTTGTCCAAGAAGTCACTCAGATGAAGGACATCATCAAGCAGCTCATGGCAGAAAGGGAAGTTGACAGGCGCGAGGCGGAAAGAAGAGAAAGAGAGAGAGAAAGGCGCCGCACAGACGACTCCGATGATGAGGACCCCAATGCGATGGCCAAGAAGTACAGACCACAGCCCGGGAATGAGGGATTTGTTATTGGCATCACTGCCAATAACTTTGAACTCAAGACCGGCTTTATTCAGATGGTTCAACATAACCAATTTGGGGGCCGAGCAGTGGAGGATCCGTACACCCACCTCAGGATGTTCGTGGAGGTGTGTGATACCATCAAGCAGGGAGGAGTCACCCAGGATGTGATCCGTCTGCGCTTGTTTCCCTTCTCACTTCGGGATCAGGTTAGGACGTGGTTTACAGCCTTGGACTGCAGCAACATCCGTTCATGGGCCGATCTCAGAGCCGAGTTCCTCGCCGCCTTCTTCCCACCTTCAGTCATCATTCAGAAGAAGATGGAGATCTTGCAATTCCACCAGAGATTGGATGAGTCTATGTTCGAAGTTTGGAGCAGGTGGAATGAATTGTTGAGGAGCTGCCCAGGTCATGGAGTTGACACTGAGGAGCAGGCTCATATCTTCTATAGAGGATTGACCGAGAAAAGCCAGAAGTCGGTGGACTATGCAGCTAGAGGTTCATTGATGAGCAAGTCACCAGAAAAGGCTCTGAAGTTGTTCAAAAAGATGTCCCTACATGATCAACAATGGGGAAATCCAAGGAGGCCACAGATCCGAGCTGTTGAGGCAAAGGAGGATGATGCATTGAAGAAGGAGCTTGAGAAGCTAAAGGGGGGAAGTTGAAAAACTAACCACTTCTGCTTCTGTTTCTGTTGCACAGGTTGATCCTATCGCCGACGTGAACTACATAAATCGTGGTGGCTACCAAAATCAGTACCGGCAAGGGGGATACCAACACTACCATCCTAGACCTCATCCAGGCTTCTCCTGCTCTCAGCCTGAAGCTGCCGAACAACCACCTCCTGATTTTGATGTGCAGAATGGCGAGATTGTGGAGAAGAAGAAGGATAGCCTCAACGAAGTGCTGAAGAATTTCATCAAGGCTTCGGACCACAGAATGGGGAAAATTGAGAAAGAAGTGGAAGGATTCCACTCCAAGATGGATCTGTTTGGCAAGCACGTCAAGATCATTGAGACTCAAGTGAGCCAAATTGCTACCACTATCGGGATGCAACACACTCCCGGAAAGCTGCCAAGCACCACCGAGGGAAATCCAAAGAACCACAAAGATTGCAAAGCTGTGAAGCTGAGGTCCGGAAAGAGCTACAAAGGTCCGAGCATGCCCCAAAGCAAGTTTGGGGGGAGAAAAGAAGCAGACCCAGCAGAGCCGGCCTCTGTTTCGATCGACAGGAATCCTGTCGATCGACACAGAGACCCAGAAAAGGCAGTCGACACAGACTCAGAGGAGGAGATCGACAGAACTGCAGAGGGTGTGTCGATCGACACACCCCCTGTCGATCGACAGGCAGTCCAGACACAAGGCCAGTCGACACAGCAGCATTCCCAGCAGCATTCCTCCACTTCCAAGGCTGCCAAGACACCTCCGATGCCGTTTTCTTAGAGATTCGCCAAGCAGAAAGAGGATTCCAAGTTCTCTTGCTTTGTTGAGAACTTGAAGAAGGTAAGCATTAATATTCCACTAATTGAAGCTCTTTCTGAAATTCCAGGTTACATGAAATATCTTCGAAAGCTGATGAGCGCAAAGAAACACTTCGTGGAGAATGCAACCGTGAAGCTTCATGAGGAGTGCATCATGGTCCTACATAAGAAACTTCCAGTCAAACGAAGTGATCCAGGATGCTTCACCATTCCAGTTGAGATCGGGGGATTCAAGTTTGAGAAGGTGTTGTGCGACACTGGTGCCAGCATCAACCTGATGCCCTTCTCTATCTTCCAGCGCCTCAAGATTGGAGAGTTGAGGCCGACTACAATTACTTTGCAGATGGCAGACCGATCTGTGTCTCGCCCGAAAGGTATAATTGAGGATGTTCTCATTCGTGTGGGTCATCTAATTTTTCCTGCATATTTTGTAGTCTTGGATATGAAGGAAGATGGCAGTACACCCCTCATCTTGGGAAGGGAATTCCTAGACACTAGTGCTGCGCTGATTGATTGCCGTGGTGGGGAGATCACGTTTCGAGCAAATGAGAAAAGGATCACATTCAAGCTCGACACAAGCCGGCAACAATCCAAATGCTTCAGAATCACATTCCGAGAGGAAGCAGCTGAGGAAGAAGAAGAAGCAAGTGAGGAGTTCAAAGAAGACCAAGCCGCTCAAAGATGGGAGCGAGGGAACGAGTCGGCAAAATTGTCAATTACACCGTCTCTTCCCGAGCTCACTGCTGTCATCCAAGATAGGTGGGTCTATATGGTGGATTCTCATGGGAGGCGAGTGCGTTCTAGCCCGCCCTGGTTCTAAAAACAGGTATTGTCGAGCTACGACGTTAACTACAGCACTTGTTGGGAGGTAACCCAACAGTTATTTGTTTTTATCTCAATTCCTTTCAAATTTCGTAGTTGTTTATTTTTATTTTCTGCCTTTACTTTGTTATTGGTTTTGTTGTTCAATTTTGAAAAAAAAAAGAGAAAAATTTGGAGGAATTACCTCTGTTTCGATCGACAGACCGGCTGTCGATCGACACAGAGGCATGGCGCAGGGAGAACACTTCGATCGACAGCAGCATGAGTCGATAGAAGGCTCTGTGTCGATCGACAGGCCCTCTGTCGATCGACACAGAGTGCCAGCAACACCAAATCTTCGTCGCGCAGCGCTGACTTCCTCGAATGGATAAAAACGTCGATGTCTGAGGTCGACAGTCCGGTATAGTTCTTCTTCTTGTCTGATTTTCAAACTTTTTCTTACTCTCCGAGTTCGAAATAAGTTTGGGGGGATGTGGACAAGAAGATTGAACTTTTATCCCTTATCTTTATTCGCTTTCCTGTTTTATTTGCTTTTACTTGCTTTATTTGGTTTGTGGACAAGAAGATTGAACTTTTATCCCTTATCTTTATTCGCTTTCCTGTTTTATTTGCTTTTACTTGCTTTATTTGGTTTGTTTAAATTTTTGCAAATAAAAAAATATATAGATAGTATGTGAGGAAAATGTTTAAGTAATTGAACCCTCTAGCATTATATGCAATGTTTGGAATCGATCTTTGATTAGTTGAAATGATTTTGATTGTGGTTGATTTGCCCATGAATGTAGAATACCGCATGATAGGGTCTAATTGAAACTTACACTTGCATGATGTTTGAGTGGATTGAAATTGACTAAGGAAGAAAATTTGAAACCAAGTGAGTTTTTGAGCCTTTATTTGTTCATGAGAGATTCGCATGTATGTTTTCGTTTCTCTAGAACTTGCTTTTGTTCTGTTTCGAGACTGCATAGTGTGTACAAGGATAGAAAATGATCTTAGGCCATCTTTGTTAGCCCAATCCTAAACACTGTCCTTTTACATATCAAATTATCCCTAGTCAGCCCCATTGTGCCTAACTCCAATTTTTTTGTCTTGTCTATGAGATTTTCATGGAGTTATAATGGTTTTTGTCTTGTCTATGAGATTTAAGGAGGATAAGGGTGGTAAGATATGTGATTTGGAAAAGAAATTTGTAAATAGTGGTATGTAAGATGTGTGAATAATTAGCTCAAAAGATATTAGAATCCTCAAAAGCTCCCTATACAAAATGTTCATAAGAGCATAAGAGGTTCAAAAGAGGGCTAGAAACCATATTCAGTACATGAATCCCTTCATTGCACTATCCCTGTGGGTTCGACAACCTTCGGGTACTTATAAATTTATTTGTCCTATGTTATAATTTGTATGCAGATTTAGCATCGATCAGTAGCGCAGACTTCTGGTATACATCCATAGTGGTAATTGATTCAATTTCTGGATCTATGGCTTTATGCCACTTTTCTGCATCTTTGTCATTTACTGCTTCGTCGTATGTCCATGGGTCGGCATCATCCAGTCCGTCTTCCGGGATCAAGTCCGAAGACTCTCCCACGAATATATACCGCTCGGGTTGGTGAGGTACCCTCCCACTACGATGGAGCACTGGTACTGCGTCAGCAGTTGGTGCAGTTACTTGTGGATCAAATCTTTGCACTGGCGACCGTGCAATTGGTTCCATACCTTCGAGAGGTACACTCAATCTGCCACGGGGTTTTCCCATTGGAAGCGCATCATCGTCTCCAATTTCTTGGAGAATGATATCACTTTTGGATTTGTGGTTTTTCACAAACTCGTCCTCCAAGAATCTTGCGTTGGTGCTAACAACGATCTTCTGATCCTCATAACAGTAGAAATAACCACCTTTCGTTTGTCTGGGGTATCCCACAAACAGCATTAGCTTGGACCTACCTTCTAACTTATCTGGTTCCTTCGACAAAACATATGCCGGACAGCCCCACATTCTTATCTTTGACACACTGAACTTTTGCCCATGCCAGAGTTCCGAGGGTGTTTTAGGAACTGACTTAGAAGGTACCAGGTTCAGCAGATACGCCGTTGGTAGTAACGCGTGGCCCCAAAACGAAACAGGCAAGTTCGCATAACTCATCATAGATCTAACCATTTCAAGAAGAATCCCATTTCTTCTTTCCGCCACACCATTCTGCTGAGGAGTGCCTGGTGCGGTCCATTGTAATCCCATGCTCTGATAAAAACTGCAAGAACTCGTCACTGAGATACTCACCACCACGATCAGATCGTAATGACTTAATGGTCTTGTTTAACTTCTTCTCTACTTCCGCCTTGAATTCCTTGAATTTTTCAAAGCATTCAGACTTATAGTGAAGTAAGTAAACATACCTGTATCTCGAGTAATTGTCAATAAAAGTGACGAAATACTTAAATCTTCCACGAGCTTGCGTGGACATAGGTCCACATAAATCAGAGTGGATCAGTTCCAACACATCACTTGCTCAAGACTGACTTGCCTTGAAAGGCCTGGTCGTCATCTTTCCCTCTATACAGGATTCACAAACTTGATGTGGAACTACCTGGATTGAATCAAACGTTCCATCATCCACAAGTCTCTTGATCCTCTTTAGATTAATGTGACCTAGTCTCAGATGCCATAGATATGTAAGATCCTCATCAGAAGATGAAAACTTTCTCTTCTTATGATTAAATGAGTTATATGCAGCATTCACGGAAGATTTATGCAAACAAGTTATGATATAAAGAGAGTCTTTCTGTATCCCATGACAGATAACACCGTTATTGCCATTGATAGTAACATGACTATAAAAAATAACTGAAAATCCATCATTTATAAAACAGGAAACAGAAATAAGGTTCCGCCGAAAATCTGGCACATACAAAACATCTCTTAAAATTAAAACATTGTCTTGAAAGCATAATGTAACATCTCCAACTCCTACTGCAGACACACGAGCAACATTACCCATGGAGATCGTCACCTCATCATCATTCAGCTGCCTTGTCGGCCTGAATCCCTGTAAAATGTAACAAACATGATCAATAGCTCCAGTATCCACTACCCACGAATGGGTAGAAACAGATGCTAAACATGTTTCCGTTACAAATGCTAATGACGTACCTTGTCCAACCCGCTTGGTCAGACAATCTTTCTTCCAGTGACCAGTTTTGCCACAACGGAAACACTTGCCCTTCTTCCCCGGTGTCACAGTCTTCTTTTTCCGAGAACTTTTGCTTCCAAAGACTGTCTTCTTGAATTTCTTTCCAATCACCCCTTTAGCACCTTTCGATGAAGCAGGGCGACTACCGGAAGAAACCAAGACTGCCTTTTTAGGTTGCATGGTTGATTCAGCCGCCCTGAGGTCACTAAGTAACTCATTGAGAGTGTACTCCTTTTTACTAATGACAACATTCAGCCTAAAGTTCTCAAAAGACTTCGGAAGTGAGTTGAGTATGATATCGACCTGGGCTTCCCCGTCAATACCTCCTCCATGCAACATCAGTTCATCCATGAGATGAGTCATGGAAACAACGTGCTCCCTCACTGAGCTACCATCGGTCATTTTACAACTCACGATTTCTCTCATGAGTTTAAATCTGACAGCTCTATCCGATTCCCCATAAGTAACCGTGAGACTTCCATAATCTCAGCTGCTTTGTCATAGTGCTGATGTTGTTGCTGGAGCACCTTAGACATAGTGGTCATCATGTAGCACTTGACTACATTATTAGACTTGACCCACTTGTCATAGAGGTTCTGCTCCACATCAGTTGACTCAGCAGTAGGGACAGCTGGACACGGAGTGTTAAGAACATATTGATGTTCCTCTGCAACTAGGATATAATCCAAGTTGCGCTTCCATTCAAGGAAATTCGGACCAGTTAATTTGATTTTGTGCCAAGATATTTATGACATTATTCATAGACATATCTGAAAACAATAATTGATTAAAGTAAGAACATAAAACATTGAAACAAATATGCATTGTAACCTTTTGATAAACCAATACAATTGTTTCCCCCAATTGCCTAGGTGCATCTACTGCAAGCTCCTTTCGAAGACGTTTACAGCAGACCACCTAACCAGACTGCTCTTTGAAGTTCCAGTCTTTAATTTCAATCCATGCCAGGTATTCACCGGCAAATGAAATTAATAATCGAAGATAAAACTAAGACCATGTTAAACCTATCTGAGCAGGGACATCATTCATGAGTTAGTACTCAGGCAACATCTAAGCATTTGACCACAATTCTAACTCCGGAAGTTAAAAGGACGATTTGTCATACGTACTAGACCCATGACGCATGCCTCTTACAACCTTTGTTATCTCATTTAAAACAATCCTAGAGAACTTATGAACAAATAAAGTAAGCAGGCTACGGTCGTGTAGACGTCTACTCACTTCACTGTCCACTT
>JAPKLW010000427.1:230635-268647 GCA_026898455.1 Plectranthus barbatus
GCAGGCTACGGTCGTGTAGACGTCTACTCACTTCACTGTCCACTTCTAATAAGAGACCGCATTGTGGAGGTCTTGTTGATTTTAATTAAAAAATCTTGCTTAGTCTTTTTCTTTCAAAAGGTTCTTATGCGCACAGATTATTTTATGATCCATAAATTATGTCACATCTAAAATTCCATCATATTTCCAAACATGATTCTGGAATTTATAGACATAATTTAATACATAAAATAAATCACATAAAGCATGCTTTGAACAGTAAATAATAAAGCAGTAACATGCTTCCCTATTATCTACAACATGCTTTAAAATTAAATAATAAAAGCATTAGCATGCTTTCCTATTATTTACGAGTGCGCACATAATAAATCACATCATACGAGAAAACAATTAAATAAATAAATAAAATTTCTCGTGGCCCCTTGAAGCAATTACATGGGAAATAAAATTAAATCTATCTATTACAATGATTTAATTTAGTACAGATCTTCAAATGGGCTCCCACTCTTTAATTTGAAATCTGCAACTTTGGGCTGGAATAATTCAGCAGTTTGGGCTAGGAATTTGTGAACCAGGGTTATCTGGCCCATTAAAATAATTAAATTTTAATCTTGGGCCAACCCACATCACACTAGGATTTAGAAATTAGGTTTTTTTTTTTAAATTTTTAACCCTAATTCCTAAAAAAAACCCTAAACCACGGACCGGGCCGCCGCCGTGCCGCCTGGCCCGCGACCCAGCCCTCACCCAAACCCTAGTTTCAGCCCACCTTCTCCAGCAGAAACCCTAGCCACCGCCGCCCTGCTTCAGCCTTGCCACCGACGATTTGCACCGCAGACCCGCTGCCCGCGATGACAAGCAGCCTCGCGCGACACCGCCGGCCGGAGAACCACTATCGGTCGCAGCTGCTCTCGCTTGCCCTTCTGTTGTCGCAAATCGCGACTTCTATTTTTCAGCTGCTGCATCGCGAACTGCCGCGCAGGGCACGCGGCGTTGCCCACCTCGCGCACGGCTCCTGGCCATCCTCAAAGACCTGCGCCAGCCGGAGCCGAATCCACTGCCACTGCGAGGAAGAGGAAAGAGTAAAGTCGCGAACTGCTGCTGCTGGGTGAACACCGCCGCGTGCGACTGCTGCTCGCAGAGATCCGCCGTGCGCCTCCTTCGCGCAGCCACTGCATCGTCGGCCGACGGCTGCCACCGCCGGTCACCGCCGTGCGCCGCCTTCGCGCGGTTGTGCTGTCACCGGAAACTGCTGCTGCGCACTTGTTGTCGCTGTTCTTGTTCTCTTTCTTGTTCCGGTTTACAGATTTAATAAAATTACAACAGATCTAGTCTATTACATGATTTTTCCTATCAATCTAATCGCGGATTTTCTCGCAATTTAAAACCAAAAACCAAAATAGAGAGAGGGGCCACGAGAACAAAACATCCACAACAGTTTAATTTATCCACGATAAATTAAATAACATGCATAAACTGTTTGTCAAATTTATTTTCCGATAGAGCCATAAAATACGAACCTGACTCTGATACCAATTGTAGGAACTGAGTCTATAATAGGCGACATGAATCGCCATTTATTTTAACTCCGGATTCGATTTATGGATATCAAAATAAATATCATGACAAACAGTAAATGCCCTATGCATGCTCCTATTTAATTTAATTCGTAGATTCAAAGGAATACCTGAGACTCCAACGACTGATCTACAGATCTAGATCGATGACGACAATGATGATGGTGTAGATCTGGATCTGGAATCGATCAAAGCAATGGTGTTCCTACAGATCTGATCTTCTGATATATTCCCTTGCTCGATCCGGAAATCTGGTGAGGATACACTACCGGATCTACAGCCGCCCACTCTCTCTCAATCTCTCTAGGGTTTCTGATTTGAAACTTCAAACTTATGTGGGAAAATGAGAGATTCATCTATTTATATAGATCTGAGAATGGGCTATTAGGGTTTAATAAACCCTAATGGGCTCTGAGCAGTGTTGGGCCAGACCAGGGATCAAATGCAAATAATAAAGTGGGCCTCCTATTAATTAATTCCATGTTCAACCCAGAACATAATTAATTGATAAACATTAATTCATGCCACCAGAGAATTAATGCTGACCTAACCCTTTATTACCACGTTATTAGGAACGGGTTGCATTGACTTGGTTAATCCCCATATTTAAGGTTTCAGATATTAATTAATTAATTCAGTGTATGACAATTAGCTGTAATTAATTAATCTCTTATTATTCGTGAGTAGTACCACTCAACCCTTATCGCTTATGCTTGAATCAATGATTCAGCCTGCAGGACTTAGCATAACGAACCTCGTGAGCTTCCCAGGGAATGTCACCATCCTGAAACGGATATGGTTATCTAAATCTAGCCTGAGGAAACCCCACACAAGCTGCCATCACTCAAGATGCAGATATACGAGTACATGTAAGACTCTCCACCATAGCAAGTCAAAGTGACAGTCAACCCATGTGTGCCCCTCAGCTTTCAATAGACTTTAGATCCGACCAAGTTACCGAGATCTTTACTCATTCATATGTCAAGTAGAATGGTTCATCTCACTGTTGATCCTATCAATACACTGAGATGTACCAGTCACACAAAACAGTCAAGATAAACCACTTATGGACTTGTGTGCCGCAGCCTAAACCGACAGCCAAACCAGAAACTGTCTCAACTGTGATAACTATTTATATCTCGCTAGGTCGAACGATCTATACAATCTTCTGTGATCTCTTACACACCGTATGATCTCCCTATCGACGAGATAACTGGATGTATTTGTTCGCATCGTATGATTGTTAATTCAAACATGAGTTGTTTATTGCAAGTCATTAATGATTACCAGTATATCAAACATAACATTTCCTAATATACCAATCATAATGCTTTTATGTATACAATTCCAACAGTCTTGCCCTTAAAGTCCTACTTAGGGGTGAGCAAAACCGAACCAAACCGTAAACCAGTGGTTTTGGTTTAGTTCGGTTTGGTTTATATATTAATTTCGGTTCGGTTCGTTCTGGATTTTTTGAAACCGCCAAAATTTGGTTCGGTTCGGTTTTAACCGAAATATGGCGGTGCGGTTCGGTTTCGGTTCGGTTCGGGCGGTTTGGATATAAATTTATAGATTTGAACTTAGATTTGAATTGTTATTTATGAACTTGTGTAATTGGATTTATGAGTTAGACTTGTTTGTTGAACTTGTGAGATTATATTTGTTGTATTTGGACTTTTAATGAATGTTGAAACATGAAAATGTATGTTTTAATTCAAGCATTTTGAAAAATAGGTGAAAAAAGTTCGGTTTAAACCGAAACCGTGCGGTTTGGTTCGGTTCGGTGCAAACTGCCAAACCAAACCGAAACCGCCCATTCGTTTCGGTGCGGTTTCGGTGCGTTTACATACTCCTAGCGGTGCGGTTCGGTTTGGTTTTTTAGGATTTGCGGTTTGGCGGTTTGGGCGGTTCGGTTCGGTTTTCAGACCGAACCGACCGTTGCTCACCCCTAGTCCTAGTGCATGAATTGCTAGGCAATCGGCGATGATGATAACCAATAAGTGTCATGTCCCTGCAACCACGGCCAAGGTGGAGATTGTAATTTGGTGTGGCCTTGGTTTTGGGCTATTTAATTGCTAGGCCCAGCTATTTCGAGCCCAACCTTTGGTATTGTTTATGGACTGGATACTGGTTCAGGTTTTTGGGTTCGGGTAAACGGTTGGGCGGTTATTTTCTAAACCTACTATATATACTCTGTGACCCGGTTTCACTCTCATTCGTGTGAAACCCTAACCCTAACATCCGCCGCTCTCTCTCTCTCTTGTTTGATACGCTCTCCCTTCTCTCTAGAACTCTGGTGATCTGAGTAAGGAATCCGGTGAGCCTATGAGTGATTGAGAGCCACCGAACCCTTGCCTACCTTATACATCCCCTATTTTGGCCGGATGATGGCAGGGACTCATAGAGGTGAGTTCTGAGCCAACATTCAAGCCCCTTCATTCGAGAGGCAAGGCGAGGGTGCACTGATCCGAAGATCCACGGCGGTGACAGCTTCGGAAGAGGTCTGAGCTTCATGATCAGACTCAGATCCTAACTAGGAACCCTAGTCCATTCAGGACTAGGTCGGATTCCGGGAGTAATAGGTCGGAATGGGTCGCGCAACTGTCATACCCAAGACATTGAAAGCCTTCATTCCCTTTTAAGAAAAAATGCTTATTTTTTTAAATAAAAATGTATTTATTAAAATTCACAAATTCATTTATTTAAAAAAAAAATCAAAATTTTAATCTCTTGATTACAGAGAAAATGCTTATTACTATTGTGCATCAAGTATGAAGGGAAAAAAAAGCCTTCATTCTGAAGCATTACTAATTGCTTCAGTTCACATAATCATGACATTGCTAAACCAACATATTTATTTCACTCTTTTGTTTGTAATCAATTTGTTTTTCTCTCCCGAGTTCTAGAAGCACCATAATAAGTTATTCTTTTTCAATAAAAAAACAAAATAAAAGAAAAAACAGAACAAAACAAAAAGAGCTCAATATCTTTTTTTTTTCTTTTTCTTTTTAGATATACGGTGGTTTCGAATTCATATTGTAAGAATTTCTTTAGCCACTTGAACTTTCTCTATTAAATCTTTTAATAGAGTTGAATAATTATTTAGTTGTGTAAATTGAACAATATACTAATGAAATTTGGACAACTTAATCAAGAAAATGTGCAAAGCCCTCAATAGTCAAAATAGCAAAATTTAGGTTGATTTGATTTTTTTTTTTTAATAAGAGGAATATCCAAGAAACAATTATACATATATATAAATATATGTATGTATAACTTTTTAAAATATGTAATAACCGTAGGCCCTTTTTGTAAAATATATAGAATAATGAAAGTGTGATATTAAAAAAAAAACAAAATTGAAAAGACATTACACCAAATCATCACCCTAGAATTGTGGATTAATGATATTGTTTTTGTTGTTTTTTTTTATAAAAAAAAATTAAAGAGAGATAATTGGGAACATGTATTTTCAAAGAGCCTATCTCACATGTGGTTGAGAAGGCAAACTCATAGACTCGTATGCCACGTTAACATGTCATGTGCTATTTATTTCTTGAAAGATACACTTCATTACTCTCATTTATATTTTTTATTCATTTATTCGCCTCCCTAATTTTCAATTATATCAGGAGGGAAAAATGAATTATAAATAGATCAATCATTCATTTCGCAAAAAAAAAAAAAAAATCATTTGTCTAAAAAGAAATTAGACAGTCGATTGCAAAAAGTAAATGAAAAGAAAATAATTCATGCACCCAATCGGCCAATCCCATCAACAACATAGCATTCATGAGGAAATATAAATTTATCTATATTTTGAGGTTTCGTTATTTACATTTCAATATTCAAGCTTCGAAGTTTACTAATTTAACACTTATACGCCTAAATATTAATTCAACCAAATAATATTTACACACATATTCAGATATTTTTGAAAAAGCTTAAATATACGATATTTTAATCCAAAAAAAGTGCTTTCACCATTAGACCTCATCTCGAAGGAGGAAATATAAATGTTAGTCCCAATACTTGAACTGGGCCGCCCCAAAAGGCCTTTTGTAGGTCAGAGGTTTCCAAAATGTCCTTTAGCATCGCTTGAATTCTTGGCAGCCCACTTTGAAAGCTCCACTAAACTGCACAACACAAGAATTTGTTATTAAGTTTATTTGTTTTATTATTATAAAGATAATCGTTATTTCAAGTATAATTGATCCTAATAAATATTGATTAAAAATGAAGAATTTAGATACTTATTTCAATTTGGGTATATTTGGACCCTACTTATTTATGTCTATAATTATTCTAAATCACAATATTCAAATGAATATTGGGCTGCTCACTCCACTTGGAATATTTTTTAGGACCATATTTCAGTTAGGAACTTAAGCTGTTGGGCTCTTTGTAGTTAAAAATAACATTTTAATCCACTTTACTAATATTCCCCCATTCCCGCCATATAATTAGCTGGTGAGGCATCATTCTTTTTACAAACTAATTTTGCAAGGAAGAATTGAATCGTGGTTTGGTATTATAGTTAATTCAGTTACAATGAGGACAGTCTTCAACACTACGGTTGTCGGCAATTTGAGATTAAAAAAAAAAAAAAAAGTTTTACACTGTGCGTGTGAGGTATGTGAAATGTGCTCTATGTTGATCGGACACAATAATCTGAGCCACCTAATTATGGTGAGACATCCCTCTCCTCAAGCCAGTTTTATAGCACATGCGAGGGTGTGTGTTAATATGTCACATGTTGGCAGAGGCAATGGCTTTTAAACCGGTTTTTAAGGATGAAATTGGACCTAGCACACCAACAGTCATATCCAGTTGAAAGTAAGGGTGACTTCAACTCCGATCAAAAAAAATTTCTCATTTATAATAAAGGATTAAAATTTGATAAGTTAATATATCCCATCACCAATAAATCATAAACAAGCAGCATCTACTCGGGACTGGGAAAGAAAAATGTGCAACTCATAACTAATTACGCACAAGGCTGCAGGCACATCTTTTGTTGAAATATAACATTTTTTTAAAAAAAATTCTTAAAAAGATCAGCCAGTATAAGAAGTCTAATCACAATATCCTTTATTACAAATCAATGCCAAGAAATTATGTCTTTTGACTTGAGGAAAAGGATGGGCATAATTGCACTTTACATTAATCAAGCTGGGCAATACAACATATATATTCAATCTGACCACACGAGATTAATGGCCACACCACATCATATAACATAACTATAATGGATAAATATAAAAAAAATAAAAATTGCATGTTGTTGTGACAATGACATCACACCAAAAGAAAAGATTATAAAAAAAGATGATTTCTATTACAACATGCTAATTGTGGGTGCAACATTAGTGGGAGTGAAGTACATTGATGAAGCAGTGTTGTCCAAGATATATATATATTTTTTTTTAACTTATGGGCAAACCTACAGTCCCATTTTCTTAAACCACCTTCTCATTTTCCTTCCAAACTTTCACCTAACATTTAACCTTTTATTCATTCTCTTCCTCTCCCTCTGATGGCCTGGTTCCATTCTATTCTATCCCCCTTGAAGAAGTTCTGGGGCAGGTTCCGGGAGGCCAAAAGAACGCGTAAGTTTAGTAAGAATCGTGTTTTTTAATCATCTTCAAGAATTAGTGTTTCTAGCTTGTTTGTAGCAAGCAATACCATGATTTTTTTTTGCATTTGATCATGGTCATCATACATTATATATGCTTTTTCAACTTGCTTTTTTTTTTTGGGTTTATAATCGTGTTGCTGAAAACACGATTGTTGTTTTAGGGCGCGGGATATACGTGCTGTATGAAGACGTGAAGTCGTGCTCGTGTGAAGATGTGCACGCGCTGTGGATGCTGCTTGTTGATGCAGATGCAGATGCAGATGCAAATTAGATAACTTGATTTATTTTTCCACTTATTTTATTTCCTTTCTCATTTTATTGCAGTTTCCTTGTATGATTGAACCTGTGTAGTAAAAGCTTTTAGTACATAGTATCTGCACATATTATTCAATGATTTCCAGAAATGTTCACGTAATTAGGTCTTCTCACTTGAAGAAATATATCGACCTGTTTTTTTATTTACGAGTTTGTAGCTTCGTCGTTATGCTTATATATCTGATATATGTATTAACATAATGAACTCACATAGGCAGATATATGAGTTCGAGGACAGGAAAGAGATCCCCGCCTATTTCATAATTTTATAAAAATAAGTATGAAATCTTTTATAAAAATAGTAAATAATAAATTAGAATATAGTTTATAATAAAATTAATTTTATCAATTTAGATGAGAAACGCATTATATTTATTGGATTCACACCTTAAAAGTCACTGGTTTAATACTCCCGAATCACTAAGGATCCTTTTGGTTGGTAAGTTTTGGAATAAAGGAATGAAATAATTATGAAACTTACTGTTTGATTGAAGGGTGAGAATGATAAAATGGGAATGATATCCAAATATTTGAGAATTACTCTCCAAATTTGTGAGTTTCATTGTCATTCCCAAATCATATTACCAAAATTATTCTTATTTTTATTTCATGTTGTTTTATAATTATTTTCTTATTTTATTTTTATTAATATTATTCTAAAATATTGTAATAATTATGTATTATTCTTTTTTAATATATATCTTTTTATATTTTATAAAATAAAGAAGAACATAAATATATTATTTATTTATTTTTAATATAATTTTATCTTCTTGATTTTCTTTTATTAAATTAAATGTAATTTATAAAATATTCCAGTTCTTTTCTAAATTTATAAATAAAAATAATTAGTATTATGAATTATTTTCAAACCCATTTCATAAACTAAATATCAAAATTAAGAATAATTTCTAAATTCAAATTCATACCTTTTCATGTACTATTAAATTCATATTCATAATAATTTCTAACAGTTAAATCAAATACCTAAATTCGATATTGTCTTTTATATTTTTAATTTGAGCATGGAGAGGAACTATGAGTTTTAATTTAACCTTTTTTTTTATAAAGAGAATTCATGTATATCATATGATACAACGTGTCAGTTATTGATGATTTGATTTGTATTGTCACTTGTCACATCTATCTATAAATCGATTAAATTGTTTTTTATAAGAATTTATTTAAATTTCTAAAATTGGTAAATTGATGTAATTACTTACATCAAACAAAGGTAATTTCATTGATTGGAATATTTTGGCCATGTTGGACTCAGATTAAATTTAAATCTCACCAATTGCGAATTGTAAGTAGAACTGGGTCGGAACAAGCCCATGTTTATTACTTACAAATTAAGCCCATGAGAGATACTATGAAAAGAACAAAACCCTAGAGTTAATGCCTCGTCAATTCATCCCTCAAAGCAGAATTCGAAAAATACGCAACCCAGCTTCACACGACCGGCATTCGGCGTCGCTGCACGGCGGAGATCTGTTTCAACGACACCGTAATTTCTTTTCCTTCTATGTCCTTGTGGTATATTAGCAAATGAATAGCCATCTTTTGTGATTCAGTTTAAAACTCAGTCGAATTTGATTAGGTTTAATTTTAATCTGTTCTTTATAGAACAATGGCGGACAAGGCAGTGACTATTAGAACAAGGAAGTTTATGACTAACCGTCTGCTTTCCAGGAAACAATTTGTACGTTTCCTCGTCACTATTTTTTGTTGTTGTTTGTTTTCGATAATGGATTGTCGCGCTTCTGTTGTTGTTGTTAAACTGAGTTTTCAGTTTTGGATTCTGTGTAGATCATTGATGTGTTGCACCCGGGAAGGGCTAATGTTTCTAAGGTTTGTTCTCATTCAATGTTCTATTCAGTACTTATTTTGTGAAATTTCCTTTTTCGTTTTTTATGTAACCTACTCGAGGTGAATGATTTGCTTAAACTAAAGCTCATTCTAGTGCGAACTTAGAATTATACTCTATTCTTAACATTGTTTTACTATTTTGTTGTAGATGGAAGTAATATCTACATTTCTAATGTTGTCCTGTCCCATGTAGTTTATTGCTAGTACTCTACCTGAATTTATTCCTTTTGTTTGGATGCAAAAGAAATTAATTTTGTTTTGCACCAAATATGACTAAAATTCTGCATTTCTATTCAGTACTGTTTCTGATTGGTGTTCTTTTTTGGGAGAATGATTGATAGTTCAATATGTTTGCTTTCATTTCTTTCACCCCCCCAAGTCCCCCAGTATTTTCATTCTGTACTTCTGTATTGAATTGTAGGCTGAGTTGAAAGAGAAGTTGTCTAGAATGTACGAGGTTAAAGATCCAAATGCTATATTCGTGTTCAAGTTCAGGACCCATTTTGGTGGTGGGAAATCCACAGGGTTTGGCTTGATCTATGATTCTGTTGAGAATGCTAAGAAATTTGAGCCTAAGTATAGGCTTATCCGGGTAATTATTTTTTTCAATTTTTACTTGTTTTTGCGTTGATAAACATGTTGAACATTACTTTCATGACTACCTCAAAGTTTGAATAATACACTATCAATTGACATTTTAAAGTCGATGTCACTTTTCCATTAGCAACGTTCTTACTTTGAGATGTTGTTACTAAGCTTTTATTCGTTGCAAAATCTTTTAGTTCCTGTTCCATTAAGTTGAATCATGTATCACTCAAAAAAAGAAGTTGAACAATTTAAATTTGGAGCAGCGCAATGTAATTATAACCTTGTCCCTTGACCTACCTATGCATGCGGGAAAAATTATTCTTAGTAGTTTGTACTCTCCATTTAAAATGTTATATCCTCTGCTGCTGCCAATAATCTTTTGATGAAAGTTATGTATGTTCCTGGTTGTTTCTTGTAAACTTTCTACCTGTTTTTACTCTTTTGTACAGCTTGTACAACTATTTCTTGTCCTTACCTGTGGACATTTTATTTGCAGAATGGTCTTGATACCAAGGTTGAGAAATCAAGGAAGCAGATGAAGGAAAGGAAGAACAGGGCAAAGAAAATCCGTGGTGTTAAGAAGGTTCGATAACTGTTACCATTTTTTCACAATTACAGTCCTCGTTAAATTAGTGAAAACAAAAACATTGCTGTAGTCCTTTGTTTCCTTCGTTCCCTCTTGCATCTATTATTCCTGAACTGTAATATATCTCTTCTTTTTCAATGGCTAATTGTGTTGACGATCTATTTTTGCAGACGAAGGCGGGAGATGCTGCCAAGGCTGGCAAGAAGAAATGAGTTTTTCATTTTTGTACCCTTTTTTTTTTTAATTGCGAATTCTTATATGACTTCTTACTTCTTTTACCTTGTGCTAGGGTGTTTAGGTCCTCCTTTAATGTTAAAGCTTACAATTTTGGGGATGTGACTTCGTTTTGAACTCTCGTTTAATTTGCAATTTGATCATTTGCATAAAATCTTCTTTCTCACCAGTGTTCTTCATGTATCCAATGTTTTGGCCGTTCGGTGTTGTAGTCATTGGCTTATTTTGTTCAACTATACTAGTTTGCCCTTTGACGATATTTTCTCAATTAAATATCTCAAATATATAATAAGTCAATATAAATAAATATTAAATTCAAATACTAGATGACAAACCTTTTGATTTTCAAATATCTAATAATTCTTCACTTTGTCAACATTCTACTTGCAAATTTGAAAGAGAAAAATACTAATTAGAATTTTAATTTTTTAACAATAATATAAATTATGATAGTTATCTTTATTGATCATGATAACCTTGCAAATATTAAGGCAATGGATGAACATTTAGACAAATCAAGAATACTTTTAAAAATTAAGTGTAAGATTCTACCAACCAGTTCATTAGTTGATACAGTTTCATTAAAAACTTAAAGTTGAGAACAAAAATAAATATATAAATAGAAAATTATTAAATTTTTTATTATGAAGAAAATAAATATTACAAAATATAATGAAGAAAGAAATAAATAAATAAAAATTTGGTGGAGAATAAAAAAGAAAGTTAACAATAATGTAGAACCAAGAGATTTGAATTTTTGAAGGAAATCATGAATCAAAATTAATATAGCAATATCAATTTATTAATTATTATACTTAAATACATTGATAATAATATAATGATTTATTAATGGGAAGGTCTTGGGTTAGGCAGCCCTAAACGATTTAGACGGGTTTTATCCATTAACCCAAGCCCAAACCTATATAATATACCCTAATTGGAATTAATAAACCCTATTTGGGATGGGTCAACCCATTTGGGTACGATAAAACCCGCCTAAACCGTTTAGGCCTGTCTAACGCAAGTTTTTGCCTTTATTAATAGATATTCATATTGGATCCGAATCTGATCCATATCCAATCCGATCCAAAATTTTTGTGTCCTTATCGTGTCAATCCGAAAAGGATCTGTATCTAATAAGCCTTAATTCATATTCGTTAATCTTACGAATTCAGATCGGAGCAAAAATTGTCAACCCTACCTATGTTATAAATTGTCAATTTAGGATCCAAAAGATAGTTTAATTATCGATTCTAGACCCGAAAGATGATTTGTCAATCCAAGACCCGGAAGATCAAACAATTCTCAATCCAGGACATCAATATCAAGTCCTGGATTGAGATTTTTTTCATCTTTCGGGTTCTGGATTGAGAATTTTTGTAATCTTTCAGGTCCTAAATTGAGAATTAATCTTTCGGAGCCTAAATAAAAAATTAAACCATCTTTCGGGCCTTGAATCGATAAAACTCTATAAAAAATAATAATAAAAGGAACAAAAATAAAACATCGACACCCTGAATGTAATTCACTATTATATTTGGGGCTAAAGTGCAAATTCTGCCAGTTTACTTCACTATAAATTAAAAAAACATGTTTTAGGGTTTTAGTTCTCTCACAGTCAGCCACATCGGAGCAGCCGTAGTGGAACATATAGTACAGGCACAGCAGCTGCTCGATTGAAACCCTAAAAAATGGTTCTAATCTTTGACGATTCCATTAGTTTCTTTTTTATACGGTAATTTTATCATTTTTGGATTGACTTGTGACTGATTGGTTGCGAATTTTTTCGACCTGCAGTCTCTGGTAGCCAATGAAGATTTCCAGCACATTCTGCGTGTGCAGAACACCAATGTGGACGGCAAACAGAAGATCATGTTTGCCATGACCTCTATCAAGGGTATTGGCCGTCGTTTCGCCAATATTGTCTGCAAGAAAGCCGATATCGATATGAACAAGAGGTCTGTTTCTCTATCTATACATTTGAATTTTGTTTACTCGTAATTTTCATTATTTTCCAATAATATGTTGCCTCATTATTTTTGTTAATCTTTCTTTAAGGAATCTTCTGAGTGTAATTCTCTTATGGATTTTGTGGTTCGGCTGTTCTTCCTTGTCGACGTGATTAGTGATTTTAACTTGTTCTCTTGCTATAGTTTTATATCTGTACGCGTGAATTTGGTGATACCATCATACCAATGTTTGAAAACTGTAATGGAAAATCATCTGGACTTAATTTTGTAAACTATATTGTAGTGAATTGCAAAGTTCTAAGGGAAGGTCTTGGTTAGGCAGGCTTGAAGACGGGTTTTATCCATTAACTCAAGCCCAAATCCATATAATATACCCCAATTGGGATTAATAAACCCTAATTGGGATGGGTCAACCCATTTGGGTAGGATAAAACCCGCCTAAATCGTTTAGGCCTGCCTAACGCAAGTTTTTGCCAAGTTCTAATTATAAGAACAGTGCTGGATGAATTTGTAGCTTAATATGGCACGTTTTACTGATGTATGTAATATTGCAACTTTTTTTAGAGCTCTCAGCATTGCCTTTTTTTTTTTGGTATTTGTAGCTGATCATAATAATTATGATTATACATGGATTTGAGACCTCTAATGGAACATGTTTGATTCATTTAACATATCAATGTTTCTGTTTCGAATTGTTTTTCTTGTTTGAATGCTTGGGTTTCTTTTGACATCCTTTATCAACATTCCCCTATATGTTATGAACTTGTACTGTTTCTTGTCACAGGGCTGGTGAACTTTCTGCTGCTGAAATCGACAGCCTGATGGTTATCGTGGCAAATCCCCGTCAGTTCAAGATCCCTGACTGGTTTCTGAACAGGAAGAAGGATTACAAGGATGGAAAGTTTTCCCAGGTGACATCCAATGCTCTAGACATGAAGCTCAGGGATGATCTTGAGCGATTAAAGAAGATTAGGTGTGTATGCTTACCAAGTTATATTCCCTTATTTCTATCTGCCCTTTATTTATGTGTTGTTTTGTTTGCTGCTTCACAGAAACCACCGTGGTCTTCGTCACTACTGGGGCCTTCGTGTTCGTGGACAGCACACAAAGACAACTGGTCGTAGGGGAAAGACAGTTGGTGTCTCCAAGAAGCGATGAGTTTTTCTTCTATATATTTCAACCTCATATGGTTGGATGCCTTTTTATTTGTATTAGGGTTTTCAAAGAGATTACATGAGTCTGTTCCCTTTCTCCTTGTTTTGGATTATAAATTAATTACCCCACTATTAAGTTTTCGCCATGGTTTTTGAAGACAGTAAATTCGGTTAGAAACAATTCGGCCTGTTTGTTTTTGGGCATCTGAGTTTCATTTTTTGAAAGTGTTAATTTCGTAATGCTATCAGCACTTGGCAAGGATCCATTTTTTATAACTGAGTTGTCTAAGAATTCCTTTATAGTTTCACTATTTTTGAAAGGCAATGCTATTTCATCTTATGAGTTGGCTCTTTAAATTTGATGAATTTCACTACTGGTGATAGCTCTTTCCCTAAACCTAGCTTTAATGCCAATAATTTTTATTTTTGATTGATTACTTTAAAAACCATTGAGATCCAGTATAATGATATATTTCATGTTGTCAAGTTAAGCAGTGAACGCGATTTTTCTTTGAACATTCGTTTTTGCACACTAGTACCAATCTTTTATTAGTGTAAGGTTAAATTTATGTGCAGTAGTTGCAGAACTTTCATAGTAACTAGATTGCTACCCGCGCGTTGCGCGATTTATATGTTTATTTAATAAATTATAATAATATTTTTTAAATATGATAATAGAAATTTAGAACATGTATAAGTAATAAATGAAATGATCTAATATTATGACAGTTGATCATTTACATATCAAATACCAAAATTTATTACAAATTCTGAACTTCCTTGTACACAATATTTGAAGTTTTCGACAAACTGTTGTTGTCTTTATTACAAACTAAGATCTTTAATCCAACGCGACTTGTGACCCTACACACAGCTACAAACAACTGTCCATGCGAAAACACTCGTTTGCGGTGTAAAATTCCTACATGCGAAAGTGACTGCCCCTGACTCTTATTTATTGTCATAGCATATGACACTTGTATTGTAAATTTTCTTTGCTGAAATTTGAATGGAGTTCGAGGATCAGATGAGATAATAGTTATCATGGGAATTAATACCTTATCACCAACATTCTTCCCACTTAAAATCTTGGCCACAATTACATGATTACCAAGTTGTGTCAAAATCAACCAAGTAATAATCAGTGTCCCAACTTTTAATGTCATCTCATGATTTGGCAATCCAGAATACTTCAATGTATTCAAAAATTCTGGAGTGTGCACCTCATTAAGAACATCAAATATGCTTTTCGTTCGATACAATGAATCTGAACTTAAGTATACTTTGCCAATATTGTTATTCAATGATAACATATACTGATTAACTCTCTCAACGACATTATTTGTAGGTGCCAGAATAGCTCTATGCTCCAAAAAAGAAACATCTGTTAATCCAAAATCAGTTGTAGGATATATACTATCAACAAAAGCTTTAATTAGATCACCGTCAAATTTAATGCTAATATCTTCAGGAATATCAATAACTCCATCGCCATCATTTGGTTGACCCAGATTTCCATCCCAATTGATGCAACCCAATCAACAAATTCTGTAAGTTGTGAAGACTACATTTCATCACGAATTACATTCAAGCGCATGTTCTTCGTCAATCTCAAAACACATACGTGACACCATAAATGCGATGAGTTAATTGTCGCATTAAATACACACATTTGATGCCTTTTGGAATGACGTGCAAAATTTATCTGAAATCACCTCCAAACAGAACTGTCTTTCCTTCAAATGGTAGATTATAGCTTTGTGTGCTTTGGAATCGCATTATATCTCTCATCGCTTTATTGAATGCTTCAAAACAATGTTTGTGCAACATAGGTGCTTCATCCCATATTATGAGCCTACAACGTATCAGCAACTCGGCTAATTGGCTACTTTGTTCTATGCAACATATGTAATCTTCGTTTACATTAATCGGAATAGCAAAACGCGAGTGAGCTGTCCTACCACCGGGCAATAACAAAGATGCAATTCTATTAGATGCAACATTTAATAAAATTTCACCTTTTGATCTCAACCTAGCAGATAATGTTTTCCAAATAAAAGTTTTTTCGATTCCTCCGTATCCATATACAAAGAAGAGTCCGCCGTTATTTGAATAACATTTTTCAATAATAGAATCATATGCTATTTTTTGTTCATCTGTCAACTTACGCATATTAGATTTATGATCTCTTGCAAGTTGTAGACAATCATTGCTCAATTCATCCATTATTAAATTACTGCCGACATGCATGGTTACCTCAACAAAATCAGTTGGCATTCTAGTAAAATCTTTCAAAGTGAAGCCTGATCTTTATAATATTGTCTCCAATTCGGCAAGAGTATGTTTCTTTATCTCATCTTCACTGAGATATAAACCTTCAAAAAAATACTTAATAAATATTTTATGGCAATGCTTGACCAAACTTGAATTTTGGAATAAATATATTATATTCAAAATTTATTTAGAAATAAAACTAAACATCGTAGAGTCTTCTCATTAACAAATATATTTTATTACAATTTAGTTATGTTAAAAAATTAATAATAATCGTAAAATAATTTATCCATTTATTTTAATATAATTTAAATTTAATTAGATAATGATTTTAATTTGTAAATATACATTTGATAACTTGTATAGTTATTGTATAATGGAAATAAATGACATATCTTGATTATTTGAAATGAGACGTCTATTATATAATATATCACCATATAAATATTTCCAAGTTGCTTACCAAACATGATCATGTCTGCTCATTGATTTTGCAATTAATAAATTTGCAAATAACTGTCTCAGTGAATGAGCATTTCCCCAACGACTTGCCTCCTCTATTCAATCTATGTACACTTTGTTGTCTTTGAGTAATCCCAATGCATAACATGCATCACGATATGTATTATACAAAACATTATTGATACATCTCATGTCAGCATGACATTTTGCTCCACAAACAACATTAATCAACATCCTTAAATAATGGTTATCACTAGCACCTGGAGCTACATAAAATACCCTTCCAATTGACATCCCTTTCTTTCTTTTTGTCCACATGCGTGAGTTCTTATTCTAAACAAACTTTGTTGGATGTTCACAATATGTCAATTCATTTGCTTCTGGATACAACTTGTTTGCCTCAAACCATGCAAGAAACATGCTTTGTGCATCTGTATTTTGATTAACAAATGACATAATGTCATCATGTTCATAAAATTTCACGCGTTGCTCATTCTCTAGATGAAAACTAAGTCTCTGAACAGGTGGATCTCTGAAGTTAATATCAAATGAATATATTCTCCAAACGGCTTTGCAATGTTAAATATATCTACAATCGTAGTACATATCAACTTCATCAACATCACTACCATTATTTTGATATATTATATAAACTTGGATTTACTAATATTCTAACCACATGACACTTAGTTGTATTATTTTCTACACACTTTGTATAAATATTTAAAAAGTAGTGAAGTCTTTTTTTAATTATCTATGTTTTTAGAACTAATGTATCACGAACACTTTTCTTTAATTAATATATAATTTAATCCAGTCTTTTTATTTATTATCTTAATCATACAATTATTCCTTGATATTACGGCAATTTGTAAATTTGTAACTCAATAAATGATGTATTGTCTTAATTAATTTATTAATTAATTTGGATTAATAATAAATAGGAATCATATAATTTCCTTTACATCATGTATACCCCTTCATCAAGAAAATTATTTAAAAATATAATAGTTATAATATTTTAACCTTAAGTTATGCTATTATAAATTATGTCTTTTATTTATGAAGAAATTTAAGAAAAACTCACACGTCAATAAAGAATAATATTAATTCAATGAGTTCATATATTTAAATGAAATGAATATAATATTTTGTTATTTTTTTAACATCTCGAGTAAGATATAACATTATATTAGACTACCTCTTATATTAAACTAATTAATCAGTAGCTAAATGTGAATTTCAATATATTAAATGGAGCAACTCATTCTCATCAAACACACATGAATTGTAAAGTAAAATTGATCAAAATTCACAAAGCAAATAAATTGAAGCTTCCAATTATGCAAAAAAAAAAAAAAAACAATAATCTTGCATAATAAGTAAGAATTAATAAATGTATATAATTAGCAATATTATATATCACTTCTAAGATATTTTAAGATATGTTTAATATACGATGGCATACATATTACTTAAATCATACCAAAACATAAAATAAAAAGGGTTGAAAATCTACATGCCTAATTAATTGCTAAATTCATTGAATCACCGTTTTTGAAAAACGTAACTATAACAAATAATATCAGCTACAATAAAAGACAGAAAAAATGCATGAATTCATATTGACAATAAAAAGAAGAAATGTGGCCTACTTTCCTAACCTAAATTCGAGATCTATCTTCTCAATTTGCTTACATCTCTTCCACTTCCACAGAAATCATCTTCATATGTATCACATTCTTCGTCGCAACATCCTTCTTCTAGCCGTATGAGTGGAGATGATCTGATGAGTAGAGTTTTTTTTTTTTTTGCAAAGATTCTTGGATTTGGCGTGAGGGGAATCGCTTGAGCCCGACATCTCAGCCTCGTTCTCTAAAAAGATATTACTAATGTAACACTAAAACATAGCTTGTGAATTATCCTCATCGAATACATCAAACTTGTAAAATTGATTATAAACTATAACAAAAGTTGTAACAATAAATCTATAAAATGTTGATACGTGAAAACATCAAAATGCACTAATTGCATAACAAACTATACGAAAAATAGTCTAACAAAATATGAAAACTCAATCTTAAAATGCAAAAGAATAATTTTTGAATTTGAACAAAAACTAACCAATATTAATGAGAAAAATGAAAAATGATGATTTTTTTCATCAGATTTTCATCCTATTTATACTAATAAATATGTGCAGAATTAAAAGCGCGAGCCACTAATTGTGCTTCACATTCAATTCTTTCATTATATACACATGCATAAATAAATTAAAAATTTATCTAATTTATGAGGAAACAAAATAAGACTGTTTATTATAATAGTCATTTTAATATAATTATTATAAATTTTAGGATTTTGATTTCTTGAATACTTGAATTGCAAATTAGTATATGAATCGTATGAACGGATTACGAATACATAATGTAGCATCGTTTGATAATGAAAAATGAAAAATGCTTTTGTAGCAATATGATAGAATCATAGATAAAGATAATGAGATTATTTTGTAAAAAAAATAACTTCATAGATTATTTATAATTGTATTAGTCCGAAATTCTTGCCATCATTTGTGCTAATTCGTGAATTTATTTACATAATTTCAATTTCTACCATACTAGATCAATTTGTGTTAATTCATGATCAATTTTGTTTCCATAATTCCCGTTCTTGCCATATTAAATCATTGCATAATAGTAACTCATAGAAACTTATTCTTTATTTTATTCATTATATATTTTAGCAATATATTTCCTGTAACATTGTTTTACTTGTTATATATATATAGATTAGTAACAATGTCTAGTTTGATAGATATAGATACTGGGTTTTATTAACTGAGAAAACATTTTCCCCACCCACCAAAATGTATTCCAAATATGTGATCCAAATGAAGATGCCACTTCCATCAAATTGTTGAATTGCCCGAGTCTTATTGGGCTAGCAAGGATGAGCCCAGTTCCCTTAATTTGTTTGGTAAGGCCCCAAAATACAGTCTCCCTCTTTCCATGTATGTAATAGTAGACGTTAGGGGGCTGGGAATAGGTCAGGCTACCCGACAGGGGCCTACGGCCTAGCCTACCACAGGCCAGGCCAGTCGAGGCCAATTTCGTAAATAGGTCAGACTTAGGCTATTTAAAAAGCCTATTTAGCTAAGCAGGCCCGGATTCAGGCTAGAAAATAGGCCTACTAAGCCTAACAGGCCGGCCTATGAAAATAATCATATATTATATAATCAATTAAATATATTTATTATCTAGAATTAAAAATTTATTTATGATTTATGAATAATAAAATAAGTTAAATAAATCATTTGTTACTAAATAATATATTTATCTAATTTATTAAATGTATTTGTTATTGAAATAACATAATATATTTATAACTTAAAAATAAAATATACATAATAAATTTTAAGTAGGCTCTCATAGGCTTTATACAGGCTAAAGATCAGGCCTGTTTCATTAAAATGCCTACTATAGATAACAGGCCAGACTCAGGCCTCTTCAAGTTATAGCAGGCTCAGGCCTTCGGGACCAAAGCCTAGCCTAGCCCAGCCTATTCCCACCCCTAGACTAGACGTGTATTCTTAAATTTAGAATTGCCAACTACATCGTTCATTTAAAAATATAAAAAGAAGTCCTTGGAGTGTGGGTATTGTATGCGTCCAACAGATTTATGATGTAATACCTAATGCAAAAACTAAAAATACTTTTATATAATGTTCCCCAAAAATGAAATGTGGCCTAACAAGCGGAACAAAGTCCAGCGGTCCGATCACTATTATCCTGGACATGCGATCGCCTCAATTGCAACTGATCGAGTCGCTCCTTAATTGCAGCTGTCGAGCAGCTCCAAAAAACCGGTGTTCGGAGCACGCGATAATTGGATAAAAGTGGAGAAGATATGATGAATTTTGTTTCCTACTTAGGCGAGATTTGACCATAATTGCTCGTAGGGTTGGCAATTCGTGCGGATCAGATCCTTATTATACCGATCCGAAAATTATATGTACCGTCAAGTCACAATTCGTATTCGATCTGATCCAATCCATTAATTGATTCAAATCCGATCCGATAAGAACCTGATAGCTATGCAATCTGATAAATTCAAAAATTACCCAATAAAACTTATAATTTGGAAAAAAAAATATGCAACGAAAACCGCATGAATCAAGATTTCATAAAAGTAACCTAAACTTAAAAATTAAAATAATCTATTAAAATTATATAATTAATTATTATATATAAATCAATAAATAAAAATAAAATTAATTATATATAATTTATTGATGAATATCCGAATCTTATTCGATCCGATTAACTGATTATCCGATCGGAAATTTTTGTGTTTTTATCACGTCGATCCGAAAATAATCCGTATCCGATAAGCCTCCATCCATTTCCGTTATTAACTTATTGTAGTGCAGATTCGTGTCGGATTATCGGATCGTGTAAAAAATTACCGCCCCAATCTGTTCTAGATTTGAATAAGAATTATCTTGTACATGGTAAATATAGATTGATATATCTTTATCATATCCAAATCTTATTTCATTATAAATCTGAGGTTTTTCCCTTCTAAATACTTGTAATATTATTATAAAAGAGGTCGAGTTCTCTCTCCCTAAACATTAAATAATAAAAATTCATAATCTTCTACCTGCCTTGTCTTGAGTAATCTTTCTTTATTATCATATTTCTCAAATTTCATCCATCAACACTTTCAATAATTTTATTGTATATAACATCTCGATCCCCTGTGGTAGTAGTCGCGTATCCCATGTTGCAATAATAAATGGAGTAGACCACATGAAATGAAATACACTTGTAACTAAGAATTCAAAAAATCCCTGCAAAATTATTCAGTTCATAATAAATAAATTTATTTTGGTATACCCAGCAACTTGTAAGTAAAAACAAGGCATCTCCAATTTATTAAATCGTCACATGTGCTTCACGTAACATGAAACCACAGAATCTTCAATAGTGACAGTGACAGTGACTTATCCCATGCCACATAATTATTTTCTTTTAAAGATACAAAAATTGATTCTTGATTATTTCAGACAGCAGCAAAGCAATAGGAGAGTGTAAGGGGAAAACTAATTCAAGATTCCCTGATTTCGTTCATGTTAGGGTCCTACTTTTTTTTTTTTTTTTTTTCTATCGATTATACTTTATTTACAACATAAACTACATTTTAATTTTGTCATTTTACTAAGATTCTGCCTCCAATCAAGCAAATATGACACCCTTTTTCTTGTTTGTAAGATATCAGTGTAAAATGTAAATCATTCAAAGTTGTTTTTATACCCCACACGCATATATATTATATCTATATATTTGTCGCATTAAAGATTTTATTAATGGCAATGTTACACTAATAATTAAATATGGTCGGTGAATGACTGCATTAAACATTGTAACCCATTAGAGTAATTAATTCAATATATGCCCCCATTATTTTTCACCATGGCGCTTACATATAAGAAAAAATAAAAATTATTATAGATGGATTATTTTATCCCTATATTCCCAGTTTAGACATTTAAAGTATTATTTTTTTTTTGGATAAATAGGGGAAAATATCCTAAATTATTGATATTTTTGAAAAAAATACTCCAATCTATTTTCATAAGTTAAAAATACACTAATTTTTACTTTTATTTATGATTATACCCTGATCTATTAATATTTTGGAAAAATACCCCAATGTATTATTATTAGTTGAAAATACCACAATCTTTAATTTAATTTGTTTACGAATTATACCAAAACGAGAAATATTATTGACTCACACAAAGATGACAGTCAAAACAACTATCTTCGTCTGTATTAAATTTTATGTATTAAACAATCTATATTTTCCATATATTTTGAAAAGTATTTAAACTTCATGTTCTACTCTTTTTCTTGTTTCCTTTGGTTGGTGTAACGTCCAATCCAAGACGAAAGTGCATACATTACGATACAAGATCACACGTCAAAATACACATTGAGAGAAAAAAATAAGGAATTCATGCAACCGAAGGAAACAAAAAAAAAAAAGCAGAACATGAAGTTTTAAATACTTTTCGGAAGATAAATGCATTTGAATATATAGCAAATATTGATTGTTTAGTACATTAATTTAACACGAACAATGATAGTTGTTTTGACTCCCATTTTTCTGTGAGCCAATCATATTTCTCGTTTTGGTATAATTCATAAACGAAATTAAAGATTGAAGTATTTTTAACTAATAATAATAATACATTGAAGTATTTTTCCAAAATATCAACAGATCAGTATATAATTCATAAATGGAAGTAAAAATTATGGAATTTTTAACTTATGAGAATAAATTGGGGTATTTTTTAAAAAACATCAATAATTTAGAGTATTTAATTTTCTCCTATTTACCCTATTTTTTTCAACGTTGTTCAATTGCCACCTCATGTTTTTTCGATGAGAGGGTCAATAAACTTGACCTATTATGCAGCTTTAACCCTATAATTAATTAATTGAGGTTAAAGTTAAACAAGGTTTCTGCTTTTGCAGTGATGAATTAAGAGCCCACATGCATGGTTTTGTTTTTATTAAAAGGACACTGGGCCACTTTTTATTCATCATTGTTTCAATCTTAATCCATAGCCCTACATTGTTTGTTTCTCTATCATTGATTTCAGGGAACAACATATCATCTTAGCTTGCAGTTTTTGTTTTTTTTGGATGATATATAATCCACACAGTTTTGTTTTTTACATGTATCGAAAAATTCTTTATTAAGTAGTTAATATTCAAGAAAATTAATTCTTCATTCTCTTCCCTGCGTGGGACATGAATTTGTCAATACATATTCCTCAACTCCATAAAATAAAATACCATGTACGTAATTGACTTCAAAGTCACTTCATGCCACATGCAATGAGGTAATAACAGTAGTGTAAATTGCTTTTAAGAGTAAATAATGAATTTCATAGGAGATGACAATGAAAATGAAATGTGCAATTATTATGTAATATTCATCCACATAAGAAGAACTTGTTAGGTCATGACTCATTGCTCGATATGGCTGGACCAAAATTGGGGACCAGTAACATGATTTTAAGATAGGGATGTTGATAGATAGATTGGATTGGATCTCAAAATTAAATTAAAATCGTAGCATATATATGCATACATGTGCGTATATATATATATGTATACATACACACACATAAGCTGAATCTAGTTTATCAGTAAAATAGACACAGCTTTTGCAATTCTGTAGAGCTGCAGAATATAATACTAACTCTCAGACAGATACATTTATAAATATATATTATATTGAGAGATGAAAATATTAAAAAAGAAAGTAAACAAGGGTGGCTTCAGCATCAAAGAGTATGAGCAATATTAATTATTGTATATATGTATGAAATTGTATTGAATTCCGAGGAAAAAAACAAACAGACTTAATTGAATGCTGTAAAAAGATAAGGCAGCTGATATTATTGAAGACAAATAGGGGACCAACTGTTATGTCATAATATATATATTAATTTTACATATATATCTCTCTCTTCATTGATAATAATTAATAATTCTACCGTGAAATCTTGCGCTTGCCGTTGGGAAATGGAGTCTGGTGGCGGGTCATGAGGGTGACGAGGAGATCGGCGAATGCTCCGACGATGAATTTGTGGGTGCTCTTGGGGTTGAGAGAGAGATAGCACATGAGAAGCTCATGCAAGTAGTTCCAATTCTGGTGCACGTCGTGGACGCCACGCGCCTCCACCATCTCTTGCATGGATCGGCGGAAGTCCATGAAGGGGTCGGGGGAGTCGGTGGGTACGGCGATGACGTCCGGCTGGTTGAGCGAGGCCGAGGAGGATGAGGTGGAGGCGATGGAGGAGGAGGAAGAATCAATGATGGAGTTGGAGCGGCCCGGGGAGGAGAAGAAGAAGCGCCTGGAAGCGAAGACGGTGGTGATGTCCGGGGCGGAGGCGGAGGCGGAGTCGGAGTCGGAGTCGGAATTGGAGTCGGCGGTGAAGAGGGAGTTGTAGTTGTTGAATAGGAATGGAGGATTCTCTTGCAGAGGGTGTTGGGGTGACTTGATCTTAGTGAAGCAGAAATTCAGGTTTCTTGACATGATTAATTAGTTTGCTTTATATTTCAATTTTCAGGGAGGAAGAAGAAATAGAGAGAGAGAGAGAAGTGTCGAAGGTATATTTGTTAGTATATGAGAGGCTCAAACTGTATTATATTTATGTGATGAAGTTGATTGAGGGCCATCCCCGACTTGTATCTATCTCAATCGCACATTATCATAATACAAAATTCTTTTTCGAGTTTTTCTTTTTAAATTTAAAGAAAAAACATTTAAGAAGTCTATGTAGATATTAATATAGCTCAATGTATATAATCTTATTAATACAAAAAGGAGGGTTCACGCAAGAAATGTTGAGGAAAAAAGGGATGTTGGCAACCAAACAGATCAAAACTGCAAATTGAAGGTCACATGGTGGTGATGCAACGCCATCTCACCTACCATTTTGCTCTCACTTATTTCCATCACTTTATTTATTTTTAATTACTAACTTATATAGTACTTTCACTCACACATTTATTTCGATTTTGAGTTTCATATTTGTGGATTCCATTTTATAACATAATTAATTAGTCATAACGGTTGAATGTCCCACATTGGCCATGAACCTCGAAGTATATCACTATATAATAGTGGAGATCCCCTCTCCTTACAAGCCGATTTTGTAGGGAGAAGTGGATATCTTTACAATAACTCACACCTGTAAACCAGACCAGATCTTAATTAATTAAATTGCATAATAATAGTGTGTCTGTTTCATTATCTAACTGAATCGGGACCACATATTTTTACAAACTTTACTCCATGGAAATGTCCATTAATATTCAAACCTTTGATCGACGACGAAATTATAAAATCTCGACCCCATAAAATTAGAATTGAGTAATCTTCATAATATTCAAACTCTATATTCACCTCTGATGATGAACAATAGTATATAGGGTGATGCTATTTGGCCAGATTCTGGATGGCCAGAATCCATTAAAATATAAATTTAAATATTTTGATCCATGAAATTGTCTACTATGCCCTTATTCATTTTTAATGAATTTTGGTTCCCAACAAAACAAAAGTGAGTCCTTTCAAATTCATTCTCCAGAAGTAATTATTACTGTTGCCGTAAAAAATTGTATTCCCATTTTTCAACTATTTAATTGTTTCTAAAAATTTACGAAAACTCTTAATTTTAAAAGAAAAAAATATCCAAACCTTTTTATACCAGATTATATTTGAATATTAAGTATGATTTAGTCGATGTTAAACCATGTAGTTTTATTCTAAGTTATATATATTTAAAATATATTTTGTTAATTACATATCATTTCAAAGTTCTTTATTTATACTTATATTAATTTAAACTCACATACTCATATATGTCCTCATAGAAGTTCGACTTTATTCATATTTATATATAATATTATACTATAATTTAAAAGTGAGAGTTTTTAATCCAATTTATAATATAATGAAGTTGTACATACATATTACCATATACTGGCAAATATAATTTATCTTATACCAAAGTGTGATGATGTAAACCAATATTGAGAGTTATATTTGATTTTCTATGGTAATATATTACTATGCATCACACACATCATGAATAAGTTATTATTTCATTAAGCTATAATGTGATTATTAATGTTACATTTGAATTGTGTAGAGTTAGTAATTTTTTTTCAAATGCATATTTACTGGGATTGAGATCCTCTGCAGTGTGAGAGTGCACGGCAGAGGATGCAGTGCAAGTTTCAACCACATACTCTTTTATTTTATATTTTTATAGTATATTTAACTTAAATAATTTTTTTAATATTGTGAGAAACTGCTGCAGATGATCTCAATCCATATTTACTGTTTCAGTCTCAACTTTATGACTTTAATTTTATAATCGTTATCACATTGATCGCAATTTTATGACTTCATATTAATTATTAAAAGTGTTGTGTAACATTATATATCACAATTCTAACACTATTGATTACTATGTTATATTTCGATTTCTCATTTTATAATATTAAAATGCAATTAACAAAGTTGTGTATATATTTTAATTTTTTAATTTTTTTTTTACATATATATAATTTTATTCATTATTATACTTAATATAATATAATTAGGGATGTCAATTTAGCTCGAAACCCGCAGGTTGGCCCGATTAACCCGAGCCAAAATACGGGTTAGGGTAGAGATTGTAACGCCCCCAACTGGCCTTCCCCAACTTTGGGACACGCTACAGTGGTGGTACGATAGTTTTCAAAATATTTTCTTAAACAGCTGAAGACTTTAATAACATAACAAAATAAGAATTTAGAAACGTTGTTCATCTCGTACAGAGATATTTTGGCCCGAAAAAAATTTAGCCCGAATAGCTCGGGACCGAATAACCTGAGGACCGATAGGGTTGAGCCCGAAACCCGACGGGTTGACCCGATTAACCCGCTTATTATTTTTATTGATATATTTTTCATTATTAGAGTACTAAGATCTATTTCTAATATTTAATATGATATTTATTAATTACGTTTTAAGTTATATAATTGTATTTAGTTCAAACAGTACTCAATACATAGTTGAGTTTATTTATTTATGAAGTTAAAACATATTTAAATATTGCTAAAATAAGAAAAATAATGTATTTTTAATAATTAAACTTATCATGATATAAAAATTTGTGATGTGTATTGCATTTTTATAAGACAGAAGTTATATTTTGTTTATTTTTCAATATTTAAAATATTAAAAGAGTGAAAATATATTAAAAATAAAAAATAATTAATAAATTCATTGGCCCGACGGGTTAGCCCGAAAACCGATGGGTTAGGGTTAGGGTCAAAGAAATGATAAATCTGTATTTTTACTACAAAGAAATATTATTTTAAATAAATAATTTAAAAGAATATTTTAGAAATTATTGATTTCTAAAATATTAATACTTATTATTTATAGTTAATTTTTAAATAATTATTAAGATAATATTAGCATATTATACTATATTATCAATTCATGGTTCAATCATGCACCAAATTTAATAGGAATCTCGTATACTGAAATCAATCATTTGGATTGATTCAATAAATTGTTCACTAACAATCTCTAACTTGGTTAGAAGAATTGAGCATTCAGTTAGAAGTTGTAATTAATACAGATTCGACTATCAACTTCTATTATTATAACGCATAAGATATTTCAAAACTATACTCATACATGTAAACTTCATAAAATTCGAACATGTATTAAATTCACAAGTTAAATCATGATTCGAAAAAAAAAATCAAATAATGATGCAATTAACTATATCATAAAACACAGTTAACTTAATTAAACTTTATGATAAACTTTAGAATTATTACATTTTTCATTTTAGCCTAATTTACTCAATTTTTACCCACAATAATAAATAAATAAATATGCAATAAATATTTATTAGTTTTATAAAATAAGATGGAGTATGAATGCTATCCATCATTATTAATTTTACTTTTACGTTTTTATTAAATCAATATATATAAATTATAATATTAGTGTTTGTGCTTATCATCAAAATTTTAATCAAATGTCTATGTAAATAAAATGAATGCCATATAAAATATAATCTATTTTAAGATATATATTAATAAAATATAAAATATATTAATCTCTTATTAGATAACCTCTATTATTTTCAAATACAATATAGAATAATGATAGATAATATTTGTTAAAATAAATAGAATATAAAGTTATTGAAAATATAAATTATATTAAATGGGGAGAGAGAAAACTTTATCATCAATTTATCACTCTAAAGGCTATTTAAGTAAAATAACAATTAATGATAGTATAGATTTACATTTGTACCCTTATCTGGTTGTCCAGATTCTGGCCAAACAGCTTTTTCCTAGTATATAATGTATGTATTTATTGAACACTTTAATCATTTGGGTTTTGAGTTAAGGGGTTGGTATTATGATGGAATAATAGAATATAGTGACACGACCTGCAACCATGAAGGTGCATTAAAAGTGAGTGATCAGCATTTAATTATGTGGGCTAATGTCTGAAACCATTAAACCTCTCATTATCATCACATCATAGTAGTTGGATTAGAATAAATGTTCCATGTGTCTAAATTCATCTTCATTTTCCTATAAATTTCATTGTCCGGCGATAGGGATGCATTTATTTTATGGCGTCGAAAGAGAATAAATGGATAAATAACTACTATATAAAAAATAATATTATTCAGGACTTCAATTAAGACTCGAAATTAATGTGAGTGTGTACACAACTTATTTACCTACAACCATGGAGGTAATAATGGAAGGCCATGTGAGGAAGTTTTTACAATCTTTCACTTCATTCATTATAGGATTTGGACAACTTCAACATTTTCTTTTTTTTTTTTTTCATTCTTTTCTAAATTTAGGTACATTATTTAAATTAGAAAGATTGTTTCAATACGACTCAAAGTCACTTAATCAGTACGATGTTTCGCAAATTGTTGCAGTTGATGTTTGATCCAAAAATATACATTTAGAAAAGTGACTTCCATACTCCAATAAGAATTAATTCTCTTTTAATTAAATCATATTTCAATGTCTCACCACCCATATAATTTAAATGATTGCATTCCAATTTTTAGCTTTGGGTGTAAAACATTCGAATTATTTAACTTTTGGTTTGATGTGTGTTACGTAAATTAAATAAATTGAAGTCGTAAAATAATTTAAATGCATGGTACAATGAGGAAGGCAGCTCTAAAGAATATATCATTAAAAATGATTAAATACATTATCTCGAATTCGGGTGGAAGATGCGCAATTGAACTGAGCCAACCGCTACTGTTGGAAGAGCCGATCGATCTTCATTTATTTTACCGTTTTCATGGATATATAAATTGGCTTATGTTGTGTAATAATTGAATTTTAAGTGAATAAAATAATTAGTAAAAGAAGTTTCATTAATTATTGGAAGAGGCGATGGGCAATAGAGAAATAGTGTGAAGCAATAATAGAGAAGTAGATTATGGGGGAGAAATTTACAAGTTGGGCCCTGAAATGAATGAATGAATGAATGAATCATATATTATAATTTACCGACAAGGATTAGCACATCATAGCTGTTGAGATAGCCTTCGAGACCACTCTCGGGCGGATCTACATGGATGGGAGAGGATTGGAGTAATTAAATTTTTTACTCATTTTGTAATATGGTGATTCAACTTTTTTATGAATTAGTACATTTCATCAATAAGTTATAATGAAGAAAAGGGTTCGAGAATAAAGGGAAAAAAAAAAAAAAAAAGGTATGAGGGGCTAAGAATGAAAAGGAGTCTAAATAATTTGAGTTAATCTCTGGTGAGATTGTGTATTTTTGCGAGATAATAGATTGTATTACGAATAGAATCTATTTTGTACTTAGAAAAATTTGTTTGAAACCTGTATTTTGATCGGAACTAATGTATATTGTACTTATTGTTTTTAAATTGGAATACAATATGATGTACGTAAGTGTAACGCTCCCAAGTGGCCTTCCCTAATTTGAGGTCGCGTTACATTGATGTTTCAGGTTTTGTCAAACATTTCTTCGATCAAATACATAAGCTGAAGATTTAAATAAATATAAAAGATATTTAGGAACAAAAGAGATTGTACTTCGAGTCATAAGTTTAAATAAAACAGTAGTTCACACATTCAAATATGTCAAAAGATGGGAAGGGTAAATCAGAGAGTGTAGCAGCGTGTGTGTAACGTGGCGGAGATATGCATATGATGATGCATATCTCAGGATCTATGAGTTCAAAATTTTTCACTTCGCCTGTTTATACCCCTGCTCGCCTATCCTTGCTGCTCAACCTGCGTATTTTAGAAATAATACGAGGGGCTGAGTACTACTATACCCAATGAGAAACATGCCCGAAAACATACATTATATATGAGAAGTGCTATGCAACTCACACAGATAGACACGGAGTTTTGTTGAAAGGAACCGTGCTATCTAAAACATTTTATTTTGCACGCGTGCTATTTACATGTTATTATATCTGTTTCAGTGTTGTAACTGGAAGTTGGCCGGCTTCCAAGTTACGATGATCAGTCAGGAATGCAAATACACTCAACTACTGTCATCTAAGTGCACTAGTCTCAGTAATCCAGTTTGAGACCCGATCGTTTAAATGTTATTCCCTGGATCCAAAACACAAGAGGATTTCCACCTTATTCCAACCACAAGTGGGGACAGTTTACCCAATTCACAATCACAAGGGGGCTTCTACCCCAATTCACTAAATGAGTTCTAGCGCAGTTATGAAACCTGGTTCTAAACTCATTAGTAATACTCTCTGTCGATTCCCATCGACAGAGGACAGATACAATAGCACAAAACATGCATAGCAATCTCAGTTTAAAATAAAACAGTTTTAACACATTTTCGAAAAGAAAACACACATTTCGTTTGTACTGAAATAGTTTCCCACCTGGTGTTAGGCTTTATGGTATAGATGTCTTTCCACTAGTATGAGCTTATCTGATCCTTGCTTCAAACTCCTACAACATAATCAAGGTCAACTAATTAGGATAGACGATCTAGGACAATAGCGAATTCAACCAACATCACATAACCAACTCATAATCACTTCAACCCTAACATAATTCTCATAATTTCCTTCGATCCAAACCGACGATGTTAACATCTCATTTTACAATCCAATGCATGATTATACACCTAACATGCAGCTATAATCGATATATAAGCTTAGGGATCAAGCATAATTCGATTATGAAAAGAAACTAGTCAAAAATCAAGTTTTAATCATGAAAGCCGCAGCCCGTTCCGAACGGAACACGTCCGTCCCAAACGGGATGGACGTTCGGAATTAAATGCCCAGCCGAGGGCTGTCCCGAGCGGGACACACCCATCCCGAACGGGATGGGTACCCTGCTGCTGAATTAATTCCGCCGAGACGTGTCCCGAGCGGGATGCTTCCGTCCCGTTATGGACGCGTCGTCTTCCTCGCGAACTCGCCGGAAATTTACGCCTGAAACTCAATATATATACCATTCCAACCATCCGATTACACATGCAATTATATATAAACCCTCCCTAGACTCCCTAGAGTACGAATATCGCCTTCAAACACGAGATTAACACAAAAAACGAAGGGTGTAGAAGGCTCATCGGAAAACCTTCTTCACGGCGGCGACGAGCTTTTCCGGCGACCAAACTCAAGGTTCTTGGTATCAAAATGCCCCCTAACCTACATAGAACATGAAAACACAACCAAATATCCGATTAGACTCCGATCTAAGGGAGTTTGTTCAGCAAAACGAGAAAGAAGAAACCAAAAACCCACCTATCTTCTTTCTTCAATATCTTTTTCGTTTCTCGTCTTCTCGGAACCCACTTAATATCAATTTGAAGCTCGGAGGAAGAGCTACACAATGGTGGTGTTCTCTTGGTCTGGGGTGGCCGGAGTTGGCCGGAAACTTGCCGGGAAAGTGGTCTGACGGGGAAGGGTTGGGTTTGGGAGTGATGAGCTTTTTCTCTCTCCAGCTAGAATAAGGTGGAGGGTGAAATGAAGTGAAATTTTCCTATTTATTTGTCCATAATAATTCCCAATTCCTCATAATAAACATAATTATGTTAATACATATATATACATATATATATCAATATCCAATTAAATTTCCCATATTTTCTTATAACTCATAAACCATGAATTATTCACTTCACTTTAATACTCATTCCATCTCTTGAAATCCATATTTTTCATGATTTATCTATTCCCATTTCTTGATAATTCCTTCAATTAAATCCAAGCTCAATTACTCAATAGCAATTTAAAATAGAATCGAGAGCTCTCAAAATAATTGATACACAAATTGAGGAGAATTTCTCTTTAATAAATCGATCAAGCCTTACATTCGTTTAATTACATGCGGGGTATTACATCCCCTCACCCTTATATAATTTTCGTCTTGAAAATTAAAACGCTTCAAATAGTTCGGGATATTTCTCCTTCATCTTCTCTTCCAGCTCCCAAGTCGCTTCTTCACGCTCATGATGACTCCAAAGCACCTTTACGAGCGGAATAGACTTATTTCTCAGCTCCTGAATCTTACGATCCAAAATAACTTCCAGTCGCTCTTCATACTGCAGATCCAGATTTAGAACTACTTCCTCTTGGCGAATCACGTGCCTGGGATCGTACAGATACTACCTCAACTGCGACACGTGAAACATACTATGAATATTACCCATGCTCGGGGGTAGTGCCAATTTGTACGCTACTGGACCAATGCGCTCTAAGATTTCATAAGGTCCCACATAGCGCGGTCGTAGCTTGCCTTTCACTCCAAATCTCACTATTCCCTTCGTAGGCAAAACTTTGAGGAATACCTTGTCTCCCACATCGAAGCACAACTCCGTCCTTCTCGAGTCAGCATAAGGCTTTTGTCTGCTCTGTGCTTCCCTTATTCTTCCTCTGATTTGCCGGACAATTTCAATCATCTCATTCACCGCGTCCGGTCCAATAACTTTCCTTTCTCCTACCTCGTTCCAATACAGAGGCGAACGACATTTCCTTCCATACAGAGCCTCGTAGGGAGCCATTCCGATTGTTGCCTGATGACTGTTATTATAAGCGAACTCAATCAAAGGCAAAATCGGCTCCCAACTGCCTCCTCGATCTAAACCACTGTTCTTAACATGTCCTTGAGAGTTTGAATGGTCCTCTCGGATTTACCATCTGATTGTGGATGAAACTCCATACTGAAATTCAGGCGAGTCCCCAACTCGTGTTGTAGACTCATCTAGAATCGAGATGTAAACTTTGCATCTCTGTCAGACGTAATAGATTTTGGCAGTCCGTGCAGTCTGACTATCTCTCGGACATAAATCTGAGCCAATTTGTCTGATCCATAGTTCACTTTGATCGGTAAGAAGTGAGCACTCTTGGTTAGACGATCCACAACAACCCATATCACCGTATTCCCTTTATGTGACCTCGGCAATCCCATCACAAAGTCCATGGTGATATGTTCCCATTTCCACTCAGGGATGTCTAACGACTGCAACTTTCCATACGGCCGTTGATGTAACGCCTTAACTTGCTGACATACTAAACATTTCTCCACGTACAAGGCTACATCCTTTTCTATACCATCCCACCAGTACCTAGTTTTCAGATCTTGGTACATTTTAGTACTTCCTGGGTGAGCGGTATACGGCGTATCGTGAGCTTCACTTAAGATCTCATTCCTCAACTCCTCACCATTCGGCACTAAGATTCTGTCTCTGAACAACAATGCACTATCAAGTGCTTCCCGATACTCTCCCACTGGCTTGACATGCAGCTTCTGATGTAACTTCTCTATTTATGTATCTCCCTTCTATGCCTCAATAATTCTCTCTCTTAGATCCGGAACTACTGTTAATACTGCTACTTCGCACCTCTTCCTCTCCGAAGGCGATATCACTTCAAGACTAAGCTTCTCAAACTCTCTAATTAATCTGCCCTCTCTTGTAAGCATACAACCCAACTGTGATTCTCCTTTCCTGCTTAAGGCATCAGCTACTGAATTAGCCTTGCCTGGATGATAATTTATCATCAAATCGTAATCATTCACGAGTTCTAACCATCTCCTCTGCCTCATATTCAGATTCTTTTGTTCAAAGAAGTATTTCAAACTCTTATGATCAACGAATATAGCACACTTCACTCCATAGAGATAGTGTCTCCAGATCTTTAGAGCATGGATTACGACCGCTAACTCTAAATCATGAGTTGGATAATTCACTTCATGCGGTCTTAACTGCCTTGATGCATAAGCTATCACCTTCCTGTCCTGCATCAATACGCAACCTAGCCCATTCTTAGACGCATCGGTATAAACTTCAAAATTTTTATCTGATTCCGGCACAGCCAAGACTAGCGCGGTTGTTAACAGTTGCTTCAACTTCTGGAAGCTCTCTTCACACTCCTCTGACCATACGAATTTCACACCCTTCTGCAGTAATTGAGTCTTAGGCTTCGCGATTTTTGAGAAGCCCTAAATAAATATCCTGTAATAACCAGCTAAACCCAGAAAACTGCGAATCTCGTTCGGCGTAGTTGGTGACTTCCAGTCCATCACTGTCTGAATCTTGGCTGGATCTACCTTGATTCCGTCCGCCAAAACGATGTGACCCAAGAACGTCACTTCTCTCAGCCAAAATTCACACTAGCTGAATTTGGCATACAGTTTCTCGTCCCTCAAGGTCTGTAATATTGTTCTCAGATGTTGTTCATGCTCCACTTCGCTCTTCGAGTATATCAGAATGTCGTCAATATACACCAACACGAAGTTGTCAAGATATGGATGAAATACTTGATTCATTAAATCCATGAACACTGCAGGTGCATTCGTGAGTCCAAACGGCATTACTACAAACTCATAATGACCATATCGAGTTCTGAATGCTGTCTTCAGAATATCCTCCTTCCGAATCTTCAGCTGGTGATACCCCGATTGAAGATAGATCTTAGAGAATACCTTTGCTCCCTTGAGCTGATCGAACTTCAGCGTCAACTTATTCAGCTCCCTATAATTAATGCACATACGCATCGATCCATCCTTCTTCTTCACGAATAGAACCGGTGCACCCCATGGTGACACACTAGGCCATATATAGCTCATGTCCAACAGTTCTTGTAGCTGGACCTTTAACTCTTGCAACTCCTTCGGGGCCATGCGGTACGACGCTTTAGAAATTGGTGCCACCCCCTGTTCCTGGTCAATTGTAAACTCCACCTGCCTATCTTGTGGTAACCTTGGTAGTTCCTTCGAAAATACATCCTCGAACTCTCTTACTATGGGCACATCTTGCACTGTTAATTCTGGCTTCTCTTCTCCTTCCAAGTATACTAAGAAGGCTTGGTTTCTTGCCTTACGCAACAACTTCGTTGCTTGAATCGCAGAGATTACAGGTACTCTCTGCTTCTTCCTAAACCCATGCACAAATGCTTCTTCATTCCCCTGCTCTGGAATGATCACTCGCCTCTCGCGACATAAGATCGTCGCCTTATTCTCCGACAACCAATCCATTCCTAGGATTATATCTACATCATGTATGTCCAGTACATTTAACTCTGTCACTTGAATCTCATTCTCGTCAAGCTTGATTCTCAAGTCCCGGCACACTAAAGTAGAAATAGTGGTTTCCCCTGAAGGTATCACTACGTTCAAGTCTTGACTATTCCTTTCTACCTTAAGTTTCAAAGCCTCAACACATGCAGATGAAATGAAAGTATGCAATACTCTAGTATCAAACAATACCATAACAGGTATATCATTAACTCACCTCATACCTGCCAGATTCCCATCGTCCTGGTTGCCATCCAGAGCGTAGGCTCGCGCTCTCCTTTGTTGTCCATCACCACCTTGCTGGTTACCCTCTTGGTTCCTGGGTGGAGCCTGATTGCCCTGCCTGCCTCCTTCTCTAATCCCGACATTGCCTCTCCATGGCTGGTGGTGTCCTCTGATGGCTCTCAACTGCTGGTTCGCCGACTTTTGGAAATTTTGGCGATTTCCACCCTAAGCTGGCGGCGTCGGATAGTGGTTGGCGTGTAGTGACCTTGGCCTCTACAGTTATACTCCCTCCGGCCCATGTAATTAGTCCCATTTGGTTTTGGCACGATAACCAATGTTAGTGAGTGTAGTGGAATTAATATTTTATTGATGAGTGTAAAAAAGTTTGCCATTTTAGGAAATGGGACAATTAGATGGGACGGACAAAAAAGGCAAATGGGACTAATTTCGTGGGACGGAGGGAGTAACATCTAATTGCATTTCTCTGGCATCCTCTGGTATGCCTCCTGCCACACCTTTGGAATTTTTCCGGCCCTGCTTGGTCACACCTCTGAGCCTGCTGGGGATTGTACCTCTGAAAGTTCTGCTGGTAAGGCCTTCCCAGGAAGTTCTGTTGTCGGCCCTGGTCATGGCGCTTCTAACTGCCCTGACCTTGAACAAACTGCCATGGCGGCTCCTCCCACTTTCTCTTCTGAATTAGAACTGGGGCCTGTACCTCCTGTACTCCCCAATCCGGTATTTTCTTCTTATTTTTTGACGCTTCAATGTCCAAAGCATGGCTCAACAACTCCTGGTAGCTCAAACCTTTCATGGTTGCCAACTGCGTGCGGATTTCTTCGCACAAACCATCTCTAAACTTTTCCGCCATCTTCTGTGGCGTCCGCCAGATGCAGCGCCATTTGGAGCATCTCACCAAACTTCGTGTCGTACTCTTCCACGGACGCTTCCCTTGTTCAAACAGGAAGAACTCCACTTCCCTTTCCTTCCTATACTGCTTTGGAATATACTTCTTGAATAAAGCCTCCTTGAATCTCTCCCAACTCAGATGGTCCCTCTCTGCTGGTGCGACCGACTTCACATAAGTCTCCCACCATCTATCTGCCTTTCCCTTCAGCTGGTAAGACATGCAATTAATCTTCTCCTCCTCTGAACATCTCATGTGCTTGAAAATCTTTTCAAGCTCTTTTACCCAATCTTCTGCAGCTGCTGGGCCTCCGGTCCCATCAAATGTTGGAGGCTGCTGCTTCCTAAATGTTTCCACCCACTTGACCGAAGGAATCTCCGGTGCGTTTCCATGTGGTGGTGGAAATTGTCCTTGCTGTCCTACAGCAATCTCTTCATCAGACAATATCTCGAACTCCTCATACTCTTGGTTAATAGGGGCCTCCTCCCAAAGTGGTTCCTCATATATCGGTTGTGGGTTTGCTCTCCCACGTCCCCTGCCTCTCTGGCCTCTACCTCTACCTCGGTCACGGCCTCTGCCTCTGCCACGACCTTTTCCTCTGCCCTGCTCAATATATTCCATTGATTCTCTCTGCAAAACAATACTAGTCAACACCTCACAATAATCTCAACAAAATATCCATTTACTCAATCAAAAGATCTTAAACAACCATCAATCAATAACATAAACAAATGAATCCTTCAATAGCCAAATAATTTCGCATCACCACGTTCTCTTGTCAATCCTCATAATAAGGTCCACAAAATGACAACATACATCAATAATAACCTCAAAAGGTCCAAAACGAAATACTAAACAACTAAAATGATAAAGTCATAACATCTATCACTCAGATCCCTCAGACGGGTCCTCCTCCTCCTCGTCATTATTCTCTGCCTTCACCTGCTCCTTGCCCCTGTCCTGAGCTATCGGTCTCCAACCTCGGCTGTGTTGGGATATGTATACTGAAAAGCATAATTGATCAAGCGTTTGTAT
>JAPKLW010000427.1:272056-292930 GCA_026898455.1 Plectranthus barbatus
TAGGCTTTATGGTATAGATGTCTTTCCACTAGTATGAGCTTATCTGATCCTTGCTTCAAACTCCTACAACATAATCAAGGTCAACTAATTAGGATAGACGATCTAGGACAATAGCCAATTCAACCAACATCAGATAACCAACTCATAATCACTTCAACCCTAACATAATTCTCATAATTTCCTTCGATCCAAACCGACGATGTTAACGTCTCATTTTACAATCCAATGCATGATTATACACCTAACATGCATCTATAATCGATATATAAGCTTTGGGATCAAGCATAATTCGAATATGAAAAGAAACAAGTCGAAAATCAAGTTTCAATCATGAAAGCCGCAGCCCGTTCCGAACGGAACACGTCCGTCCCGAACGGGATGGACGTTCGTAATTAAATGCCCAGCTGAGGGCTGTCCCGAGCAGGACACACCCATCCCGAATAGGATGGGTACCCTGCTGCTGAATTAATTCCGCCGAGATGTGTCCCGAGCGGGATGCTTCCGTCCCGTTCGGGACGCGTCGTCTTCCTCGCAAACTTGCCGGAAATTTATGCCTGAAACTCAATATATATACCATTCCAACCATCCGATTACACATGCAATTATATATAAACCCTCCCTAGACTCCCTAGAGTACGAATATCGCCTTCAAACACGAGATTAACACAAAAAACGAAGGGTGTAGAAGGCTCACCGGAAAACCTTCTTCACGGCGGCGATGAGCTTTTCCAGCGACCAAACTCAAGGTTCTTGGTATCAAAATGATCTCTAACCTTCATAGAACATGAAAACACAACCAAATCTCCGATTAGACTCCGATCTAAGGGAGTTTGTTCAGCAAAACGAGAAAGAAGAAACCAAAAAACCCACCTATCTTCTCTCTTCAATATCTTCTTCGTTTCTCGTCCTCTAGGAACCCACTTTATATCAATTTGAAGCTCGGAGGAAGAGCTACACAATGGTGGTGTTCGCTTGGTCTGGGGTTGCCGGAGTCGGCCGGAAACTCGCCGGGAAAGTGGTCTGACGGGGAAGGGTTGGGTTTGGGAGTGATGAGCTTTTTCCCTCTCAAGCTAGAATAAGGTGGAGGGTGAAATGAAGTGAAATTTTCCTATTTATTTGTCCATAATAATTCCCAATTCCTCATAATAAACATAATTATGTTAATACATATATATACATATATATATCAATATCCAATTAAATTTCCCATGTTTTCTTATAACTCATAAACCATGAATTATTCACTTCACTTTAATACTCGTTCCATCTCTTGAAATCCATATTTTTCATGATTTATCTATTCCCATTTCTTGATAATTCCTTCAATTAAATCCAAGCTCAATTACTCAATAGCAATTTAAAATAGAATCGAGAGCTCTCAAAATAATTGATACACAAATTGAGGAGAATTTCTCTTTAATAAATCGATCAAGCCTTACATTCATTTAATTACATGCGGGGTATTACAGTAAGTATAGCAAATGATTTATTTATGCTTAAATATATCATATGAAAAGCTTAAATACATTTTGTTACCGTACGAAATGATTTTGATTGGAATTCTCTGTACAGAAACAATAATTTCATTTGGGTTCTGAACATAATTCTCTAAGTGAAAAATGAATTCCGTTCAAAATCCGCTTTATTATTTCGCCGCTTCACACAAACGCACTGTCTCATTCAAGTCTTTCCCAAATAATTGTTTATTTTTACTTAAATTTATATTTTTATTAGATAAAATCTAATGTAGTTCCGCTGCGAATATTTTTTAGATCCGTCATTGAGTTGTTGATTTGCAAACCCAATGCCACATTGGTAAAAGAATGAATAGTTTCATTGTATATAAAGTCCACATAGCTCTTATAGTTTGAGACCTTTTACAGTGAAGCTTAGATTATGTTTATCAGCAGCCGGGCCAGCCGCCCAACCACCAAACCACAATTTTACAAAGTTTATCAATAACCATCCAACCACACCATTATACATACTTATTTTATTTGGTTTATTTAATTTTATTTTTAAAATAAAATTATTACTTATAATTGAATTAATAAAAACATAGAAGAAATGATGATATTTACTTTGGTATAAAAATTGTCCATTAAATTAAAGTGTACAATTAAATATAAGAAAGTATTGTTGAAAATATACCAAACTAAATTTATATAAAAATAGTACAAATGAAATTAATTAGTATATATATATATATATATAAATTTAAAAATAAAATATATATATCAAAATTAGTCTCTATTTGTAGATAATCTATAATTATAAATATTGGTATATTTATTATTTATATTTATATTATTATATAAAAGATATATGAATATTATTATTGTATCTATAAAAAATTAATGAGCCAATTAAATAGGAACAAGTGTCAAACTACAATTAGTATATTAATAAATAACTATAAAAAATGTGTGGGGCCCAAAGACTATTTGTGGCCTATTTGGTTTCTTGTCACCTTCTTTCCATAATTTTATACCATTTTTTATTTTTAAAAAATTTATTTATTGATGTGGCAGATTGGGTTTGGGGTGAGAGGTTATTGTTATTTGTACTCGTAAGGGCTTGATCAACCTAAAATGGATAATATCATACTAAAGCATTTGTGTACGTCCCAACAAGTGATAACATATGTGGGAATGAGAACCCACCACCGCTTAGATTCAAACGGAGTTAGGGGGACCAAGTTTGTGCTGGACTCTGATATGTATGACCGAATTGGTGAAGGACTCGTGTATAATTGTTGGAGGCCCTCTACGAACAACAAAGATAACTTGAGGGGAGGCCATGAATATTTGATCATTCGACGAGAAGCCACAGATATATAGTCCTTTGTTTTGAGGGAAGATTATTGGGTATGACAAACTCAACTTTCCATATTGGTAAGAAATGAATAATTTCCTTGCATATAAAACTCTATACAACTTTATTAGTATAAAGTTTTTGAGAAATACAAAAAAAAAAAAAAATAGAAAGAGTTTGATCAAGTCAAAACGGATAATGTTACCCTAATCTATAAACCAGCTTCACAACAATGATTATGTTAATTAAATATATCATTTTATATTAAAACTTAAATATTAATAAAATTATATATATATTTATTTTGCATAAACTCTTAGTAAATTATTTAAAAATAATTTAATTTCTAATCATTAATTTATAGATGCAATTATTATCTAAAATGTTCTCTACATTTTAGTTGTTTACAATTATCATTAATTTTACAAAATTCTTCCGTAGGAGAAATCATACTTGTAATTCTTAAAATAGTAAACAAGATAAATCAGCTTATATTTAATGTTTCAAAGAAATAATGATATAATAATAATTATTATTATTATTATTATGTTGTAATTGTTTACTAAATATCCATACATATATATTATTGAGGTTCGATTTATCAGGATAATGGAGCCCTTGTAATTCGTTAAACAATAACAAGCAACAACAAAGAGAAACGATAGATAATGAACGAAACGAGGAGAAATTATAACGATAATTCGATAAGAATGAGTAAATAAACGAGATAAAGCGTTGTACGAATAAGAATCGAGACTATAATGTTTAGAAGCGTGAATTAAAGAGATAATGCGTATTATTTAATTCAGAGATTCTGCAGATGTTCCGGCAGCGTTACATTGTAATTTTTAGAGCATAAATCAGATACAAAATTTGAGTCCCTCACCCCTATTTATAGACATGATAGGGGGATGCGTCTAACCTAACCCTAAGAATGGGCGAGCTCGTGCTTGCCGTGAATCTTGGAACTGCTCCGCATTTTTTAGGGTTGGTTAGGGCTTCCAACGGTCACGCGCTGCCAGGCTTCTAAGGTTTTCTTGTCTGCTTCCTCGCCACTGACCCTTTGTCGTGCTCGATGCTGAGGAGCTCGGAGGGTCAGTTCCAACCTCTGGACTTAGATGATTCCGGACTGTTGGAATTATGCTCTGGTCATCGGGGAGCACGTGGTTGCCGAAAATCCCGCAGGAGTTTCTTCCTCTCCTTGGTGGTGAGTTCATCGTGGTAGATTTAGAGGACAAGTTGGGGTCGACGTTGACCTCATGTCTTAGGCGCTTTTGTGTGCTTCCTTCACTTCAAATGGGCCTGTGACTTCGGGTTGTCGATTACTTGGGTCGTTGAGCTTAGTGAGCTTGACCCTCGGGGGCCAGTCCCAATAATAGTCCCTTTTGATTTCTGGGCCTATTGCGGATAGACACTGGAATCAAAACTTCTAGTCGGAATGCATTACAGAGTGCGGATTTTCAAGGCATCCAATAGACTATCCTCGGGGCCCGAGAGGTGCTTCCGGAGAGAGCAGCTCTGGTAGGAAATAATCGGGATACTACTCTGTGCCAGTATGAAGATTCCTTGGGAATGCAAGCATATGGTTGTATCGGGAGGCACCGGGATGCTGTCCCGTAGACCAATGCATGGGTTTGGAAACCACGCGGGATAGAATCATTCCGGGGAATATTCTCTTGCATAGGGCGTTACCCTCATGGGTGCACTCTGTCTAGGCTCCAGGGAGCGCTTGCGGGGCAAGTCCCGGTGAATCTTAGGGCACTAATGGGTTTCCTTGGGGAAGTCCCATGTTCCCGTTGATCGTGTCGATCCCGTCGGAGTTTGTCCTGCGACTGTAGGCTTTAGCCTGCGCCTTTGGTGACCGAGTCGGTGGCAAGGCTTATTCAGGGTCGCCTGCGAGCCCCGAGTGTGCTCAGTTTTGAGCATGAAACCATTAAGTTTGGGGTTGTTTCGATCTTGAGGTCTTTTCCCTATTATCTGCTTGCGTGTGTTTTTCTACGGTTTGTTTTGCAGGGGACCTCCTTTTTGGTTATGGCGGTCTTGCATTTGTCTTCCGTTTCATTTTCAAAATTTTAGAATACAAGAGACGGGTTCATCGGGTATTCAACCGTGGTTGATATTTGACACTCATCCGACTGCGATAAGACGACCTCATCAGGATCTAAAGGTGGTTGGTTTGACCGTGGACCAAGCGACGATAACCTTGGCTCCGAGGGTAGCTCTGATCGTGGAGGGTCTGGCCATGGGGGTGAGGAGGACAGCAGGACCCCTTTGTGCTGATGGTGGTCGATAAGACCGATGCCGCTTCATCCGATGCCTATGCTGCTCGTGTGATGAAGATCCTCGACGGCAAGATCAAGGTCGAGGACAAGGATGAGGAATAAAAGGAAACTAAGGATGATCAGTGAGCCCTGAGCGCGACCAGTAGTGAGCCGAGCATGGTTAATGGTGAGCCTCGAGCACGGTGAGTACTTAGTAGTGAGCCCCAAGTGTGGTCAGCGTTGAGTGCTGAGGGTGGTCAATGGTGAGCCTCGAGTGCGGTCAATAGTGACCCACGGTGTGCAATTCGCGTCACCTCTAGTCAACCTCGAGCCTTTTTTATTGTCGATGGTGAGCTCGACTGTTCGGCTGAAAAGCATGAAGCGATGGGTCAAGGTCCGACGCTCAAGTTAGTAAGGGTTCTGATAAAATAATCTGATTGAAATATAGTAAGGATAGAACATGCGTATCTGTATACTAGTGGTAGTGTCTTTTCAAATGTTTGACATTTCAGCTGTTGGGTGCTTCTCTTCCCTCTAACATTTCGAGCCGGTGAGCCCTGTGCCTTAGGACTTTAGTGATCTTGTAGGGGTCTTCCTAGTTAGGGGCCAGCTTTCCTGCGTTGAGCTCCTTTGTATTTTGAAACACTCTTCATAGTACTAGATCGTCTGTTTGGAAGTTTCGTGGTTCGAGCCTTCTGTTGTAGGATCTTTTGATTTGCAGCCATCGTTGGGATGCTTTTGATGAGACGTCATCCTTTATTTTGATAGTCCCTGTGATCCATGTACCTCAAACTCGAGGACTCAGGCTTCGACCAATCTTGTTTCCGGGCCTCAGCGAGCTCGGCCGCCTTCTGCTCGTTCATTCGAGCAATGCGGTTCAGTTCGTCCTCTTCCCAGTTGATTTCTGCCCATGCCTCGACGAGCACCGAATCCATGTCATAACATGGATGGCTGGTCAGATCGCGGTATAACTTGGATGTGATGTCGAGCCCGTTCTTAAATGCGTAGACTGCTGTTTGGGGTGGACAGTGGGGAATGGATGTGAGTTCGCGGTTGAATCATCCAACATAGGACTTGAGCAACTCTCCTTTCCCGATGTGCATACTATTGAGTGCGTTGAGATGTTTGGCTACACACCTGCAGTTGGAGTACTGCTTTCTGAAAGCATAGTGTAGCTCCGAGAAAGTCGAGATGGAATTCTTTGACAGGTTGACGAACCATTGGAGTGTCGGGCCGGTGAGCCTGGACCCAAAACTCTTGCGCAAGTAAGCTTCACGGATATCCGCTAGTACAGAAGTAGTCAACATCTTCTACTTGTAGAGAGCGATATGGTCCTCAGGATTCGTCGTTCCGTCATACAACGTGAAAGACGGGGGAGCGAACTTTGCGGGGATGTCCATATTTGTGATGTCAGGCGTGAATGGCGAGTCGGTGTAGCTATCACGGGGATGATGGACTCGAAGAGGGCCATTCGTGCCTCTATCCATCATTCGTACTCGCTGTGTGGATCGACCACATCACATCAGTCGGTATAGACCACTTCAGATCGGTCGGTGTTGACCAGGTTTCTATGCAGCCCCAGCATCACAGGGATGGTTATATGCATTTTCTCCATGTTCAGGTCGGTGTAGAAGTCACGTTGGTTGGTGTTGACCATGTTTCTACGCAACCCCAACGTCACAGTATTGGTCATATGCATTTTCTCCATGTTTGGGTCGGTGTAGACCACGTCATGTTGGTTGGTGTTTACAAGGTTTCTATGTAGCCCCAGCGTCACAGGGTTGGTCGTATCCATTTCCTCAATGCTATTGCGTCGACCGGTGTTGACCTCCATGTTTGGGTTGGCGTAGACCACGTCATCAAGGTCTGCACGCGACTTGTCAACCTTGGCTCCTCGATGATCGGGCGACTTTTGAAGATTTTCACCTCATTGCACAGGTGGTGGTTCTCTTTTCATAGCTCGTAACTCATCGCGTGGAGTTCTGTGACCCGGGTGTCCATGTCTTTCATATGTCATCAACTCTCCTCCGATTTTTTAGCAAGACGAGCCAGCATTGCGTTCAACATTTTTGGCGGTACGGCCTGCCAATCGGAGGCCTACTGGGTTCACAGGAAGAGTTCCTCCATGGGGATGAGATCAACCATTCCATCGGGTCCAATGGGAGAATTCCCGATTGAGTTGACAGTTTGGTTGCCAGTTCTCTCGTTGTTACCTACCATCAATTCAGAAAGATAATTCCAAGAGCCCTACGGTGGGTGCCAAATGTTGAGGTCCCATTTATCGAGATAATGGAGCCATTAGAATTCGTTAAACAATAACAAGAAACAATAAAGAAGAGTGATAGATAATGAACGAAACGAGGAAAAATTATAAGGATAATTTGATAAGAACAAGCAAATAAATGAGATATAGTGTTGTACGAAGAAGAATCGAGACTATAATGAAAAGAAGCGTGTATTAAAGAGATTATGCGTATTATTTAATTCAGATATTCTACAGATGTTCCGGCAGCGTTACAACGTAATTTTTAGAGTAGAAATCAGATAAAAAATTCGAGTCTCTCACCCCTATTTATAGACAAGATAGGGGGGATGCGTCTAACCTAACTCTAAGAATGAGCGAGCTTGTGCTCATCACGGATCTTGGAACTGCTCCGCATTTTTTGGGGTCGGTTAGGGCTTCCAACGGTCGCATGCCGCCAGACTTCCTCGCCACTGACCCTTCGTCGTGCTCGATGCAAAGGAGCTCGGAGGGTCGATTCCGACCTCTGGAATTAGATGATTCGGGACTCTTGGAATGATATTTTGGTCGCCGGGGAGGACATTGTTGCCAAAAATCCCGCATGGGTTGCTTTCTCTCCTCGGTCCCCACAAGGGTTGCTTCCTCTCCTCGGTGGTGGGCTCATCGTGGTCGATATAGAGGACAAGTTGGGGTCGATGTTGACTCCATGTCTTAGGTGCTTTTGTGTGCTTCCTTCACTTCAGGTGGGCCTGTGACTTCGACCTGCAAATACTAGGGTCTTTGAGCTTAATGGGCTTGGCCCTCGGGAGCCCGACCCAACATATATTATAGTATACCAAGTTAGTCGACAAAATAAAAAATAAAATATAGAAATTGATGTTAGTGTGATAGTGTTATTACTACCTATGTTAGACGATATAGGGATTTGTCATAGACCCAGAAACCATGGACTCCGAGGCTAGGCGACGGGTTGGAGGTATTGAGGGAAAGGGTGTGCTCACCGCAGTTGATGGAAGTAACAGGTTAAGGCATTTGGGTTCGAGCAGACATGAGATGAAGAATTCTAAGGGTTGAGTTGTTCATAATTTAAGTTAGATGGAAAGTGGGCTTTTGTTGGGTTGGGAGTTTATGGACTAGATTAAATAATTTGGGTGTTGAGATATCAAACCCATTTCTAGTTATTTGGTTTTGGCCCATGTGTTTGGCCTATTATATTTTCCCTTAAATATGTGTTCGATACACATTTTATGGAAGAAACATTTACCCTAAACTTCTCTCTCTTTCTATCTCTCTCATTCGCCTATCTTTCTATTCAAGTAATTACAAGGAAAAATCATAAAAATAGCTACAAGAATTACAAGGTGCTAACATGATTCAATATGATCAAAACTTTAAAAAAAAAACAAGAATAAAGTGTACTCATCTATTACTTTTTTTAATAATGAATCACTGGAATTAATAATATAATTAATTTAGCATGTTTTTTCAAGTATCCACCCAACATCTAAATTAATATAATATTTGAATTAATTTTTATAATTTATTGACTAAGGATAATTTCCACTTAAACATATCCCCACATGATACATATAGGTTCAAATGATTTATTTGCTGAGAAAATTATCTGCAACACAAACATTAGGTAGTTTGAAAATGGGCCCAGGCCTTTTGAGGCCTGTTGTGACCCAAAAATGAGCAGGCCCATATTCGGGATCCATCAAAGAAGAAAGCCCGTATCCAAGAAAGAAAGAATTGTCCAAGGGGTGTAGCTCGAACGATATATAAGTACTAACCGAGCAGCAAAGCCGAGCTAAGGCGGAGGTTCGAGCTGGAAGCTCGAGCTCGAGCTCGGACTCAGACTAATAAAGTGCCGGCTGACAATGCTCAAATCAAAAGGCGTAACCGTTCGAGCCAGCTATTCGGCTGAAATGATGTGACTTTTGACGAAAAGTCGTGTATTCGTTTGGATTCCTATAAATAGGATCCACATTTATTGTAAAAGACACATTGAATTCAAACAATAAATATAGCAATAAAAGCAAGTCTTTGAGCTCTACTTACAATCAAGCATTCATTTCAGTTATTTCAATTTCTTATATTCCAATTTATTTAGTATTCTTATTTCAAATAGCCTCATAAATTTCCACCATCAACAATTGGCGCTAGAATGAGGGCCTAATAAGAAAGAAAAATAATATGGAACATAGTACCAGAAACAACGCGAACCAATCATTCGGACGTGAAGTTTTCCGCAGTGCAGCCGAGTTCGAAGCCGAGCTCAAACATCGTGAAGATGAGCTTCGAACTCTCCAGGCGGAGAACAGAAGGGTCACCGTAGAGGCAGAAGCTCTTCGGCAGCAGTTAGCCCTGATCAATGACGACGAGGGCCAAAGTGAAGCCCAATCAAGCAGTAGGACCCGTACTGCCAGGGATGAAGACGAAGACGAACAACCCCTTCCTAAGGATGAGGATAGAGCTGCTTCTCGAGCTCATACTGAAGCTACGGGAAGTTCCACTCAAACCAAAGGCGGGGAATCCCGAGAAAAAATAAAACTGTTTGAGAAGCATCTCGAGCAGATGCAGAAATTCATTTCCCTTATACCCGGAGCACCTACTCCACCGAAGAACATCCCACTCGACAACTATGCCGAGTCTCCCTTCACACGAAGAATCTCGTCCGTACAAATCTCTTCCCGCTTCACTATGCCGAGCATAAAAGCATATGATGGAAAGACCGACCCGGACGAGTTCATCACACTTTATAAAATGAAAATGCAGACCGCAGTAATTCCTGATCACCAGCGCGAGGCCTGCATGTGCAAGAGCTTCGGGGCGTGCATGGACGGACCAGCTATGCAATGGTTCATGCACTTAGCGCCGAACTCGATCTCTTCGTTTGCCGAGCTGAACAGTTCTTTTGTTCAGCATTTTTCCAGCAGCAGAAGAGCCCAAAAGAGATCGGACGACCTCTATTCTGTCGTCCAAAAAGAGAACGAATCCCTTCAAGATTTCTTGAAGAGATTCAATTTGGAAAAGGTGACGATTCCGAACTGCCTCGAAGAAACGGCAGTCTCGGCATTCAAGAAAGGCATCAGAAGAAATTCCAACCTCTTCTGGAAATTGGTTAAGTACCCATGCTCAACCATGGCCGAGGTATTGTCACGGGCCGAAGCCCAAATTCGGCAGGAGGTCAAAGAGGAAAACTTCGGCCAAATAAACAAGGGGAAGGCCCCGAATATCCAATCTGAAAAGAAGGGAGAAACTCAGGCCAAAAATCGATACCAGCCTTACCCTGTTTGAACAGAATCCTCCAAGCAGGGAATGAAGGTGGTATCGACCTCATCGCAATCCGAACAGCGAATTCCTCTTCGAACAGCTGTTCGGGAAATGCACAAGATCAGCAGTGAGGTCCGATGGCCAAGAAAAATGCATGCAAAACCCAAGCACAGGGACATGTCCTTGTATTGCGAGTTTCATCAAGACCACAACCATGGAACCGATGACTGCAGAGATCTAAAACAGGAAGTTAATCGACTCCTAACCGCGGGGCTACTAACTTGTCCCAAGACTCCCAAAAAAGGGAAAGTTTGGACGAAAAACAAGAAAAATAGTGGTATAGAGGGTCGAAACAATTCGACCCCGGCTATAGAAGCCAATCAGCAACCTCTCCCCGAGGAGCCCAAACAGCCCGAAGTACAGCGAGTCATTAAAGTTTTGACCGGGGGATCGTCAATGACTGGGTCATCTAAAAATGCAGCCAAGAGACGCTACCGGGATCTGAGGAATCAACTCGTTCACCAGGTCGAGGCATCTCCCTTTGAAATCTCGTTCAATGCAGAGGACGAGGCCGAAGCTCGTCATCCCCATGATGACGCCCTGGTCATCACACTGATGATCGCGAATTGCCAAGTTAAGAGAATCCTTGTCGACACTGGCGCCTCATCCAACGTGATTTTCCTCAAAACTCTTCGAGGAATGGGCATCTCATAACGGAATATAGATGGGAACCCAATTACTCTAGTTAGGTTCAGCGGAGAGAAGCTAAACTCCCTTGGGGAGATAACACTCCCCGTATTCGCTGAGGGGGTAGATTTGTCCACTCGATTTCAAGTAGTTGATGCCCCCTCGACATACAACGTGTTGGTTGGACGGCCATGGATTCACGCTATGAAGGTCGTTCCCTCATCCTATCATCAAATGATCAAGTTTCCCAGGCCCTGGGGAGTTCGGGCAATACGAGGTGATCAACTCGCCTCCAGAAGCTGCTACGAAATCACACTTCGAACAGTGCATATGGTAGAGCCCGAGCCAATTGAAGGAAGCTCGGAAATCAGGATAGATGAAAGGAATCCTTCTCGAGTAACCCTAATTGGCGAAAGGTTATCCGAAACACAGCAAACCGAGATACAGGCTTTACTTGAACGAAATCGAGCAAATTTTGCCTTTTCACATGAAGATATGCCAGGCATTGATCCCTCCATTATTAACCATTGCCTTCGTGTTGACCCAAAGATCAAGCCAGTGTGGCAGAAAAGGAGACGGTTTGCTCCCGAACGAAACGAGGCCATAGCCGAAGAAGTCAGGAACCTGTTCAGAGTCGGATTCATTCGGGAAGTGAAATATCCCGAATGGTTGGCAAACGTGGTGGTAGTTAAGAAGAAAAATGGAAAAAATCGAGTCTATGTGGACTACACAGATTTGAACAAAGCTTGCCCAAAAGATCCATTTCCACTCCCACATATTGACCGACTCGTCGATGCAACTGATGGCTTCAGAATTATGAGTTTCATGGATGCATTCTCAGGATATAATCAGATAAGAATATATCCCCCAGACGAAGAGAAAACAACTTTCATGACTAACCAAGGGATTTACTGCTATAAAGTTATGCCCTTCGGACTTAAGAATGCGGGTTCGACCTATCAAAGGCTAATGAATAAGATGTTCGAACATCAGATCGGGCGAACCATGGAAGTCTACATTGACGACATCTTGGTTAAATCTTACAATTTCAAAGACCACCTTCGGCATCTGGCTGAAACGTTCGAGATCCTAGAAAAGTACGGCATGAGATTGAATCCGGCAAAGTGTACCTTCGGCGTCACCTCCGGAAATTTCCTCGGATATGTTGTGAGCCGCAGGGGTATAGAAGCCGATCCTCTTCAAATTCGAGCTATCCAAAACATCCGACCACCAACGAATGTAAAAGATACTCAGAGGATGATTGGAAAGCTTGCTGCGATCAGTAGATTCATAGCAAGATACTCGGACAAAACCGGTCCATTCTTTTCCCTCCTCAGGAAGTCCAAGAGGTTCGAGTGGACTAAAGAATGTGACGACGCACTTACCTTGTTAAAACAATATTTAACAAGTCCCCCGGTAATGTCAAAGGCCGAACCAAATAACGAATGATTGTTATACATGGTCGTTTCGAAAAAAGCAATCAGCGCCGTACTAATAAAAGAAATAGAAGGGAATCAGCACCCCATCTATTATGTTAGCCGAACCTTATTGGATGTGGAAACCCGATATCCCGCACTCGAGAAACTTGTTTTGGCTCTAATCATGGCGTCTCGAAAGCTAAAGTCATATTTCGAGTCGCACATCATTAAAGTGGTTTCTTCATTCCCAATTCGGCATGTACTCTCAAAACCGGATTTGTACGGACGCATGATGAAGTGGGCAATCGAGCTCGGGGGCTATGGGCTCCAGTTCGAACCACCAAGTACAATTAAATCCCAAATCTTGGCTGACTCATTGCAGACTATACACCCGAGCTCCAAATGGTAGCCGAAATGGAGCTTGGACCATCATCAAACAATTTAGAATTCTGGACCCTATCCATAGACGGGTCCAGTAATTCTAAGGGGAGTGGAGCCGGGATATTACTTATATCTCCTGAAAGATGGGTGATTGAAAGAGCAATACATTTCGAATTCCAGACAACAAACAACATTGCGGAATACGAAGCGTTAATTGTCGGACTACATCTAGCACTGGACCTCAAAGTGCGAAAATTGAGAATAGAATCCGACTCTCAGCTCGTTGTCAACCAAGTTCGAGGCAAATTCCAGGCAAGAGATGCTAGAATGCTAGCATATCACGAATTGGCGAAGGAGCTCGAATCAAAATTCGAACGGGTAGAAGTCACCCATATTCCTCGAGAAGAAAATTCTCATACTGACGCCCTTGCAAGTCTCGCAGCAGCAGCAAGCTCGGGAGGAACAAGAACCATTCCTCTAACCGTAGCACTTTGGCCAGCCACAAGAGATCGGGAATACAGTCCCATGGAAATTAACCCAGTAAATAACAACCAAAATTCATGGAAAACTCCAATCAAAAAATATCTAACCAATGGAGCTCTTCCACAATCAAAAACTGAGGCAGCTAGATTAATTCGAAGAGCAGCTCGGTTTACCATTCTGGACGACCAGCTATATAAGAGGTCTTTTCAAGGACCCTTACTGAAATGTGTATCTGAAGAAGACAGCACCTCGATACTGGATGAGATCCACTCCGGAAGTTGTGGAAACCATTCGGGCTCCAGAAGCCTGGCTCACAAAGCAATAACAGCAGGATTCTATTGGCCAACTCTAAAAAAGGATGCCGAAGAAGTGGTTCGAAAGTGTGATAGCTGTCAGAGATATGCAAATTCGACACACCTACATGCCGAACCACTTCATTCGAATACCCCTGCTTGGCCATTTTGTCGATGGGGAATCGATATTGTGGGGAAATTGCCCAAGGCCGTAGGACAAAAAGAATATCTGGTAGTTGCCACTGATTCTTTCACCAAGTGGGTCGAGGCCGAGCCACTTTCCAGAGAAAGAGATACCGAGATGATCAACTTCCTATGGAAAAATATTATTTGTCGATTCGGATTACCACGGGAAATCATCACGGACAACGGCAGGCAATTTACTAGCAAGAAGTTTAAAGACTATTGCGAAATAATTGGAGCTCGGTTATTATTTTCAACACCGAGGTATCCGGAAGCAAATGGTTTGGCGGAGTCTTCCAACAAAACGATCGTCAATATCCTTAAAAGGAACCTAAACGCCAAAAAATTGGCTTGGGTCGAGGAACTTCCAGCCGTACTCTAGGCTTTTCGAACAACCTTCAAAACAGCCACTGGAGAAACACCATTTTCTCTAGCTTACGGAGTTGATGTTGTATCTCCGGTCGAAGTGACCCAACGAGGTCCTAGAGTGGAGTTCTTTGACAAAGAACAAAATTAAGGAAAACTCTTTGACTCTTTAGAATTGAGGGACGAACAGAGAATGGAAGCATCTGGCCGAATTACAAGAAACCAAAGGATTGTTGAAAGATTCTATAATAAATCAGTTCGGCTAAGATCTTTTCGAATTGGAGATTGGGTGTTAAGACAAGTCTTCCAAAATACTCAAGAGATCAATTCGGGAAAACTTGGACCAAGTTGGGAAGGTCCTTATATTGTCAGTTCGGTAGACGGAAATGGAGCTTATCGATTGAAAACACCTGAATGAAAAGAGGTTCCGAACGCTTGGAATATCAAATACTTGAAGAAATATTACTTCTGAGCATGCTCAAGATTCTCGGAACAACCCAAGTTGGACTGCCTTGTTATGTTAAAAAGTCAATTTATTTTGGCTTATCGAGTTGTAAACTTAGTCTGAATTAATAAAGTCAATTTATTTCAGCTTGTCGAGTTGTAAACTTTGTTCGAGCTAATCAAAGCCAATTTATTCCGATTTATCAAATTGTGATCTTAGTCCAAGCTAAATCAATTCGATGAAATATTCCAAAACATCAATTTACGGCTCAAAATAAGAGATTTCTTCATACGAGTTAAAAATAAGATATTATCATATTACATGGAAATGGAAACAAATTACAAGGAAGCCTGCTCGAGAAAACGTCAGCCCGACTTCGGCGAATTGGCTTGATTCGGATCCTGGTCCTCGGGATTGGTACGATCAAGATTATCCTCCAGGTGCTTGGAGAAGGCCTCGTTCTCTCGGTTTTCTTCTTCTTCTTCTTCGGATCCTGTAGAGGCAGAGTCGTATAGATGAACCCGAGGTCGAGATCCGGGCATTTCTCTTTAACGTTCTCCCTCACCTTTCTTCGAATAAGATTTTCCATCATCGAGAAAGTGGCCGAGCCGGAGGGAGTCGTAAGAAGCCTAGTAAAATTCAAACCCTCACCAGTCGTCTGAGCCAAGTTGAAGGTGATTTTAGTTTCTTCGAGCTCGGCTTTTAGTTTCGCCTCGGTCTCAATACGGGCCTGCACTTCGGCCTGGAGGTCTTCAGAGAGTTTGCCGGTGTGGTCCCTCATTCGGGCCAACTCATCGACGGCCGACTGTCGATCTTTGGTCAATTGCTCGACCAAGTCCCGAGAACCTTTAAGGTCCACGGTGGCAATCAACAGCTCGGTGATAAGATGTTCTTTCTCCTTGAATGCTTCTTCTTTTAATTTCTCGGTCTAGATCAGATCCTTTCGCTCGGCCTGAAGAGTTCGGAAGCATTGATTGTAGTCTTCGGACATCCCGCAGAGACCCTGTGATTCAATAAAGGTTAGAAAATGAAATAATCAAAAAGGAAAAAGTCGAGATCGTTTACCATGAGGTACATCTGAGCATTTTCAAAGAAGCTCATCCGGGCAGCAGACCTTGTGGGCCACGGAGGACCCTGAAAAAGGATGTTGGCAAACTCATGAAAGGACTCGATTGATCGAGCTCGACGTTGTTTCTCGGCCGGAGTCTCCACCTCCTCCACCTCAGTTTCCTTCCCCTCACGGTGAATGGGGGCTTGATCGTGCTCGTTCCCGGTGAGATCAAAGATCTCACGCTCCTCGTTCTCCTGGTTCTTTTTCCGGGAAACTACGAGCTGGTTTGTCTCCAATTCAGGTGATTCTGAATCTCGACCACGCTTGTTAGACTTTGGTTTGTGAGTTGTTTTTGGAATTGGGGATTTGGGGGTTTTGGAAGTTCCCTCGGCAGAACCACCCTTCGGTTTTTTGGCAACAGGGCCTTGACCTTTTGGAACAGTCTCCTTCTTCTTCCGTTGCCTCTTCTTCCTTTGTTGTTGTTCCTGCTCGAACTTCAACAACTCTTCAGGATTAAGACGCTCCATGGGATTATCAACACCAGAAATGTTCAGAGATCGGTATCCGAGAAGGGTGTCGAAGTCCCGAGGAGAATGCTGATAAGCTCTTCGAATACGGCTATTTTCGTAGTCCAAAAGATCCTCCTTCTTGTGTCCTGTTAAAAGAAAAGAGTCAGATAGTGAGTCATTCAAGTTTTTTATTCAAAGTGTAAAAGAGTGAGACGTACTATCCGGTACTCGAAGCACTCCACTCAATCCGGGAAAATCATTTGGAATCTGAACGAAGAAGAATTCCTGAATCCATTTTTTGGAGTTCGTCTTCGTCCCCATCACCAAAGGTTCCGAGTGATGCGAACGTTTTGAAAAGAAGTAGTATTCCTCTCCACTTTTTATTATCAAGTTATATAGGTCGTTCCATTCTCGCATGGTGGGCTCTTCGAGCCCGGCATCTCGGAAAATCAAATAGGTTCCGATCATTTGGCACCAGGCGATAGGAGAAAGTTGGATGGGAGCTAGGTCATAATATTCTAAGATATTTACAAAAAATTGATGAAGCGGAAGTCGAATTCCGAACTCAAAAAAAGAGTAGAAAAAGCCATAAAACCTAAAAGGAGTCGATGAGCACGTTGATTTTTGTCGGGTGCTATTGAATTCAACCTGTTGGATAGACCATACTGTTTAAAAATCCCGTCAAGTTTAGCTCGAGTTAAATCAGATGGGATAAGTTTTATGGTTCCATCTACGTTTTCGTCATATTCCGGAGGAAAGAAGCCGGGGGCTAAACCCGAGGAGCATTCCAGAGAAAAATTAAAAGAGGAATTTCTATCCTCGGCTTCGGGATTATCAGAGTTTGAGTCCTTCCTACCAGATGGACCAGGGTGTTGGTCATCTAAACCTAGAGACCGAAGAACCTCTTGATTTAACCTAATGTTCGAATCGGAATCACTGCTATAGACCGAGCTGCTACTACTGTCACTCGAGTTACTATTCGTACTACTCATAGTTAACAAGGAAAGCAATACGGTTGATAATAAACTAACCCTGGATTATGGATCGTTTGAGCTCGGTAAAATGCCTTGGTCCGAAGAAGATATCCGAAGTGCAAGAGGTAAAAGTAAAAATTACACATGAAAAGCTGGGCTATTTATAGAAGAATCTTGTCTTGAAAATCGCGTACGACCCTTGAAATCAACAAATCGGGCGAGGACACGTGTTCGAAGTTTCAAAATTCAAATTCAAAAAGCCCGCTCTGGAGAATTCCAACCGTTTTCGGATAAAAATCGAAGAGTTCGGACAAACCATTATTCGGTAAATAAGTTCGAACAAAAAATTAGGTCGAGCAGAGATACGTTCGACCAATAAAAAAAAGAGAAATCAGGCATTGAGGCTCATGGCCAGGTCAGCCAACAACTTCCGAGGAACTGAGGGTATCAAAGTCAATAGAACTTTTATCCATAAAAGTTCCTCGAAGGCTATGGATCCGAATCAATTAACCCAGTAAACAGCCAGGGTCTAATTCGGCATAGCATACCCATGGGTCCGAGGTCGCTCCTCGATTGGCTCGTGAGAAATTACTTGTCATTTTCAAAAGCTGCAAAGGGCATCCTTTGTAGAATATGTCGGGTTTAGCCAACCACGGACTAGGGATAATCGTAAGTCAAACCATGAGCTTTGTAGATACACCCGAAATAAAAAAACATTCCTAAACATTCGCGGAGTCATATCTCGCGATACGGGAATAATTCTTACTTCTTGAACAATTCCGAATACACTTCGGGATGGGGAAAGAAAGTTGTTTTTCTTTGATGTTTTGCAGGGAAACACATCATTTATGATCAAAGTCAAGTACTTCAGCTTCGCCGAACTCTAAAAGAAGTTCGGACGAGAGCCAGGGGGCTATTGTTGTGACCCAAAAATGAGCAGGCCCATATTCGGGATCCATCAAAGAAGAAAGCCCGTATCCAAGAAGGAAAGAATTGTCCAAGGGGTGTAGCTCGAACGATATATAAGTACTAACCGAACAGCAAAGCCGAGCTAAGGCAGAGGTTCGAGCTGGAAGCTCGAGCTCGGACTCAGACTATTAAAGTGCCGGCTGACAATGCTCAAATCAAAAGGCGTAACCGTTCGAGCCAGCTATTCGGCTGAAATGATGTGACTTTTGACGAAAAGTCGTGTATTCGTTTGGATTCTATAAATAGGATTCACATTTATTGTAAAAAACACATTAAATTCAAACAATAAATATAGCAATAAAAGCAAGTCTTTGAGCTCTACTTACAATCAAGCATTCATTTCAGTTATTTCTATTTCTTATATTCCAATTTATTTAGTATTCTTATTTCAAATAGCATCATAAATTTCCACCATCAACAAGGCCCAATATTCCAGCCCAATTTATATTATTCAGCCCTTTGGAAACTATAAATTGGATCGATGGCGTTCACCATCTCCTTTCCTAAAATGCAAAGCCTTTACACAAAATTTCTTTTCCATTGATTTTGTTATTTACGTAACTATATTTAATAATTTTATTATTTTTCATTTGTAATTAATAATTGATTTTTCATAGTTCAATCTATATCGTCAGATTTTATAATTCAATTAACCAACCTTTTTATCATCTCTTATAAATATTATGCCGGAATATATTGGTCCATTTTCGGCCCACTAAAAAGAATTATCAGCCCAAATAAAATAATCAAAAAAAAAATAGGACAATGTCTGTTAAAATTTTATTTAAAAAAAATCGACTCAGTGGACAAAATTAGTTAAAATTTCATAAAAAAATCGACTAAGGAAAGCTATTCGGACAAATGATATCAAATTTGCGGAGCTATGAACTATACTATTTCGAATAGTTGTATCAATTTTAGGCACCATCTTAGATGAATCAGCCTCTCCAATAACACAATCAATTCGAAGAATCAGCCTTTCCAATTTGATCGGATAGCACAACCAATTCGAAAAGGTGCTTTAGGTATTATTTGAATTTTTTTAGCATTAACAATAAAGATATAATTACATAAAAAAATAAGTTACTTGAGCAAATTATTTATAAAAAAAAATGTGAAATGGCACCGCTTCGTGCACAACATTCATTGCGCATTTTCTTCTTTATTTTATTGCCGTTATCAAAGATGAAAATTATTTCATATTTAAGGTGTGGAAAATAGTTAATACTCCATATGATAACAAACCTACCAATACCATCCTTTAATTACAAAGAAAAACGTAAAGCCAAGCGTAACAGAAAGCTCAAAAAGAAAGAAAGAAATAGTTAGCAATATGCAGAATTCAACAGCTGTAGCTTAAGCGTTGGACTCTTTATTATCTCCATCACTCAGTCTCACGTTTGCCTCAACAAATCGCCCTAAAACCTGCAGAAAATATGTGATGTATGAATGAATTGGGAAAGAAATTAAAAGGGAAAACCCTACTTGGCCGCCGATGGATTCAGAAATAATGCGATGGCCAACGATCGTGGTTTCAGAAATGGAGGCCCCCTCCTCCCTCACGATGTCGCTGGTGTCTCCGTGTCCAACCACCCCCCGCCGCTCATTCTCCTCCGCCGCCGCTTTCATCACTGACGCCACCCCAGCCTCGGGGGTTTCTCCCAGAACCATATTCTCCGCGGACAACAGCGCCGCCGCATCCTGCGGTGCTATGGGTTTAGCGGCTAGCTCTCCGTACACGTCGAATACGTCGCCGTATCTGATGGCGTCCGCCTTTTTCGGCTTGTCTTGATCCATTTACGCACCGTCGTCGTGAGGCTGCAGGCCGGTATATTACATTTGGTTTGGCGGCAAACGGTGCCACGTGTATGCACGTGTCTGGCTTTCTCAACATGCACGTGTCTGTACCACACATTTCATCTTTTTTTAACTGATTTTAATATGTTGAATGTTTAGTCCACTGTTATAAGCATCCTGGTTCTGCTTTAGACTGCACGCTCCTAATTGAACTAAAAATCCTCAAATTTCTAAATTTCAGTAATTTATCGAGTAATCAACACCTACATGTTGCCAAAAAAACCCTCAAATCTATGTATTTATACAATTTAGCAAATAATTAATGCATAAACACCTTGATTATCGACTAAACAGGTTAAATGTCCTATAATTAATTTAAATGGTGTACTTTTTACATTTTAAAAAATATATATATAATTTACATAATTTTTATTTTATATTCATCAATAAATATATATTATAAATGTTGTAGGTCAAAAATATTTTAAGAAAAAATTACTCAATATAAAAATTTAGTCTTTCAAGTCTCCAAACTCCAGAATTCGTAGTCCATACAATATTACTTCTGCTATTTGTTATTTATAAGACATTTTAAATAGTTATGAAAACACTTATAAATATGCCCTTCATTAATCTATCTAAATATATAATATCTTTCTTGATTGCTTCCTTTAATAGTTGTTGGTCCCGAAATATCAGAGTCGTCGTGTTGATAACTTAACACG
>JAPKLW010000427.1:292940-339608 GCA_026898455.1 Plectranthus barbatus
TGATCGACCAACTAAATAAGGTTTGATCCAACAAAACCTTTTACAAACAAGTCCTAAGGGAGATTTTAGGGATAATTTCCCAACAATGGTGCTTCCATAATCAATGCATCAGTGAATGTTTGTCAGATTTAACTCCTTAACTTCGTAATTGGATAGTTATAACTTGAACAATAATACGGTCGAACCGCTCGTACGCCTTTGGTCAAATCGCTTAGCTTCTGAGACTTTAATCAATAAACACTGACCTAGCAAATTGAAATCAGATGTGTTAAATAAATCAAATAATAAATAGAGAATTATTTCTTGGGTCCAACAATAGCCCCCAGCTTCATTAAAATTGATTTTATTTTGACGAAGTTGTTTTGTTTTGTATGTATATATTTTGTTGCATATTCGTTTTTTATATACGAGGAATTCTACATCTCCTCCTCAATTTACCCCTTGACATGAAAACAAAATGTGCGACTGCCACCCTTTCTCAAAATTCATCTCGTAGCAAACGTTATGCTTTTGAGGTATAATTCTGAGAACGTTTTGTCAAGTGTTTTTTGAAGCAAATGCTAAGCTTTCGAAATTCATCTCGTAGCAAACGCTATGCTTTTGAGGTATAATTCTGAGAACGTTTTGTCAGGTGTTTTTCGAAGCAAATGATATGCTTTCGCAATGGGATTTTGAGCACTTTGCATCATTAATGTTTATCCCCATTAGTGGTATCAGGTTGCGACCCTGATATCTTTTATGTAGGATTCGACTAAATCCATATGAAATCCACGATTGACAGGGTTCGAACGAACCCATCCGAGATTCTGGACTAATAGGGTTCGACTGAACCCATCCGAAATCCAACAATTGATAGGGTTCGACTGAACCCATCCGAGTTCCAACAATTGATAGGGTTTGACTGAATTTGAACAATATTAAACATTGTACTTCATTGTATCGCAGCTTGTTGACCGATTAATTTTGAATCGATGTCCATTGTATCGCCTTTTGGATATTCATTATATCACATATTGGATATCCATTATATCGCTTTTTGTGAACCATCATATCGCTTCTTTGTGCATCATCGTATCACTTTTGTGTACCATCGTATCGCTTCTTTATGTATCATCGTATCACTTTTATATATTTTCGTATGAATATTTGGGCAGACCTTTTGAATTCCATATTATTTGCCTTTTGACACGTGTCCTGCTCTGATTTGTGCATCTTTTAAAAGTGACACAAATTTAAAAATATAAACCCTTTAATACTCGTCATCTTCGTCTTCTTCATTCACTTGTCAAAACTAATTTCAAAATTGCATCCTTTCCGATTTTCGATCGTTCGCATCTTTGATGAGTTCCTCACTTCCATCTGATACATTATTCCGGTGAGTTTACGCTTCACTTTTCTAAAAGAAAATCTTGTTTATTATGGAAGAAATGGTTGATGATCGGAATTCCCCTCCACCGTCTGGAAATCCCTCGTCGTTGCAAATGGCGGAAGTTTCAGACGAAAACGCTCCATCATCTCCTCCTTGTCCTGTCAATCTTCCCAGTGTGTTTCCATAGGATTACGATGATGTCTATTTCGGAGCCCTGGTTACTTCATAATCCAAACCAGATTTTGATTTACTGAGATCTTACTTCCTTAAATATTATATCTATTTTCGTTTGTACCCAATCGTGCCTACACCTGATCAACGCCCTTATCGACCTCCTTTAGGTTATATAGCTTTTTTTGTTCGTTTGTTTAAATATGGAATACGACTTCCTCTTCATCCTTTCTTTGTTTTTGTATTGACTCACTATGATATAGCCCCCATTCAACTTGCTATGATGGCTTGGAGACACATGATGGGTACTCTTTTGATTTTTCATGACCTTAAGCTTGGTATCCCATCGGTTCGAGAGTGGATTAAATTGCATAATCTTCACAAACAGTCCAATCAAAGTTATTACTTCTTTTCTAAACACTCAAGTAGTTCTTATAAACCACTCATAAAAGGGTGCTCCACTAATAGCGCCGGTTGGGTTGATGAATTCTTTTTCGTTGAGATTCCTTCCTAACAATCGACCCTATCTGGAGTTCTACGAAAGCTTACGAGTAAGTTCTCAACTTTCTTCTCTTAATTTTTTTGTGCTCACTAACTTATGTTTTACGCAGGACATCCTCGACCAAGCCTTACAAACAGGGAGTGTGATCGAATTGCTAAGGCATACTCGTATCCTATCCAAGAAATCGAACAACTTACTGGTTCTCGTTGGGCGGATATCAGTGGAGTTAAAGACATGGAAAAGTTGAGCCCTGAAGAACTCATTTAAATGGCTCAACAAAGAGCTGGTGCCAAGAAGAAGAAGGAGTTGAAGAGGAAAAGGGTGCAAGACGATCGCACCAGTCGAGATTCCACCAAGGAAATTCAATTGTGGAGTTTGAAAAAGAGAAAAGTCTAGTGATCAACCCAATCAATGAAGAAATTGATGATAATGAGACCCTTGAAAGTCGACGAGCTAAGAAGAACAAAGAGGTTAAAAAACAATCAGATGTGGAACATGATGCATTCATCCATACTCAAATGGAAGGTACCACAACTGCCATCGTATCCCATGAAGGTACTCAATCCTCTGAATTCAAGTTTTCTGACCCCTGACAAGGTAAGGACTGAACATCGACTTGCTGCCAGCGGTGGTGGAGATTTCCCAACTTTCCTTCGATTTGCCTGGGAGGGTCCCCCTTGGTCGACTTCGGTTGTTGTGTTGAAGAAATTCATGGATTATGCTCATAATGAATTAAGGTTTTGTGCTTCTCTTCCTTTTAGCCCCCTTTCAAATCAGGATAGTCTTTCATTGTTGCTTTTTTTTAGAATCTTGAAGGAATGCGGACAGTATTTTACAGCGTTGTCAAAGCTATCGCCGAGGAGAAGAAGGATAAAGTTGCTCTCGCTAAAGAAATTGGTAAGGTAGAAAAGGAAAAGAATGAAGCTACCGATGCTCTTTCCGCCACTTCTTCGGGGTTGGATGCTGCCCCTCAACTCATCGAACAACTCACGATCGAAAAACAAACTGTTCAAGATGAGGTAAAATCGGAGAAAGAATTCCGTGACTTGCAAGCCGCGCAACTAGCTAACAGGGAGCAAGAATTAATTGCGACCCGATCAGAGGCAAGTGCTGCTCAAGCTGAAGTCGAAGCTATTCGTGAAGCCCTTCAAAAAACTAAAGATGAAGCTGAAGGATCAGATCTCTACAAATTGATGGATACTCCATTGGGTCATCATGTCTTTGAAAATATGGTTGTCCTTGCCACATCGAAGGTCACCGAGTCGATCCATGTCAAATACCCTGACTTGGATTTAAGTTTTTTTAATTTTGAATCTGACAATGATTCTGATGAGTCCAATCATGATGAGGAGAATGGGTCGAAGAACAGAGAAGATCCAAAACAACAGGATGGCCCGAATCAGAATAGTCCGGCATCTTAAGCATCAATTATCCATCTTGCTTTTCTAATAATGAATTCCATGGCTGCTTAGTTTCCTTTGTTGTTGTTTTTTTTTTTTTTGGTATCTGCATCCTGTTACTTTACTTTTGTGAACTTGGGATTGAAACTTTATTATCAATGGAGTAAAATGTTTGATGCGATAAAGAAAATCACTCACTAGATTTATTCAATTCATTAGTACATTTAAAAATAAAACTTCCTCAGATACTTAATGTTCCACGCATTGGGAATCGGTTTTCCACCTGGTGTAGTAATGCGATAAGCGCAATACTTTACAACTTCTGAAATTATGTATGGTCCTTCCCATGTCGGACCCATCTTTCTCGTATTTATCTCTTGTGTATTTTGAAATACCTGCCTCAACACCCAACCTCCTACTTTCAAAGTCCTCAATCTGATTGATTTATTGTAGTGTCGATCCACTGTTCGCTGCCTCTTTTCCATTGCTCTTGTGGCTTGATTCCTCTTTCTTCCAACAACTCGAACATCTCCTTATCACTCGATCGTTCAATGAAAAATTTGACTCTTGGGCTCCCTTCAATGACTTCCACCGGTGTCACTGCCTCTGCTCCATAAGTTAACAAAAAGGGTGTTTCTCTAGTTGCAATTCGAGAGGTAGTACGATACGACCACAAGACTGCTGGTATTCCTCAACCTAAGTACCTTTTGAAGCCCCCAACTTTTTCTTCAAGGTGTTCAAAATTTTTTTGTTGGTCGACTCTGCTAACCCATTTGCTTCCGGATATCTCGGAGTAAAAAATAATAATTTAATTCCCAAGCCTTTGCAATATTCATGAAATTTCTTGCTAGAAAATTGCCTCCCATTGTTCGTGAGAATCTCCCTGGGTAAACCAAATCGACATATTATTTTCTTCCATATGAAGTTAATCATGTCTACATCTTTAATGCTAGACAGAGGCTCTGCCTCCACCCACTTAGTAAAGGAATCTGTTGCAATGACAACGTATTTTCCTTTCCACCTTTTGCTCTTGGTAACTTCCCAACGATATCTATCCCCCATCGATGGAATTACCAAACAGGAATGTTCGAATGTAGTGACTCTGCCTTTGTATAACTCATATTTGAAAACTGTTGACAATTTTCACACTTCTTGGTATAGTGCTTCGCATCCACCTTAAGCGTCAACCAATAGAAACCAGTTGAAGTGACTAGATGAGAAAGATTTCTAGGTCCAAAATGATTTCCACAACTTCCCGAATGCACTTCAGTCATAATGGACTCCACATCGCTCTCTCGGATGCACTTCAACTAAGGTCCCTCGAATGATCTTTTATAAAGATCCCCATCGATCAATGTAAACTGTGCAGCCCTCCTAGCCATTTGAAGCATTTCAACCCTGTCATTCGGTACCTTTCCTTTGAGATAAGCTATGATCGAGTCCATCCATGAGTTTGGGACTCCAACGTTCAAAATATCTGCATTGCCAATTTCATCCTTGTCTCTAGTTGCTGGCCATAAAGCTATGGTTATTGGAATTAAGCGTGAGCTGTCGAACTCCAAAATAGTTGCGAGATTAGCTAAAGCATTAGCCTCAACATTCATCTCTTTTGGGATATGTTCCACTCGTACCTCTTCAAATTTTGATTCAAGTTTCATAATTATCCCATTGTAGACTGCCATCGTGCAATCTTTTGCTTGAAAATCTCCAGTAAATTGATTAACAATGAGCTGCGAATCTGATTCCACCCAAACCTTCCTAACCCTAAAATCGATTGCCAATTGTAATCCCACAATCAAGGCCTCATAATTAGCTTCATTGTTAGTAGCTCAAAAATCAAATTTTATTGCTCTTTCATAAATCATCTTTTCTGGAGAAATGAGACATACTCTAGCTCCGGCCCCTCTGAAATTACTTGAACCATCAACTCGAAGATCCCAGAATTCTATTACTTCATGACTCAGGAGTGATTCGATTTCTGCTTGCATATGGAGCTCAAGCGTATACTCCGCGATAAAGTCTGCTAGAATCTGAGACATTATGGCTGATATGGGCTCGTATCTCAAACCTTATCCACCTAGTTCAACCGCTCATTTCATCATTCTCCCAGACAGGACTGGCTTCAAGAGAGTATTCCTAATTGGGAAATTAGTGACCACTACAATCTCATGTGATTCAAAATATAGTCGCAAATTCCTTGATGCCATGACTAAAGCAAGGATCAATTTCTCAAGTGCAGTGTACCTGGTTTTTGCATTTACCATCGCTCGACTCGCGTAGTACACCGGATGTTGGGACTTTTCACATTCTTTAACCAGAACCGCACTCAAAGCTCGCTCCGAAACCGCCAAGTATAACTGCAATACCTCGTTCGGACTTGGTTGTGCCATTACCGGGGCAATTGATATATATCTTTTCATTACAATCAATGCGTCATTGCACTTGTTTGTCCATTCGTATCGCTTACCCTTTTTTAACAGCTCAAAAAAATGAGATGTCTGATCTGAAAAACGAGCAACAAATCTGCTCAAAGCTGCCAACTTACCAATTATCCATTGTAATTCCTTAATAGAATTCGGAGGTTGGATTCCTTGAATTGCTTTTATCTGTACCGAATCGGCCTCGATTTCTCTCCTGTTCACCGTATAGCCCAAGAACTTTCCTGACTCGACCCCAAATTGGCACTTTGCAGGGTTTAACTTCATGCCAAACTTGTTCAAAGCGTTAAACACTTCTGACAAATGTAAAAGATGCTCTTCTACACTAGATGATTTCACAATCATATCATCAATGTATACTTCCATGGTTCTCCCGATCATTGATGCGAACATCTTATTCATCAATCTCTGATAAGTAGACCTATCATTCATTAAACCAAATGGCATGACCCTATAATAGTAGATCCCTTGATCGGTCATAAAAGTTGTTTTCTCTTGCTCTGAGGGATACATTTTAATTTGATTGTATCTAGAGAATGCGTCCATAAACGACATCACTCCATGTCCCACTGTCGAGTCTTCGAGCCAATCTATATGTGGCAAAGGAAATGGATCTTTTGGGCAAGCCTTGTTCAGATCAGTGTAGTCCACACATACACTGTTTTTCCCATTTTTCTTTTTCACCACAACGACCTTTGCTAACCTCTCAGGGTATTTCACTTCCCATATAAACCCAACTGCTAACAGATTTTTAACCTCCTCCATGATCGCCACATTCTTCTCAATAGGAAAACGTCCTCTCCTTTGATGCACTGGTTTGAATGCTAGGTTTACCTTCAGTTGGTGCGAAATTGTCGATGGGTCTATTCCCGGCATATCTGAATGAGCGAATGCAAAGTTGCTCCGTCTCTCCTTCAAGAATTTTACCACCTCCTCCTTGTCGTTCGAGTGCAAATTTCCCCAATTATGGTGAACTTCGACTCATCTTTTTCATCAAAGATTGATTTCTAAACCCTTTGCTCTTTGATCGCTCCAATGATTCGCAGGGTAACTGCATAACAATCCTTTGCAGTACGCTGCTCTCCTCTTATTGATCGTACTCCCCATGGAGTTGGAAATTTTATGACCTGGTGGAAGGATGACAGTACCACTTGCAATTCATGGATCCAAGGTCGACCCATTATCGCGTTGAGGCACGATTTCGCATCGACAACCTGGAATCAAATCAATAAGTTCACCCATTGTGAATAAACTGATAAATATAGTTCCGCAACTGGTTTTAATTGCTCTCCGCTGAATCCAAACAACTCACTCGTACTTGGTCTCAAATTCTTTTCTGATATCCTCATTCCTTAAAAAGCTTTTAAGAATATCAAATTTGACGACGCACCACTATCCACCAATATTCGTTTGACCCAATAATTTGCTATCAAAAATTCGATTACCAATGCATCATCATGCGGGTCTTGAACCCCTTCGGAGTCTTCCGGTCCAAAAGTTATTTCCTCTTGGGACAACCAACTTGGTCTCACCAGATTCACGTCTCGTCGATAGCGTTTATGTGCATTGCAGGAATTCCCAACTAGCGACAGTCATCCCAAGATCATGTGGATCATTTTTTTTAACTCGAGGCTCCTCTGGAAGTTGGATTCTATTTGCACCTGTCGCTTGCCTTTTCCCATCATCCATACCTCTTTTCCATGTGTTTTGCCTTCCAGTTCCATCCTTCAAATGTTTGAGATGACCGTGCTCGAGCAACCTCTGAATTTCTCGTAAAAAGTCCCTGCATTTGATGATTTTGTGCTTGTGTCCTCGATGAAAAGCACAATAACTTTCTGACTTTCCGTTTTTCAAGTTTTTCGGAGTTTTTGCTGGCCATCTTACTTGATCCCCCATCGACATCAACTCTTGAATCACTACTATTGGATTTGCTAGCCAGTTCTAGGTTGGAACTCCAGTTTGAATTTTTCGTTGGATTCTAATTGGCTTTCTTTCAACTCGAACGAGTACGGTTGAAATCTTTTTGTTCGAGCGCTATTTGGTTCCGTTCGTATCACTTGTTTACCTTTTTCCAAAATTTTCCTCCTCTGTTTCCTGCCGCATTTGCACTTCTACTCTGGTCATTACTTTCGAGTAGTTTGAACATGGGTATTTGACCAATTTCCAAAACAAGCTCGCATTCCTCTTTAGCCCCTTTCTAAAAGCAGATATCGTTGTCTCCTCCGAATACTTTGAGATGGAAACCTTCATCTCGTTGAATCGTTTCAAAGAACTCTGAAGTGTTTCATTTTCTTTTTGAACAATCAAATACAAATCATCAGATCGCTTTTGTATCCTTCGACTACTGGAGCATTGCTGCAAAAACTGTTTCTGCAGTTTTGCAAAAGATGCAATTCTTCCCACTTTTAGATGCATGAACCGCTGCATCGTCGATCCTTCCAAGCAGGCTCCAAAACCTCTACACATACACACCTCTCTTATGCCTTCTGGATTGCATCTTGAACTTGTATATTGTAATAAACTCTTCCAAATCCATGGTGCCATTATATGACTTTATTGTTGGGACAACAAATTTTGTTGGCATTAGTGCATTCACAATTCTTTGGACAAATAGGGAATCATTATAACTCCCCTCTGCCATGACAAGTGGAACATAAATCCCGGGTACATTTTTCATCATATTTGTCAACTCCTCGAGTCGAGCTTCAAGCCATGCAACTCTATCATCTGATTTCTTTTCCGAAACATGACGATTGGATAAATGATTTAAGTTTTTTGTGTTTGTTTTTTGCTGCTCTGAACTTTCACTCTCTGCAATATTCTGATCCTTATTCTGGAATAGAGCTAATTTCTCTCTAAGTCGCTCAGCATCGAGTGTTGTTCTCCGATTTTGTTCGCGCAAAAACTCCATCTCTTCTTGCATTCGTTACATATCTTCAAATTTTTCTCTGTATCGCAGTGATTCGCTTCCACGCCCAAATTCATTAACAAAATTTTTCATCTCTTTCCTTATTCTCTTTTCCACATACGGCGCCAATTATTGTAGGTCAAAAATATTTATAGAGAAAATTACTCAAGAAAAATATGAAAACTTTGTTTTCCAAATCTCCAAACTCCAAAAATCGTCGTCCATACAATATTTCTTCTACTATTTATAATACATTTTAAATGGTTATGAAAACTCCTATAAATATGCCCTTTATTGATCTATATAAATAATATCTTCCATTTGCTTCCTTTGATGGTGCTTCCATAATTAATGCATCAGTGAATGATTGTCAGATTTAACTCCTTCACTACATAATTGGATAGTTATAACTTGAACAATAATATGGTCGAACCGCTCGTACGACGGCTTGGCTTCTGAGGCTTTAATCACTAAACACTAACCTGGCAAATTGTAATCGGATTTGTTAAATAAATCAAATAAGAAATAGAGAATTATTTCTTGGGTCCAACAATAAATATTAAATATAAAAATTAATTTGCTAATTAACTATCGCCTGAATCACCGAAGCGCTAGGCCCTACCCAAACATCCCATTTAGGGACGGTTCGGTACGGTATACTGAACATATTTCTCCATACCTTATATCTTATTAAAATTTACGGTATGAGGAAAACTCATACCGTTACCGTACCGAAATTTTTGGTATACCTTAGTTTGGTATACCAATATTTCGGTATGATTTCGATATGAGATAATTTATAAACTATTACTTTGGCATATCAAATTCTTGAAATGGTTTAAATATGATTTTGGCATGACATAATTTATATACCATTTATCTTATCATTCTTTCAATATACAGTAAACATACCGAATTTTTTTGAAGAACTTTGACTTTTATAACTTTTTCTGTTGATATTTATTTGAGAAATATATTTATATCGATAATATTATTAGGTGAAAAGAGAAGATATAATTTCATTCTTAATTTGTATGATTTTATTTTTAATTTATTATTTTAAATTTATATTAAAAAAATATTAATATTAGGATTGTCGTACCGCTACCGTACCGAAAATTTTCGGTACAGTATGATACCAAAAATCACGGTAAATTCGATAATTTTGGTATTTTTCAATACAATATATCCGATATTTTTCTCCATCCCTAATCTCATTTAACACCTGGCAATTTTTACAACCATACTATTAATTCCTAGCAATTTTTATAAATATGATGTAACTCAAATAAAATGTGGCGAATCAATCTGTAGATTTTTTTTTTAACTGAATAGTTATAGTTTAGTGGGTATAGAATATTATCACAATAAAATAAGGGGGCGTTTGGTTGGTGGGTTTCGGAATGAGGGAATGAAATGATTCCGAAATCCACTGTTTGGTTAAAGGGTATGGGAATGAAAATATGGGAATGATTCCCAAATACTTGGGAATCACCAAAACCCTCCAAAATGGTGGGTTTTCATTTTCATTCCCATATGTTATTACCAAAATTATTTATTTCATATTATTTTATAATTATTTTCTTATTTATTTATTTTTATAATATTAATCTAAAATATTTTGATAATTATATTATAATTATTTCATTTTATTTCATTTTATTTATAATTATTTTCTGATTTATTATAATTATTTCATTTTATTTATAATTATTTTATTTATAATTATTTCATTTTATTTATAATTATTTTGATAATTATATTATAATTATTTCATTTTATTTATAATTATTTTCTGATTTATTTACTTTTTCTTTTTTCTTTTTTTAATGTTTTTCATAATTATATTATTTATAGTATTATATGTTATTATAATTATATATTATTCTTTTTAATATATTATTATAATATTATTATTATTATTATTATAAAATCAATCATTTATTTTTTATCTTAATTTTATATTTTATAAAACAAATAATAAGATAAATAGATTATTTATTTGTTTTAATATGATTTTATTTTGTTATTTTTTATTGTTAAATTAATTATTATTTGTATAACAATTTAATTATATTATAAACCTATAAACTTAAAAAATAAATCATCAGAATTGAAAAATGATTCCAAAACTCATCTAGTAAACCAAACATCAGAATTGGGAATGATTCCCAAAAATCAAACTCATACACATTCCCTCTACTATCAAACTCATACCCATATTCCTGACAGTTAAACCAAACGCCCCCTAAAATAAACTACCACTATTTTTCCTCTAATGTCAAAATCGAGTTATGTGGAACGCATTTACAAGTAACAATAACGGGTAGTTAAAAGAAACGCATCACTCACTTTATTCGCAAGTGGATGAGGCTTCTCAAAGCAATTTCAACGAGTGATTTCCTAATATGGTTGAGACTTGACATGAAAAGATTTTGACATGCAATGAAATATTGAAAGATAAAAAGCTCTTTTTGTTGTGGAAGTGGTTGGTGGGAAGCCCACCATCAATGGCATCTCTCATCACATCAAAATTCAAATACTAACATTCATGATCAAGATTTGAAGAATTAAAGATTTGTTATTTGTTTGTCACAAAAAAAGCACAGAAAGAGGCCTAATATTCTCCCCCACAGAATCCTCCTCACATATAATACTCCAATTTCATGTCATGCATTATTTCACATGAAAGTGAAATCCAAACAGAATCTTCTTTCATGAATTTGATTTCACTACCATCTCTCGTCAGTCACACAAAGAGGGTGGAAGAGTCCTTACCAGCATCTCAGAAATTGATAGGAGGGCCAGGGCCAGGGCCGGGGCGAGGACAAGGCCGAGAAAGGGAACAAAGCCAAAGACCCCACCTCCCCTTTCATGGTTTCAAAGAGCATGACAACGAGATCACAAAGCTTGTCGGGCCAGCATCAAGATCCAACAAAATCCTGTCCAAAAAGAGAACAATACACTTCGCTATGCCTTAAAAAACAAAGTCTTGTCATGATGCAAGTAAGAAAATGATTGGCTGCAAATTCACAAGGTTTGGCTATATGCTCTCTGTGATATCAACTCCCTGCATTCACGTGATTGTTCTAGGATTACTCTGAAATAATTAGACCGCAAACTCGAATGATAAACATGATTATGAAGAAACAAATGATACAAGACCACAAATATACCATGCACAACCATAGTAGAACAGAAATGAATACACATCAAGATAGGTGACCCAACTTGGAAAACAACAACGAATGCATCAAACTGCAAAGATTCAGACATCACATAACCATCATCAAACTGCACAAATATATCTTGAATATGATGATACAGTCATACAGATGATAGAAGAAGGCATCAGAGAAGCAAAAGACTGATGGGGATTTTAAGAAAACATATTTCTCACGGGCTACATCCCTCAATTCCTAAGTCCTAACAATCCAAAGTTCGGCTACATAAAGTTCCCTACGGGCGTATTATTCAAGATATGTTACCGTAAACGAAACTAGCTTTCTCACATTTCACATAAGTTCATGGGAACCATACAAGCACCAAGAAAATGCTTCGAACATGTGCAAGTAATTCCTCTAAAGAATGAAGAAATAAAACAAAGAACAAATGCAATTAAAAAACAATCTTACTTTCACAAACTCGAAACTCCTACTCAACTAACACATCTCACATTTCACATGAGTTCAAGAGCATCTGCATCATACAAAAATATCAAGAACATGCTTTAACAATTATGTCTCCGTTTCATTCAAAATCAATTCCTCAGTCCATAGTTCAAGAACTATCTTCCCCAATCATAATTCGAACTATCTTGCCAATTAAATCTAACTTCATTAACACATAATGATTAAAAGTGGAATGCTTGAATAATGAACACAAGCTATGCAACATCACAAAAGATTTATCCCCTTTCCCAACTAGTAATAACCATAAACGCATTGGAATTGCATTGTCAAACATTAACAAAAGCATTCTTTGAAAGTGAAGATAATAGAACAAGAAAAAGAGAGCATGGATTCAAGGTTACTGTACAAGTACAAGCCTATTCCCATTTCCTACATCTCCGCCGCCGCCGTCTTCCTCATCTCCGACAACTTTCGGCACCATTACAACCAGCTCGCCGCCTTCGTAGGAGGCGGACACGAGCTCCGGACGAGTGGAAGCCGGCAGCCGAAACCGCCACAAATCGAGCTCAAACTCGGTTCCCGACAGGTCAACGACGCCGCTTCCCCTTATAACAATCTTAGTAACGCCGGGACAGATCTCTACAGCGTCGGCGCTAACGTCGCCGATGATGTCCTCCGTGGCAGCGGTGAATCGGATGGACTCGGGCGTCTCGTCGATCGAGACGTCGGCGTCGGAGTGGAACGGGAGTTCTAGAACCTTCGCGAAGATGTGGGGCAACCGCCGCAGCTTCTTTTGCCGGCAGCTGTTGGCCTGAGCAAGCAGCGAAGCGACGTCGTAGCGAAGTGCGATGTTGCGTTTCCTCGGCACTGGATGAACCTTCATTTGCGGCGAAGATTTTTCAATATTTTTTCGGCAGATAAAATCAATAGAACATCAGCAAATCCGGCATAAACAGACAAAAAAAAACCCAAGCCCAGATACAATTAGCGGTAAAGATTGAATTTTGAGGGAAAAGGAACCTAAAAAGGGATTGAAATTAAAGGTAGTCGTTAAAATTATGAGGCAGAGATTGGGTTTTGCAGTTGCAGAGTCTTGCACCAGAAAGAGGGTCGGATATAAATTTGAGGAAAAAGATATGATTTATGAGAGAGGAGCAATAAATTGGTATACAGAATTATTGAGAAGAAAAATATTTAAAAAGAGAAAAGAAAAGGTTTTATTTTTTTGAACATAAAAGATATTGATAGATTTGGAATTGCAGTGCGTACGTGTGGGAGAGAGAGATCGAGATGATGAAAAGCAGGGCAGTTCAGATGGCTGCGCAATCAATAACTTAATTAAATACAATAATTTATGGAATAAATACAAGAAAAATAGTTATAAGAACAATTTATGAAGATAAACTCCATACCATAATTCCATATATTCGGAGATAATAAAAGCGCCTGGCATAAAATTAAAAGATCATAAAACTCGAAAATTTTAAAAATATCTAAATATATACATTTAAATAAATATATGTTAAATTAAAAAACTCTACACCATACAAAGCGCCTAACTAGATAACTTGAGTTAAATAATATTTCATACAATCCAAATATATACTCCCTCCGTCCCGGCTGAATTGTCCCGATTTAACCGGGCACAATAACTAAAGAGTGTGAGTGTAAAGTAAGTTGAGTGGAATTAATATTTTATTGTTGAGTGTGAAAAACTTGCCTTTTTAAGTAATGGGACAATTGAGGTAGGACGGACGAAAAAGGAAAGTAGGACAATTTAGGTGGGATGGAGGGAGTATATATCTATATCGGGAGCGGATCCAATGAGAAAAATCTTAACGTGAGAAAGTGAGAAAGATGCTTGATTGTGTTTATGACGTTGCTTGATTGTGTTCAGGTCGTTGTTTGATTGTGTTTAAGTTTTTGCTTGATTATTTTGTTGATTGATTGTGTTTTAGTCATTGTTTGTTTGCATATCAGCCATTGATTTTTTAGATTTGATGGACATGATTCATTCTTTTTTCTCACACGGAGATTTTTTTTTTTTACATGATCTCTCCTCTATATCTATATATATATATATATATATATATATATATATATATATATATATATAGGGAGCGGATCAAATAAGAAAAAGTCCCCTGTTAGAAAAAAAAAGAATCATATCCATCAGATCTTAATAAATCAATGGTTCATATAAAATCAAACAACAAATCAAACACAATCAAGCAACACAATAATCAAGCAACAATTGTGTTTTAATTGTTGCTTGATTGCTTATTAACCATTGATTTTTTTAGATCTAATGGATATGATTTATTCTTTTTTCTCACAGAGGGATTTTTTCTCACACGATCCCTCCTAACTTTGAGCTTTTTTATCGAATACTTTGATGTTCACTAACTTTATCGAGCTTTAATCGAGCCTAAACGAATTTTCTAAATTTACAATATATTTTAAATTTTCATTATTATTGTGAAGAAAAAAGTTACTCCCTCCGTCCCTCTTTCCTTTTTCGTCTGTCCCATTTAATTGTCCTCTTACCTAAAATGGAAAATTAATACGCACTCATTAATAAAATACTAATTTCATCTATCTCTACTTGCATTGGTTATCGTGTCATATTCCAAGGGGACAATTCTCATGGGACGAATGTAGTATCTATTACAAAATTAATATCATATTCATGTTCAAATTATCAAACTTTTTATTATTAAAAAGATTTATCTTTATTGTTACTTTTAAACCATGAAAATATTATTTTTATAAAAGTAATTATTTTATATTTCTTACTAATTTTAGCTAACGAGCCTGCTCACGAGCTCACGAGTCGAATACTATGATGCTCAGGTTTGGTTTGTTTGATAAACAAGCTTTACTAAATGAACTCGAACGAGATTTTATCAAATCGAGATCCGAGTAGCTCACGAATAATTTGGTTCATTTACACCCCTATCTATATATTGGTGATTATATTACAAATCCCTTTTAGACAGGAAAAGAGAATAAATATGTACCTTTTGATTTGTGAAATCTAATGGTTGAGATATGATTTTAAATTTTATATTTGATTTTAATTTTTTATTGTAAACTATAATTAAGAAGTATTTAGGTAAATAAAATATGGTAGTTACAAAGAATTTTATAATCTCTCTCTTTTCCAACTAACATTTCTTTTTCTTTTTTCAATATTCTCTCTCCTTTAAACTTCTTATAAAGCTTTAAATTATCATAACTCACTTAATTAAAATTATTTTTGCATGTATTATATATCAAATTAAAGATAATTTAATAATCTTTCAAACGATATCCATATTGCATATGTTTAGCATAAAAAATAATAGTAAAAAATATAAAACTTTGTAATTTTCCAGCCTTACATACGTTATTTCATTATCTATCATATATTATGTTGCATTATTTAGTTCTAGTTATTGCATTATCTTTCATATTATGTTGCATTATTTAATTCTTCTTATTAATGTTTTGGTTTTACATACAACATCCTTTATAGTTTGCATTATTTAATTTTGGTTATTGTATTATCTTTTATATTAAGTTGAATTATTCAATTCAACTTATTAATGTCACTTTACATATGTAATCACATTATACTTTATATAATATTGCATTATTTAGTTTTAGTTATTGCATTATCCTTTATATTTTGTTGCACCATTCAATTTTACTTATTAATGTTTCCGTTTTACTTATGCTATTGTCTAAACTTTATATTATGTTGCATTATTTTGTTTTAGTTATCGCATAATCCTCTATATTCTATTGCATTATTCAATTCAACTTAAGATACAGCATTGCTCATCCTTTATATTTTGTTGCATTATTTAGTTTTGTTGCATTATTCTTTATATTCTATGGTATTATTCAATTCAACTTATTAATGTTACAGTTTTATTAGTGCATTATTACATGATTTATGAATAAACTCACTAATTTTTATTTTTACTATGATATCTTATTTAAAGCATATTCAATGGGGATTTCGTTTTAAAAATAATTAAATAATCTTTAATTTGATATATGATACATGAAAAAATAATTTAAATTGAATATATTATGATTATTTAAAATTTCACAAAAATCTAAGAGGAGAGAGAATAATGAAAAAATAATTAACGTATTATGAGAAGAGATAGCTATGAGATATGGTCCTCTAATATTAGATAAGTTAAATCTAACATCTATAAAAAATGACTAAAATATTCATGTAATCAAATCTAAATCTTAATTTTTAAATTTAATCCTAACCATCCAATTTATAAATATAGGGCCTAGATCCATTCTCTTCTCCCATCTAAAGGGATACTTGTCACTTTGAAATGTTAATTATCATTTTTACATAAATAACATCACTGAAAAGGTTAATTAGCATATTAAATGTTATTTATGATTCAAGAACACAATATTAGCCAATCTCAATAATTATCTAATTTTAATCCTACAAATTGAATCTTCTTTGTGAGATAGAAAACAATTGCATTTAATTCCCTCTTCCTATTACCAATTTTCACCTCTCGGTCCTTCAATGAATAACTACAAACATATATTCAAATTCATCTCTCGATCATTGTTTAAATCTAGATTCGATTAATTAAGTTCAGGAAAGTAAAACTTGCTATTAAGTTGAATCATTTAAACATGCATCAGAAAGGATTATCAAAACCCTAGAACATGTTACGGTTTCTAGCCACGAAACATGCTTAGAAATAAAGAACACGTATTATTGAAATTCATAAAAATACCTTACAAGGAAAAGAAGAACCTTGAAAGTCTCTAAAAACTCCAACGCTATAATATTCTAAGTGTTAAAAGATGTATTTTTGTGCCCTAAGGTGAGTAGTATTTATAGAGGATTTAAAACACCTATACTACGGGTTTTGGGTTTTCATGTTTTCTATGTTTCTGACTCTTACTTCTCTGTTTTTATGGAACTTAGCATGATTGGCTAAGTCCTCTGTGGATTCTAGGGTTTTGAAACTTTGTTGAGCGTTATTCAATTATTTATCTGATTTGATTTTCCTTTTCCATTGATGTTTTGATTATGCCTGAGCTTTCATTAATTACTTGATATTGGCCATTGATTGTAATTTGAATTGGTGATTTTCGAACCAAGAGGTCTAGGTTATCAATTAAGATGCAGGATAATTAGATTTGATAAATTGAATATCCGAGAGGAATTTGAATTATTAAAGGGTTGTGAAATCTAAGGTTTTTATCAAGAGTAAAAGTCCTCTTGCGCACTCGAGAGGACTCACTAGGTCTTTTATATCTAAGTTATGGTTTAGAATTCGAGAGAATTGCCTGATAACAAAAATGAGATTAACCCAAATTTTTTGAAATTAAATTGGAATTGAATTGGATAAATGATGTTTAATCGTTCTTCATAAGTGGATTGCCCCGAAATCATAGTTTCCTCTGATTTTCTAAACTCAAATACTTTTAATTGTCTTTTTAAATATTGCTTTTCAATATTGCCTAGATTTAGTAAACAAATTCACCTCACCGGTTGTCTAGATAGTAGTAAGATATCTACATTTTAGTGTTTGGTTATATTTCGAGCCTGCAATCTTTGTGTTCGATAAATTATTACTTGCCCTCTGCAGTGGTCTGTACACTTGCAGAATAGTGTGTTACAAAATACGCTATCAAGTTTTTGGCGTCGTTGTCGGGGATTGCATAGATTTATAATTGACACTAATTCTGATATTGCATTATCTACTTTAGATTCTATTTTTATGCACTTTTATTTTTCATTTTATTTACGGTGTTGATCACTTCTAGTGTTCTTTTTCAGGAAGTATATGCAAACCAGGTCGAAGGGTCCAACACTAGAACCCATAGATCCGGAAATTGAATCTACCTGCCGAAGGAATTCCGCCAGAAGAAAGTTAGCATATCCAATGGTTGACAATCAAGCAGCGCAGATAGCTGAGTTGCAGAGGCAACTGCAAGAGATGAATCTGAAACTCCAGGAGCAGCAGGCTCCAACAGCGCCTCGGCAGCCAACCATTGATGAGATGTATGAGCCTATGACTGATAGGCATCACCATGCTGATTTCGGGTTGAAGGTGGACACACCCAATTTTGAGCTGAAGACTGGTCTGATTCATACTGCTCAGCAAAACCAGTTTGGTGGACTACCATCTGAGGACCCTCATGTGCACATCCAGTCCTTTCTACTACTTTGTGATACAGTTAAGCAGAACCAGGTGCCAATTGATTACATCAGGTTGCGGCTGTTTTCTTTCTCACTTTGCGACAGAGCTCTGTCTTGGTATTTAGCACTGAATCGCAGCGATATCACCACTTGGGAGGAGCTTTGTAAGTTGTTTTTGATCCAGTTCTTTCCACCCAGCAAGACCATCAGGCTGCAGACTCAAATTGTCCAGTTTAGGCAATTATCTGGAGAGTCTCTCTACGAGGCATGGGAGCGCTACAAAGATCTACTGCGTGCCTGTCCCAGCCATGGATTTACCGAAAAGCAGCAGGTCTGTAATTTCTATGAAGGACTTGATAATGAGACTCAAAAGCATGTAAATGCTTCCGTTGGGGGCTCCATCACTGCTAGACCCCCTAAGGAAGGCATGAGACTGCTAGAGATCATGGCGAAAAGCGAATACAACTGGCCTACAGAAAGGAATGAGCGCAGGATTGCTGCAGTCGATGATATTGGAGACTTGGCTGCTGAGGTTAGACTGATGAGACAAGAGGTAGCCTCTTCTACCAAATCACTAGAGACTCGTCTCAGTGAGCTGGAGAATAATCAACCTCGGTATGGGTTTGATCAGAGGGCTGAAGTTCAGATTGAAGATGCAAACTTTGTAAACAATAGAAACTTCAACAACAACAGGGGGTACCCTGCAGATAATATGGCTTACCATCCAAACAACACGAACCACCCTAATTTCTCCTATTCTAATCCGAATAATTCGCTGCAGCCCCCACCTGGGTTTTCTGCAACTAATAGGGCAGTTGATGATCCTGAGGAGCCGAGCATGAGGGAACTCCTCACTCAATTTATTGCAGTGTCTAATGCCAAGACAAGCAAGATGGAGGGGGATATTTTGGAGTTGCAGACTACTATGGGTGAGATGGGGAAGCATTTGAAGCAGGCCGACACCCGAATTTCCCAAATTGCCAATGTGATTAGCAACCAGCATACCCATGGGCAGTTCCCTAGCAATATTGTGGTGAATCCGAGGGATCATTGCAATGCCATTACGATTCATAGTGGAAAGGCATGTGAAGGTCCTGCCATGCCAACCGATATGCCCGTGCAACCTGAAGTTGCACAGCCCGATGATGTTATTTCTAAAGAAGAGCAATTGAAGAAGAGCAAGGGTACTTGTCCTGAAGACAACACCAAACGTGCTGGACCTGTTTCTGTTCCCTTCCCACAGAGGTTTGCGAAGAAGCAAAAGGATGAGAGATATAAGAGATTTCTGGAGCACATGAAGAAAATCCACATCAATTTACCTCTTATTGAAGTGGTGCAGGAAATTCCTGGGTATATGAAGTTTCTGAAAGATATGGTCACCCAGAAGAAGCCGTTCGGGGCATGCGAGACAATCAAGCTGTTTGAGGAAGGCAGCGCTATAATCCAGAAGAAAATGTCAGTAAAAAGGGCAGATCCGGGATGCTTCTCAGTTCCTTGTACCATTGGGGGAAATTTTTTTGAGAAAGTCCTCTGTGACTCAGGGGCTAGCATCAACCTTATACCCCTTTCTATTTTCAAAAAGCTCTAGATTGGGAATATCAAGCCTACCACCATCAAGCTGCAGATGGTTGATCGATCAGTAAACTACCCTAAAGGGGTAGTTGAAGATGTGTTGGTGAAGGTTGGCCAGTTTGTCTTTCCTGCTGATTTCATGGTTCTGGATATGGAGGAGGACAAGGATATCCCGCTGATACTTTGGATACCATTCCTGAATACGGCTGATGCTTTGATTGATGTGAAGAGAGGAGAATTGAGTCTGAGAGTGAATGACGAGAAAGTCACATTCTCCATATGCAAGGCAATGGAGAAGCACGACTGTGAGGGGTACTTTGAGGAATGTAGTATGATTCAGGTTACGTATCCTTTTGACCGGATTCCAAATACTGATTTAACTGATCCTTAGGTTTATCACTGTTGTGTCTAACTACAGACAATAAATAAAGCGCTTGTTGGGAGGCAACCCAACTTTTATTGCTTTCTAGTTGTTTAAATCTGTGTTATTTCTCCCTATTTTTATGTTTTACGTGCACTTGTGGTTGTTGAGTTCGTTTGGTGCAGGAAAAGAGTTAGAAATGCGGGGATTTACTGAAAATGGCAAAAATGGCAACTGAGGAGCAGATGCGGCAGTTCATGGCCCGCTTCCTGCAGTATTGGCTGCCACCACAGTGAGGATGTTTTGAGGTCTCACACACATCCCCGTGATCTTTTTCCCCACAAACTTATTCCTTCCTTCGTATCGAATAAGTTTGGGGGAGGGGGATGTGATCGGGCGATGTGTGTTTCTACCCTTTTTCTTTTCTTTTTCTTTACTTTTTGAAATTTGACCTGCACTAATTGTATTAACGTGAACCATCAGTGATATATTTGTTTAAACTTCGTAATGTTTTAGTTTCTCTTTTATTTTTAGTGGGTCTATACTTGGAAAATCTATTACTCCTTTGCACTGTGTCGGGATATGGATGGTTGGCAAGGGTTGTATTCTCATATTATTGATCAAGTTTATGATGACAAATATTTCTTTCTCGTGAAACTTACATTGTTGAACTACGCATGAATTGATGAGTTGCATACATTTGTGGAATTAATTTTGGCCTCTAGGATATGTTTAAGCCTGTGAGAATTTGAGCCTGTGATTCGTTTGAATGAGAGTATGTCACTGTATGCTTGCCTCTAGAACTTGCCTTGGTTACTGTCTCAAAACTGCATAGAGAGTGTCAAGGACCTAGAATGATCTTAGGTCATCGTTTCGTGAGCCTCATTAAACCCAAACACTAACCCACTACATAATTCTTTGCTAAGCCTGTTGAGCTTTTAAACCTTTCTTTCTAAACCGGATGATAGGAGGTGTGGATGGAATTGTATGGGTATCTGTTGATGATAGGTGGTGAAACTAGATAGGAATCCTCATGTCCGTCTTCCGTGCTCAAGTCCGAAGACTCACCCACGAACATGTACCTTTCCGGCTGGAAAATAACTCTCCCACTACGACGAGGCATCGGTGTCGTGTCAGTAGTAGATGCAGTACTTTGTGGTTCTGCACCTTGCACTGAAGAACGTGTCTGTGGTGCTGAACCTCTCACAGGTGCACCCACATCTACACGTTCCCTTTCCCTTGGAATCGCATTCTCGTTTTCAATTTCTTGAAGAACGATATCACTCCTTGACTTGTGATTACTCACATACTCGTCCTCCAAGAATCTGGCGTTGGTGCTAACAACGACTTTCTGACTCTCAGGACAATAAAAGTAACCACATTTCATTTGTCTAGGATACCCTATGAACAACATTACTTTTGACCTGCTTTCTAACTTATCAGGTTCATTCGACAGTATGTGTGCCGGACATTCCCATACTCTAAACTTGCACAAACTTGGTTTGCGACCAAGGAAGAGCTCAGAAGGCGTCTTAGGAACTGATTTAGAAGGCACCACATTTAGTACGTAAGCTACTGTCTCCAATGCGTAGCCCCAAAACGAAATTGGTAAGTTTACATAACTCATCATTGATCTTACCATCTCTAGAAGAGTCCTATTTCTTCTTTCAGCTACACCGTTTTGCTGGGGAGTACCCGGTGCGGTCCACTGGGATGTAATCCCATTTTTTGACAAATATTGCAGGAACTTGTTACCGAGGTATTCGCCACCACGGTCAGATCGCAGTGACTTGATAGTTTTCCCGACCTTCTTTTCTACCTCAGTCTTGAACTCTTTGAATTTCTCAAAGCATTCAGACTTGTAGCGCAGCAGGTAAACATATACGTACCTTGAGTAATCGTCAATGAAAGTGACGAAGTACTCGTACCCTCCACGAGCCTGCATGGACATCGGTCCACATAAGTAAAAAAGGATCAATTCCAACACTTCCTCTGCTCGAGACTGGCTAGCCTTGAAAGGCCTAGTTGACATCTTGCCCTCGATGCAGGATTCGCAGACTTGATAAGGTACAGCCCGTACTAAGTCCAATGTACCATCATCTGCAAGTCTCTGAATTCGCTTCAAGTTGATGTGACCCAGTCTCAAATGCCAGAGATATGTAAGATCCTCATCAGAAGAAGTAAGTTTTCTCTTTCTAGGATTATCAATTACGGATGAATTACATGCAATACTTGCGGAAGACTTATGATTACAGTTAATAACATAGAGAGAATTATTCAGCATCCCACGACAGATAACACCGTTATTACCAATGATAGAAACACCACTCTCAAAAATAACTGAATATCCATCAACATAAAGTTTGGAAACTGAAATAAGGTTTCGCCGAAAATCCGCCACGTACAAACATCTCTCAATGTTAAAACAAAATCATCAAAGTACAAGGTGAAATCTCCAATGGCAGTTGCACTCACTTGTGTTGCGTTCCCCATTGAGATGGTAACCTCGTCATTCTTCAGCACCCTCCTCGGTGTGAACCCCTGCAAAATGTAACAAACATGATCACTAGCTCCAGTATCCACTACCCACGAATGAGTAGAAACCGATGCTAAACATGTACCTATTACAAATGCAAATGACGTACCTTGTCCTTTGCTTCCACATGTGCTCTTACTTGAAGTGAAACCAACCCTCTTCATCTCATTTGACCTCCTCTCACGTGATCTGCGATCAATCATATTCTTGCACACAGTATGAACCACATCTTTCAATATGCCCAAGCTGTGCTCAAGATCTGATAACTCAGAATCCCATGAAGGTACGAAAGACTGTTCTGCTATGAGATCAGTAAGCAACTCTTTGAAAGAGTACTCACTTCTCTTAGCTACATCCTTCTTAAAGTCATAGAATCAAAGCGGTAAAGAGTTCAGGATTATATCGATCTTAGCCCGATCAGATATACATCCACCTCTACGTGTGAATCGTTTCATGGTGTTATCCATCATCATCACATGCAGTGTCACCGAACTGCCATCAACCATTCTCTTACAGACAAGGTCTTTCACGAGATCACAGTTGATAGTTCGTTCCACTTCGCCATACGTGGTCACTAAGTCCATCCAGATCGCAACAGAGCTACAATAGCCCATGTACTTGAGCTTCAGTTCTCTAGACAGGTTATCCGAGATTAACTTGTAAGTAAAATCTTCAGATGCCACCCATCTATCATAGAACTCCTTCTCACGTATAGAGACTTTATGGTAACGTGGGGCAAGTGGCATCATAGTAAGAACAAACATGTGTTGCTTAGTCAGGAGAATATACTCAATGCAGTATCTCCACTCATGGAAGTTTGGACCAGTTAGAGGATTGAGAGCAAGTAAATGATCGACAGTAGACATAGACATATCTGAAATAATAAAGAATCTTAAATAAGAACAAACATGTAGAACTTCGAAAACAAATGCATTGAAAACCTTTTAATAAATCAAATACAAATGTTTTCCACTAATTGCCAAGAGTTCCCACCGCAAGCTACACTCGTAGACGTTTACAATGTCACCCTCGACCAGAACTGCGGGTTTTAAGCCCCAATCCATTTAATTTCACTACCATGTCAGGATGTTTTTGACACTAGAAATTAATAATTAGTGAAAACCTTAGAACAAGCCATCTCTCAAGAACAGGGATGCAATTCTTGCATTATATTCTAAGATGCTTCTAAGCCATTAACCACAAATTTAACTCCGGCCAAAAGAGACAGTTTAGCATGGCACGTAACCATACCGCACAGCCCTTAAAGCTTTTGTTATCTATAATTTAAATCAATCCTAGAATACTTGTGAAAGAGATCTACGCAAGCTACACTCGTAGACGTTTACGCAAAACCCTCCCACTATTCACATGATTTAAATTGTTTGTCTAGAAATCCCAACAACCGTACCCATGCACCTCTAGGAACTAGCAAGCTACACTCGTAGACATTTACTAGAACGAGAGATACACATAATGCATAGGACTGCTTTGTGGAGGTCTATTGATTTTAATTAAAAAATCAGCTTAGTATTTTTCTTTTAAAAGGTTTCTTTTATGCGCACACATAATTTCTTTGTTATTATATTTTCCAAATTTTTGCATGTAATTAAACAAGCCCAAAAATTTCCAAAATATAATCCAACAAAAGAAATTAATCACATAAGCATCTTGGAAAGCTGTAAATAATAAAAGTGATAAATCATGTTTTTCCTATTATCTACACATGCTTTATTGCGCACATAAATTACAACACATATCATACGAGGACAATTAAACCAAACAAAAATTCCTCGTGGCCCCACAAAATAGGAAAAATAAATCATATCTATTACAATTTGAATTTTGAATCTATTTGGATAGATACAAATCTTCTAGGGCCTCCAAATCTTTATCCACCAAATCTTTTGGGATTTAGGCCTTTGTGATCTGATGATTTGCCCTAACCCTAATGCAAACCCTAGGGTTTACATGGGATTGTACAAACCACCAAAACACGAGCCACCACGACGGGACAACAACCGCCGACAATGACAGAGTCGCTGCCTGCCGCCGCCACTCCGCCGCGCGCTTGTGCGAGCGCCTCACGTGCACAGCGCCCCCGGCGCCGCTGCCGTCCGCCTGTCGCCTGCAACGTGCGCGGCCCTGCGCCGTGTGCCGCCCTTCGCCGGCTCCATCTTCGTTCTTTGTTTTGGGTTTTTTATGCAGATTTCACGCACAATTAAGTTGTTTACAGGATATGACTGATTACCATGGAGGAAATCGATGATTTTTTGCATCAGGAAGAGGAAGAAGTGAGAAAAGACCAAAGAAAAACTACTGTTTCAATAGAAACCCTTACCGAAAGCAGTTGATATTTAAAGAAGCAGTCATGAATTCCTCCACAAATGGAATTCGAGCTAATGGAGCATGGCAATAGATAAATTTTTGAGTTAGCTTTCCAATGTAACTAGAATCGGGTCAATCGGAGTTCGGAAGCGAAAGTTATAGCCAAAACCGTGAGACTGCGCAAAAGGGGCGAGGTTCGTGACAGGAATGGCGACTCAAATACATAAACGGCGGTCGCCGATATTGTAGCTAGGTCGCCGATCGTGTAATTTCCCTTATTTTGGCACGGTGCATAGATGGCGTCCCGGGTACACGCTTTGCAGTCGCCATCGTCGTCTTACGGGTCACCGATCGTGACTTTTTGGGCTTCCAAGACTCAAAAACGTTCCTTCACCCTTATTTTCGTACATCAAGAGTTAGAGAGAGCAAGAGTAGAGCAGATTTTGAAGAACAAAGATTGAGGACTTGGGATTAAAGACTACGAGTTTTGGGTTTTCATGTTTCCTATGTTTCTGACTCTTACTTCTCTGTTTTTATGGAACTTAGCATGATTGGCTAATTCCTCTGTGGATTCTAGGGTTTTGAAACTTTGTTGAGCGTTATTCAATTATTTATCTGATTTGATTTTCCTTTTCCATTGATGTTTTGATTATGCCTGAGCTTCCATTAATTACTTGATATTGGCCATTGATTGTAATTCGAATTGGTGATTTTTGAACCGAGAGGTCTAGGTTATCGATTAAGATGCAGGATAATTAGATTTGATAAATTGAATATCCGAGAGGAATTTGAATTATTAAAGGGTTGTGAAATCTAAGGTTTTTATCAAGAGTAAAAGTCCTCTTGCGCATCTGAGAGGAGTCACTAGGTTTTTTATATCTAAGTTATGGTTTAGAATTCGAGAGAATCGCATGATAACATAAATGAGATTAACTCATATTTTTGGAAATTGAATTGGATAACTGTTGTTTAATCGTTCTTCATAAGTGGATTGCCCTGGAATCCTAGTTTCCTCTGATTTTCTAAACTCAAATACTTTTAATTGTCTTTTTAAATATTGCCTAGATTTAGTAAACAAATTCACCTCACCGGTTGTCTAGATAGTAGTAAGATATCTACATTTTAGTGCTTGGTTATATTTCAAGCCTGCAATCTTTGAGTTCAATAAATTATTACTTGCCCTCTGCAGTGGTCTGTACACTTGCAGAATAGGGTGTTGCAAAATACGCTATTAGGTATTGGGCTAAAATACTGAAAAATATCCAAACTGGGCAAAACTTGCTTTACCGGCTTCTGTGTCGATGGACAGGGAGCCTATTGATCGACACACATGCAATGTGCCGACTCTTCTTCAACTTCCATTTTGATTTACTGTTGTTCAGCCTTCGTGTCGATCGACACGATGTGTGTCGATTGACATGCACGCAAACATGTCGAGCCTTTCTTCTACCTTGCCCTTGATCGACATCCAACCTCTGTGTCGATCGACATTCTCCCTGCCGGTCGACACAGAGGTCCAGCTTCGGGTTTTTGGTTTGTCTTCCTTGTCGGTCGACTTCCCGTGTGTCAATCGAAGCGGCAACTCTGTCAAACTTGGCTCTTTTCACCTTTAGCTCAATTTTAGCCTCAAAAACCTGCAAAACTCACCATGGCAAGCATAACATCCTCTATAATGCACTCATGCACGTAAACAACTAAAAAGCTAATCTAATTGCACTAAAACAAAGGAGAAAAATATGGATAAGTGAGTGTAAATATGAGCTTATCAAACGTCGGGTATCGCCCACCCTGACCCACAGTTTCTTGCCTTTCAACCTAACAGTAGAGCTCATAACCGGCCCTATACAAGGCTCGAGCTCGACCAGTGATGACTGGCATCGACCACCTATCATGGTCGGAATCAAACTCCCATCTCAATAACGAGCGACATGCATGATATAAACTAAGGCAACAGAACACCAACATGGATTAAATAATATCAGGATACGAGCAGCAAAAGCAAATCGAGACACGAAGACAGATCATAAAGGAAAGGATAACAGTGCATTCAACAATCATTACGATTATCAACAGTAAAGCAAATTCTAAAAACAGTATCATTGTGCTTTTACAAAATATCAAAACTACCAAATCTAAATAGCAACATCAGTTGGCTCGGTATCCTTCCCTGCATCCTTCTCAGCCTCCTTCTCGCCTCCGCCCTGAGAATCTTCAGCTCTCTTCTCCTCAGCCTCCTTTTACTCGGCCTCTGGCTCCTCAATGACGACCCGAGCTGGAGTCGAATGGCGTGTGATGCTATCGAGATCAAAGTCAGAGCATCGACGATCGACCATGGCACGTATATTCATGGTGACTATATCCACCAGCAAATTGAAGGTCGGCTTGAAGGAAGGATGGGCGACGACCAGGTTCAGGTCGACACTGTCCCCAGACCTCAAGGCCTTGACTTCTGCCTCGTGAGCCTTCTGGTCGTGCAACCTCTCTTCTTGAGGACTCCAGCTCGGCCTCCTTCTTGGCATGAGAGGTTTTGAAGTCGTTCACGGCCTTCTGGAGCTCATCGTCGAGGATCTAGCACATGTTTGACAGTTCAGCCCTCTCCTTCTTTAATTCATTGTATTTGGTGCGGAGGGATCAGGACTAAAGTCGGGCATCCTTCGGCTCATCGGAGACCGAGGCGAGATTGTTGGCCAATTCGACCCTCTTCTCCCGCTCGGTCGTGAGGTCCTTCTTCGACAGGCTAGCCCCTTTGCTAGCGGATTAGAGGGACTTGATGAGGCCCTCAGTGTAAAATGCGAACCGGCGGGTAGTCTGCAAACAAACACAACTCTAGGTCAGCAAACACTACTTGATCGGTTTTGGTGCAAAAACATAGTAAAGAAAGATACCTTCAGCAGGTTTTTCTCCATCAGGAAAGACTCCCAATCATACGAGCTCGGGAAATCATTGGCCTTGATTTCTTCATCAAGGATCTTCATCACCCGGACAACGTATGCAGCGGACGAAGAGGTGAGGTCGCTCGACCCTAAGCCAGACGAAACCTACTCCATTTTCCTCTGGCGGTCGACTCTGACCAACCCCTAGAGTTAGTAGTGGTGTCGTGAACCTTCTTTTTCCTCCTCTCATCTTTTCCCTTATTCTTCGAAGGAGACTAAGGAGAGGGTGGAGGGGGAGGATTTGGCGGCAGCGATGAGGAGGGCCCGCCAGTCCCTTTCTAAGAAGGCCCTCTGACCCCCAATCCAGCCGAGTGTAGGCCTTGAGACGTCCTCAGGGACTCGGTTGTGTTCTTTTTCAAAGACGGTTGGTCCCCGGTCCTGAGGATGACTCCTCGCACGGCCATCATTGCTGCTAGAAGGTCGGCGAGAGAAAGGCCAACCATGTCCGCTGGGAGGGGCTCCTTCTTACCTCGATCGTTCGTCCAGAACTCAAACCCCACACTTTATTTTCCACAGACCGCATTGAACTCACGATTTGGTCCTGTGAAGGCTACGTTGATCCGAGACAACTCCTCGATTGGTAGCACCGTCTGCTTGAACCCTGCAAGTAAAGCAAAAGAAAAAAGATTAGAATCGAGCAATATCTGTAGATTTTCCCGTGAACTGAATCACATAAACCAATTGAACCGGATCGATTTATGGATATTGTGCACAATTAAATTTACAATAAAACCTAGCATGCTCCTATGAATTTAATTCTCAGAATTGTGGATTGAGGAATTACCGTTTTTCCGTAGAGTCTGATCCGATCTTTCGCGTTGGAATTTCCAACTTCAATTCAACCACGCGATTCGATTTAATCTGCGGAAGCAGAAATTAGTAATCTAATTTCTTAGAAAATATCGAAAACAAAAGAGAAGAAGAGAGAATTATGTTCCCCAGATTAGATCTTCAAGGTTGCGTCCCAATGTTGTTCAGATCTGCTACTGGTGAGGATTCCACAGATCTGTGATGTAGGCCAGAGGCGAAAATCCTTCTCCTCCATCTACAGTTGGCGCCGCCCAACTCTCTCTCTCTCTCTAGGGTTTTGACTGATTTGAATTATGATCAAGGTGGCTTGGGTTTCAGAGAGAGAGGGTTCTATTTATAGACCTAGGGTTTTATCCCTAATGGGCTACTGGGCTCGATTCAGCATATATTACTTGGGCCAGACCTGGGACCTAATGCAAATAATAAAGTGGGCTTATAATTAATTAATTCCCATATCCACAACCCAGGACATAATTAATTAATTAATATTAATTCTTTTTCACCACAGAATTAATACTGACCTACCACTTTATTACCACGTTATGAGAACGGGCTGCATTAATTGAGAATCCCCATATTTAAGGTTACCGGACATCCATTAATTAATTGGAGCTTCTGACAAGCTCTAACTACAATTAATTAATATCTTATTATTCCTGAGTAGTACCACTCAATCCTTATCACTCGTGCCTGAACTTAATCAGCCTGCAGGACTTTGGCACGATGAATGCCATTGAGCTCCTCAGGGAATGTCCCCATCCTATTACTCGGATATGGTTACCTAAACCCAGTCTCAGGCGGTACTACACGAACTGTTGTTAGCCAAGATGCGGATATACGAGCACGTTACTCAGGCTCTCCACCTTGGCAAGTCAAAGCAACAGTCAACCCGTGCAAACCCCTGAACCTTCGTTAGGGTTTGGACTCAATCAATATAACGAGATCTTGTATTCGTTGATGTCAGACAGACGAATACATCTCACTGCGGTCCATCAATATGCCACCCCTGCGTACCAGCATGTCAAGTAACCAAGATAGACTACTTATTCCGACAATGTCGCAGCCATCCGGACAGACGTATCCTCATACGTTGTCTCGGTTGTGATCAGGTTTATGTCTCACTAGGTCAAGTGATCATACTATCTTCTGCGATCTACAACACGCCGTATGATCGTCCCTATCGGTGAGACAAGAGGATACCATTGTTCATACATGTAAGATTGTTAACAGATATAGTACCCTACCTCATAATTACTTAGTTGGTATAAGAAATGTCATTCACAAAGAGTGGGCGAGGCGAGCCCCGCATAAAAAAGGATGAGAAGTGTGTCGAGCATGTGGCACCAACTGATCAGGGCCACCTGGAAAGGGGCAAGACCATAGGATTAGAGAACTGCCCGGAAAAAGGGGCATGGTGGAATCCTGATCCCGTACTTGATCACGGTTAGAGAAAATGCCACATCATCGGCAGCGGGGCGATAACATCGGTCCGATGGCGAGGGCAGCATGTACACCATCTTATGGCACGCAACACCCATTGAGCATTTCTTCACCAACTCTTCGTTGACCAGGGACACGACCGATAAAATGTGGTCATCGGGGTTAATGACGTCCATCTCGCCTTAGAGGTGTCAACCTCCATCGAAACAAAGGAGTCATCACTATCCTTCTTGCCTTCGTTACCCGAGCCATCGCGGTCGGAGCTCCCCTCAGAACCGAGGTCCTTATCGTCAGGACCCCGATCTAACTGACCACCTTCCGAACCTGACGAGGCTGCCTCTTCATGATCAGATGATCGTCTTATCTCAACCCCGGTCAGCCCCGAGGACGAAGATAGTTCCTCCCAAATCTCAACCGATGAGCCCATAGCTCGACTATCTACGTACTGAAATCACAAGAAAGATAATGCAAAAAATGCAAAATTTGAAGAAAGAGGTCCCCCCACAAAACAAATCATAGAAAACACATGCAAGCAAACGACAGGGAAAACACCACAGAACCAAAACAACGGAAAAACAAAATGCAGCATTCAAGCAACAAACAAAAAACTAACTCAACAAAGAAAATAGCTAACCAAAATCGCAATCTTACGGGTCCCAAGAATACAAGAAGGCAACGACCCCTTAGACGGAAATCAAGCCCAAAAATAGTAAACCTAAACTCTAAACAAGAGCAGAAGGCAGGAGTGACATCAAACATGTCAATCAACACAAGAACCAGACACAGTGAATCGAAAAATTTCACGAAACTACAAGCATCCAAATAAACATTCGCAATAAACCCAAATCTAAAGCCCTAAGCGTACAAACAAGCAGAAGCATCAGAAGGAAAGGCAACAAAAAATCCAAACATGGCGAAAACACCCAACGACGATTAAGCACGTAATGAGTACACAAGAAATAAACTACGCCAAAGTCTAAAAACCAAGAAACCCTATTCGCCAATTAAAGCAGAACCCTACAATAGTCAATCACACACGTACCCAACGAAATCAAAGCAGAAGAACATGAAAAAATATAAGGAAAGGAGGACGAGATTTACCTGATTAACGGGGATAGTGAATGATGCACGGAGGGATTGTCGGAAACAACAGCATGCCGGATCACTTGAATAGCTGGAGAGGAGAGAGCAAGAGGGAGAGATATAGTTATCAAATTGAAAATTGAAAGTGTTGAAATGGGAGCGGTTTTGCGAATTTAAAATGGCAAAATTGTTCGCCTTCCCGAAATTGACCCAAAAGTTGGGGTTATTTATTGGTGTGCCACTACAAGAGGGACAAAATCCCAAGGCCCCAAGTTTCGTGCTCGACATTGAGCACGTTTGGTGATTGCTTACGACCCCGAGAGCATCTCGACATTGACCCGATCTCCAAAAACATAAACTAAGGCCTATAACTGCGGACAAACTCTGATGCGATCGGCACGATCAATGAAAATGTGGGGCTTCCCCCGGGAAACCCAAAGTGCCCCAAGATCTGCCAGAACTCGCCCCGCAAGTGTTCCTGGAGCCTAGGCAGAGTGCATGCATGATAGTAGCACTCCGTGCAAGAGAACATTCCCCGGATTGATTCTAACTCATGTGGATTCCGAACAGATGTATAGGCCCACGGGGCGGCATTCCGATGCCACCCGACACAATCATATGCTTGTATTCCCAAGGATTCATCGTACTGATCTGGAGTAACATCCCAGTTACTCCCTATAGGAGCTACGAATAGTCTCTCTGATGCTTCGAAACTTTGCACTCTGTAACGCATTCTGACTTGAAGTTTTTTTTTACTACAGTATCTATCTGTGATAGAACCAAGAATCAAAATGGGTTATTGTTAGGGCTAGGCCTCAGAGGCCCAGGCCTGCTAAGCTCGACGGCCCAAACAACCACCGACCCAAAAGTTGCAAGTCTGCTCGGAATAGGAAAGACTCAGACACGCCTAAGGCAAGAGATCGACACCGACCACAAGAGCTCCTCGATACCGACCACACTCAGGGGTCAGTAGCGAGGAGGACAAGACTCCTCATGAAAGCCCAGCGGCACCCGACCGTTGCAAACCCTAATCGAGCCCGATAATTCCGAGGCTATTCTGAAATTTATGCCGAGCACGTACTCAACGTTAGCTAATACCCCCTCCCCTATCCTGTCTATAAATAGGGGTTGAGGGCCCATTTTTAGACATCTTTTTCCTGTTGATTGATTGTACCGAAACTCTGCTGAAATCTTTTTGGAACCGCCGACTTTTACAATTTTACTACTAGTGTCCTTCACTCTCATTCTAATCGTATTCTCATTAGTATTATTGCAAATTACCGATTCTCGCGACTGTTATTGTTGATCGTTGTTTTTCATGTTATTACTTATTATCTCGTAATGATTCTAAGGGGATAAATCGAACCTCAACAATAGTCTTGGTTAATATGATCATTATTAAAAATATTGAAGGATTTAAAATAATAATAAAATAAATAAATAATAATTATAAAGTAACATGAGATAAAAAATAATAATAAGAAATAAGTAATTTTGTTATTGAGATTTGCGATTGATAAATGAGAATGAAACTCACCATTTTGAAAGGTTTTGTGATTTCATAATACTAGTTTTCCTCGCGTATATATTACTTTTTATAATCTATCAATAATAAATATATAAAATATTTTTCTAAATGTCATATATACATAATAATAATTTCACTAAAATATAATGTAGCTTATTAAATAAAATAAAATTGTAACTATTTCATGTAATCAAATACATTGTAAAATTGATATTTTGAAAAAAGTTATATTAATTTTAGATAATGAAATATTAGAACGTTATCATTGGCACATGCATGATTGAGGTAAACATATACCTTGACTTTTTTTTTACTTTCAATTTATTATATAAAGATATAAAATGTTGAAGTTTAATACACCAGAATTTAACTTTTATATTAATATTACAACTTAAATTATTCATAATATATATATGAAAAATATATTGATATAATAACTTCTCTTTGAAAATTCTTTTTAGTACAACGAAATCTCATAAAAACTTTGTTGTCGCCATTTTAAGGTAATATTATATTTAGAAAGAGATTCAATGCTAAAAATCAGTTTAGAATAAATAAAAATGAATCAACAATAGTCTTTTATAAAAATCAATTATTTGTCCTTGCTAAGGGTCGTAGTGAAAGTATTTTACATATGATCAAGAGGTCATAAGTCTGAGCTTCTTAGGGATATTTGAGTGTGTAAGTTTAAATAAATGCATTACTATTTTAAAAAAATAAGAGAAAAGAAATTAATTATTTGTCCACTACTTGGGTGTAGTTGTGAAAGTATGTTACCTGTGATAGGGGTGAGGAAAACCAAACCTAAATCGTCAATCCAAACCGAACCGTTGGATTTCGAGCAGTTGGGGTCTGTTAAAAAACACATGTGGTTTCGATTCGGAGTACATTTTAAAAATATTTTTGATTATCGGTTTGTTCAATTTGGGTTTGGTTACAACCAAACCGCTATCCATATACATATATAAATTATTAAATATTATGTATTTATTTATATTATTATATATTTTATATCTAAATAAATTATAACTTTTATTTTTGGCAATATGCAGAATACAAAGTTACAAACTCAAGTTAGTATAGTTACCCAACGAAACCCTACTCCAGACTACCTCGCTCAATCGCTCACCCTCATGCCACAGCCCATCAGCTCGTGCACGCCGCTCAATCTATCCAAACCCTTGCTCAATCCCTCACCTCTACTCAAGCCCCTCACGCATGTCGCTCTTTCTGTCTCGTCTCGTCGTCCCTGTCGCCTCACGCTGCTCACCAATCGCCAACTTGCAGCCTTGCGGCCCTCGCTCAATCCCTCACCCTCAAGCCTCAACCCCTACTCAGCCCCTCTCACATGCTGCTTTTTTATTGTGATTTTGAGATTTTTTTTTATATTTTTGGGGGGGTTTCCGGTTCAAACCAAAATCAAATTGAAATCGATGATTAAGTGCAGTCTACATATTTTGATTCGGACGGTTCAGGTTAAATATTTAAAAAATTGCAGTTTTGCGGGTTCAGTTCGGATTTCAAACCGAATCGCTTGTTGCTCACTCCTAACCTGTGATAAAGAGATTATGAGTTTGAGCTTTTTCAGGTGCATCTAAGAGTGAGTTTAAATTAATGTATTGCTGTTAGAAAAAGTCTTTTATTAAACTAATTATGAAACTTAAGAAGGCTTGTCCACTGAAATTAGTGGATTCCCGATTGAGTTCGGAAGAGTGGACGTAGGACTTTGATTCCGAACCACTATAAATATCCTATGTTTTACTCGCTTTATTTAAGTTATGTACTTTAGTTTCCAAGTTTATTTTGAAACCTTCAATACTTGACTAAGTATTGAAAGAGCATATTCTGAAACTAAGTAATATTTCCGAGCTAAACTGACTTTTATTAAACTGAAAACTGACTCTCAGTCAGTTTTCAGAACCAAGTTTAAGAGATTATCATTTTTGCTGCATATTTACGTACTCTAATTTCAGGACCAACAACTACTGCAAAATCTAATAACTATAAAATGAGTTATGATCAACACACCAACTTGAAATACATTCCCAAAATTTAAAAATAATACAATAAAATATACACCCTCCGTCCCGTCTGAATTGTCGCCTTTCTTTTTGGCACGGAAATTAAGAGTTGTGAGTGTAGAATGAGTTAGTGGGATTAATATTTTATTATTGAGTGTGAAAAAATTGTCATTTTTGGAAATGTGACAGTTTGGTTGGGACGCTCAATTTGGTAAGTGTGACAATTCAAGTGGGACGGAGGGAGTATTACTCTAGGAAAAATATAGTTTCAATTTAACTGAAACCTAATACTATCATATCCTACTCCCAAAAAACGGTTGATTGAATCTTTTCCACCAAAATGCACATACTACAATCAAATCTAAAAAAATTCAAAAACATTGTTTCATATCTTACCTGTCCAAGACAATATGCACTCAAAATGAAATGTTGTACACTATTTATACACTCTTTAGATAATTCTAATATTAATTATGCATATTTATTATCTTTAAAAGTTTTTTTTTATGTGAGGGAAAAAATACTTTATATAAATCTTATTTCTATGTATATACAGATACAAAATGCTAAATAAAACAAAAAATAATTAATAAAAAAAATAACTAACTGAAATTGTTAACTTACAAATTCATCAATCGAAAAAAATGGGAAAAAATAAAATATAAGATTAATTTGATAATAAATACGGATCAACAATGAAATTAATGATTTTATATATATATATATATATATATATATATATATATATATATATGCATAAATGAAGAATTAGTTAGCTTTAAAATAATCTTCTCAACCAAATCTATATGTTACAAACGTTATTATTTATTTTAATTCTATAAAACCAATGAAATGCACATATTAAGCTCTATTATTAATGTGCAATTTTAGTGATAGTGCAATTAAATAAAATATATTATAATAATAGACCAACAGAAGTAAAATATGAACTGGAAAATGATAAGATACTTCTAAGAGTAAGTAATAAATTTAGTTTAGAATATGATTTTTCTTAGAATTTGTTTATTAAATTACTATATCCAATTTCCAATTCTATTAAATCAAATTATATTATTATATATGTAATCTTTAAAGGAAATTGATAATATAATTAATATGAATCTCAAGCAAGTAAATGAAAGATGTTATAGTTTATGAAAAAATAATTATTGTAAAAGGTGTTGAGTTCATTAGGACCAATATTTATAACAAATTAAAATTTGTAAATACTGATGTGTACAAAGCTATTTAGAATAGTATGTATTCAATCTATATATTATGGTATTGAGCTAATATCATAATCTACGTAATAACATAAAATATTTGATGATGACAAAAACTGAGCATAACAATAAATGTAAAATAAATAGAGAACTCATATTTCAATGAAGATATAGTGAATTATCATTCTTTTTAATGCACATAAGAGAACAAAATTAGACAACTCATTTTTCCTTCCCCTTACTATTGTGTCCACCCCAACTCTTTATTCTGCCATTTTCGTTATGCCTCAAAGCAACATTGTGTACTTTAGCTTAATTTCCGCTCACCAGTGTGTCAATTGAAGTAGGTTTGGACTCTCGATCTCAATTATCTTGAAATACTGTGAAATATAGAAGCACATTTTTTGAAGAGGCATTCGCACTGCGACTGATTTGATTTCAATTGCCTTGAGGCTAGGAGTATGTTAAAAATAATCAGGATACAATCATCTATACATGAAAAATACCAAAACACACTAATCATTTCGCAAAACACATTAAAAATCAATCTAACAATGCATATAATGAGTGTTAAAAAATAAATTTAACAGAAACTATGTACAAAATGAAAATGATGATTAATATTCATAGTGACAACTACTCACACAAACATAAACGTCTAGCACTAATTATGCTTATATTTAATTAGGTCATTATATGATTGATTTTGTTAATTAGGAAAAAATTTATTTGCACATCTTTTTGATTGCTTATTCTCGATTTATGAGAAAATTGATTCTTTATAATTTCCGTATATTCCATAAATGAATTTTTTGTGCATGCAAATTATTAACATTATCGGTTATTTATAGTGATATTAAATCGAATCTTTTGCCATGTACTCAATTGATGGACTGTTATCCCTAATCCCATTCTTTCCGTATTAGATTAATAGTGATAGTTACTTTCCATATTCACATTAGTAGTTATTTTTGGAAGATCTCCTAGGTGGGAAAAAAAATTTGATAGAGTTCCTGCTTTTAGATATATATAGATTCGTTCGATGCATGTCAAATAATATTATTTCTATATTCTCATTAAAATAAAATTTTATTTTTCCTACATTAATGATGGGATAAAAATAGTGTAATTTTGTACATTAAAAAGCCGATTAAATTGTGTACATTAAATTGTTTCGCCCTCTTTTTTTTTATTTTTTTATCTTATAGACAATTTTTCTTTATTTTTAAAATAAAAAAAATTAGAGTGATATTCTTGATAAGTTACTTAAATATAATTTAATTTTGTGATATTTGTATGTTCCCATGCGTAGATTTTATCACATAATTATTATAACATACAACAAACAACTACATAAATTATTTAAATATGTAAAATATAGTACATAAATTTTTTTTGTACATAAATAATTCTTAAACTTGTCAACTAACTACACGTTCATCAATAGTTTTTAAATAATATCTCCTAAATAAATATTTTTTAATTCATCTTTTTAGTGTATGCTTTTTTTATCTACATAAATATAGATGCAGATTGCTCAAGATGGACAAACTATTAACCAATCAAAATAAGAAAATTATAAAATATACTTAAAACAAAATTAATTAGTTAACAAAATATGGATCTACAATGTGATTAATTATGTAATCTCTACATAAATAAAAATATTAATAAAGAATTAGCTACATTCTTATGTAGCTAATTAATTATGACATTCTTATTTCTTTTGGAGCACTACATTCCTAATTCTATCCAATCATCTTGTCAAGATTTCTCGCTATGAAACACTCTTAAAAATACCCATTGATAAAGAAGAAAAAAATCTTCTCATATTAGCTGCCGTCACTATAGCATCTTTTTCTTCTCACTTATCTTGATGAGGCCTACACGCAAATTCATTAACGCTTGTTGAACCTCCTCTCATGAACCTGCAAATAATAGTAAAAAAATTATGAAAAATTCATAATATTATCATAAATATTGTTTAAAATCAATAATAATCAATCATTAAAAAAAACTGTAATCTTATCCATAATATCATCTTTTAGAATAAGCCAAAACTGAAACTACAAAAAAAAAAAAAACACTTAACTAATCAATATAGATCAATTTCTCCAAGAAAAACTAATGAGGGGAATATGTACCCGTAAACTCTATTCTTTTGCATGATCGAAAGCTGAAATCTTTTGAGGTAAATTTGATAAAATTAGAGTTCTATTTATAGGGTGAAAAATGATTTAAGTGAAAAGGTTAATTTACATAATTTTAGGGGATGAAATTAAATAATAAATGTATTTATGGTGTAATTAATGATATATAAAACGTTTGCACCACATATTATGCCAAATAATGTTATATTTAATATATCATTTTAATTCATTTTCAATAATTAAATAAATTTATTTTTAGAATATTATTGAAAAATAGCTAAATAGATATATAGTTATTAGTTGACATTTTTGTAGCTTATTGCTTATAAATTTAATATTAATGAAGAGATTATGTCAAATTCTTTCCATGTTCATTTGATAAAAATGTGTTAACAAAATATCAATCAAATATTTACTCAGTCATTAAGTTTTAAGCATAATCATAGTCAGTCACACTATTTTTGCAATTTCCATTAATGCCGTTTTGTTTTGTGCGAAATTATTTTATTATGGTCCTATCAATCAATTTATGTAATACGTATAAAAATACATGTTTATATACTTACCTTATTAATTATTTTGTAATATTTTTATAATTAATTTTTCCCCTATAAAATTAATTGTATTACATGCTTAGCATATTTAATTCTTGTTTAATAGAGAAATTAAGTCGAGTTCAAGATAAATCATCTATGATGGTGAAAAAATAATAATAACATTAAAGTATATTGAATTGATATATTTATTATTTATAATTGTTAATTCAATAAAATAATAAATTATGATATTTAAACAAAACCTTTATGAAAATAATTATTTAATTAACATATAAATAAAAAATGACTATTTATATTTTAAAAAAATAAAATCTATCTATGAATATTTCTTCTAATATATTCAATAAAATAATTAATAATTATTAAACATGAATTTTAATGATTAAAAACTTACCATATTTGTTCATTCTTACTTAATATACTATGTAACTATTTTAGGAAACTGGTTTTGGGGGGGGGGGGGGGAAATTTTGTGGAGGTGTTTTGCCTTTTAGTATATATAGATTTGAGTATCATTCTTATTCATATATTTTTATGTCCTATTAAACGGTGTATTTTGAAATTATTCAATTCTCTCATTCCGACATCTACCAACTAAATGAAGCCTTTATATATTTTTTAAAACTCTATATATAAAATATATATGTACTAACACATGAGTGTATTTCGAGTATATTAATATATGAAATACAATCGTTAAACAATTTGCAATTTTGCACGACTCAAAGAAAATCCCCATTTTAAAAGTCGTTAAAAAATGTTTTATCCAATTAATTGTTACCTTTGGACATCACAAGCAATCAACATTTACATCTAAAATAATTCAGGGAAATAAAAAAGTTGTGCAATTGAAAGAATTCACTAGAATAGTTTTGACGTCAATGTTCAGTTGATTATTTAACTCGATACTTTTTTATAATTTTCTTCTGAATACAATATTCCCAAATATATATATATATATATATATAATAATCAGAGAATTCAGAAAATTCAAAGCAAAGTAACAATCTTGAAAGTACGAGTTCTACGTGGATCCTATAAAATAGTCTTATATAAAAAGTTGGAATTTATAATCTTTTTTCTTTAACTTCACTTTTTTTTTCTATCTCTTTTCTGAAGCAATGATGTTTACCATAAAGGCTTTAGTAATATGCATATCTGTATCATTGTATGTTTATAAAAAATACTCCTTCCGTCCCGCTTAAATAAGTCATTTTCATTTTAATACATTAATTTCGAAGTTTATATTTAGTAATTAATAATAAAATTGACAATCGTTTTAAACAAGTTAATTATGATTGCCAATTTTATTATTAACCACAATTAACTACTAAACACTAATTCTGAAATTAATGTATCAAAATGAAATGACCTATTTAAGCGAGACGGAGGGAGTATAATTATACTTTATTTGTAAGCATAGTTTTTACTTTGAAATGGCGATCGAATCTACATATAGATTTTCTCTAGCTTATTAAAAGGAAATATATTTGTTTTAACGGAATATATTATTTGCCATTCAAATAATTTTATTAAAATATTTTTACTATTCCGAACTGGGATAAAAGGAAATGATATTACTAAACTACAATGTTACTACTAAATTTAAAATATTGTTGATCTAATCCAAAACTTGAAGTCCACCGACTCCTTTAAAAGAATGGATTAATTTATTAATATTATATTTATCGAATTATTGTAAAATCGATTTTGGTGTGTAAAGTGGGCTAGCCACGTATTAAAAGCACTAAGCAACAAATTATAACTTGAGTCATCCAAATTGGTGATTAATTATCCCCAAACTAATCTTGTGTTACACTAATTTTACTAGTTAAATTTATCTACAACAATATTTAATCTTAAAAATGATTATCAACACAAGATTATATACTTTTTCCCGAGGATTGTTGGTCTTATGTCATTTTCAATAATCAATAGTGACGAATGTGTCTAGTGTTTACAAGTATTGACAAAGATCTTATCGTTTTAGACACAAATAATTTAAACGTTTTGTTTTTATCTAATAGTACATTATAGATTCGAACTTGAAGTAAAATATATAGATGAGGTGGAATTTAAATTAATACATACTATTATAGAGTTTATTTTTAACATATTCTTTTATTTTAGTTAAAAAGACTTTAAATTGAAAAGGGAAAATAATTTTAATCAATTATTGATGTGTGAATTTTTTTAGAGGATTAGGGTCTCCAAGAGGGGATTTTTTTTTTAGTGAGTTTATGGGAATTGTTTGGCAAGAGTTCATTTACCCATTTGATTTTTGCTTTATTCGTTTGCATTTTCGTAATTATTTTAATACGTTGTTATGCCAACAACATTTAGTATTCACATTAAAAAAATAATTAAAAAAAATACTTGGTTGCCTCATAAACAGAAAACATTTGATTCAACAAGTCCACAACTCCCTCCGAAATGAAAGACAGAATTGACAACGAAATAAAAATAGGGAAAATCATCAATTTTGGGAACTATAAAAAATACATTATGGTATAAATTATAATTAGTAGTTTTTGCTTACAAATATTGGACAAAATCTCCAAGAGAGAGAAATGAACTAGGATGAGCCCATATTAATAATAATATAATGTCAAAAACTTGCGTTAGGTACGCCTAAATGATTTAGACGGATTTTTTCCGTATTCAAATGAGTTCATCCATCTTAAATAGGGTTTATTAATCTCCAATTAAGATATATTAGATAGTTTGATTTGAATTAATGAATAAAATCCTCTTAAATTGTTTAGATGTGTCTAAACTTAGAAAGATTTTCTGTAATATAATTGCTTCCTAAAAACCCAATTAACATAAGGCCAGCGACTGCTGACTACAAGCTGTATTGTTGCTGGGCCATTAGCCCATTATGGGCCCATTGTCTCGATACAAACGAAACGACTGTCCAATGGTCCACCGTTGACTTTTATTTTCATCAAATACGTCAGTTTCCGAGTTTATTAACCATTTTAAATAATTAACTTAACTCTATTTTGAATCTGATCCAAAAAAAACTCTATTTTGAATTGAATTTAAATTATATAATCAAGGTTTCTCCTATTTTTAGAATAAAAGTAAAACAAACCAAAAGATTGATTAATAACAACAATTTGAATAGATTGCAACACGTGAGTCACGTTTTAGTTGACCAAAAGCCTGCTGTCGGACCTAGGGATGTCAATCGGGCTAACCCGTCGGGTTTCGGGCTAACCCTATCGGGCTGCGGGCTATTCGGTCCGGGTTGAATCGGGCTGAATTTTTATTGGGCTAAAAATTCTTGAACCTAACCCTAACCCACCGGTTTTCGGGCTGACCCGTCGGGTTGACAATATTTACGAGTTTATTTTTGTAAAGATTTTCTTAAAATATTTTAACAACCCCTAAAATAAAATAAAAAAATAAAATGATGAACCAACGTAAATAAAATACATCAAATAACAATATCTTTGCAAAAAAATAGTGATAAGTGGATAATCATAGTTTGAAAAGAAAAAAAAACATCAATCCTTATATACCAACTAATTTAAGTAATAGAAGTACATTTCTCAACGTATAAAATGATAAAATAATGATTAAAAAATTAAATATAGCATTCACTTGGGTGAACATAACAACGAGTGGCTAAAGGTTCTTGAAAGGAATAAATGAGTAGGTACGCTAATTAGAAGAGTGACGAGTGGAAGACAGTGAAAGAGGAAGAAATGAGAGATTTTTCGATTTGAGGGTAAAGGACTACGTCATTGGGAGAGATTGATAAGATTTTGTGTAACGAAAAATTAGGTCTAGGAAATTAGGTATATAATTAATGGGTATAGTAGGATATAAATAATATTAGAAATAATAAATAATAAATTATTAAATATTGCCGGACCTACGAGCCGACCCGCAACCCACCGGGCTCAGCCCGTTCGGGCCGTCAACCCGTTCGGTTAAAAATAATTTCGGGTTGGAAATTTTTTACCCTAACCCGCATTTTAGCCCACCGGTTTCGGACCGACCCATCGATTTCGGGCTTTATTGACATCCCTAGTCGGACCCAATAATTGCCGTTTAAAAAAACAAAGAATTGATTTCAATAAACAAACAAGCCTAGTGGTGATAATGACTCAATCCTGCTTGCCATTATTTGGAATCGGCTTTAAAAAAAAATTTAAAACCGACTCAATACCAATTAAGTCGAGCTCGAGCTTTATGATACTTGATTCGATAGTTTTCGCAAGTCTTATCAAACTCGAGCCTAAATTGAGCTATGCTCATGAGCTATATCGAATTTAATATAATTTATTATTTAATAATAAATAATATTTGATTTTATTAAAATATAAAATAAGTTCAAAATATCAAGCTCTATCAAGTCGAGTCGAGCTTAGCGAGATTGACACGTAGTCAAGCTCGACCTTGAAAATTTGAGCTTGATTGAGTCGAGCTCGAGTCAAGCTCAAGACTTGCAATACTCGACTCGGTTCGGCTCATGATCACCCATTTACACGCCCTAGTAGTTATTTATATTATAATATAGGAGAATTATCGATTCAGACATAAAAGATGTTCAATTATCCATTCGGGACCTAAAAGATTAATTATCAATTTAAGACATAAAAATCTCCATATTTTCTAATTAGGTTACATAGAGACAACAACCATCGTATCAACGATTCACTATGCAAAGGAACCAAACAATCTTACATTTTCAACCACATATTCATCACTATTTTCATCATTAAAAAAATCATCTTTCCACAACATCCCCTCAAACTCCCTCTTCATTTGCACTTCCTCGTATCCGTTACCCCAATAAAAGGTATGTTGGGTATCAGGCCTGCTTGGCTCCATTTCTCTGATCGATTCCCGTCAGATCCCGACCGAGCCCTAATTGGACTCGAGTTCCACGCACGAGAGACTCGACTCTCATTCTTCAAGCTTGATCCGCCTCTTTGATGTTCTGTATCTACACGCCTCTTCACTCCTTACTTATGGAATGATGTCGGAGCCCTGCTTCACTTGATCGGGGCTTTGATTTAGCTCAGAACTCACCTGAGTGTGAGCTTTTGCCTTCCAACCGGCCTTCGGTATCAACTATGGGTAGCTGCACTTAGGGCTACACTCTAGCTCACAGAATCTCTCACCGGAATACATTTTCAGGCCACTGAGGATCGGAAAAAGTAGAGAGAAAGGAGAGCGAATAGAGAGAGAAATGAGAGTGCGGGCTAGGGTTAGGGTTTGTATCACACTTGTGAGAGAACCGGGTTAGGTTAGTATTTATACACATGGATCGGGCGAATAACCGTGTAACCGCTCAAACAACTCACCAACCCAAAACTCGAGCCACAAAACCTAATCCATAAACCAACCCTAAATAAAATAGATGGGCTTGATAATAATTAGTAGGCTTGAAGTATCAACCCAAAGGCCAACAATATCCCACATTCTCCACCTTTGGCCGGGGTTGCAAGGGCTTTCACTTATTCGGGTTGTCATCATCGCCGGTTTCCTAGCTATACTTGTACTAGGACTTTAGAGGCAGGGCAAAGGCACACCAACGCACAAGTTATAGCACCTCCACAAGCAAAAAAAAAAAAACAATGTTTAAGAAGAAAGAAAAATGTACAGATGACACATAGAATCTATACTAACACACACTTCCAAAAATATTAACATTCAGCAATCACAACATAAAGCTAAATCAGCAAAAGTAGATTGCAGATCAACCATTATCAAAGTTGAGAATGTTTTGACAGGACAAAAAAATTTCTAAGGGTAAACACTTAGTTCCCATGTCTGCAGGATTAAATTTAGACGCAATCTTCTTTAATGAAATGATCCCCTTTTCAACTACATCTCTAATAAAATGAAACCTAACATCAATATGTTTGGTTCTATCATGAAATACTGGATTTTTACATAGTTGAATAGCAGATTGAGAATCTGAAAATACAGTAGGTTTAACACTTGAAACTATGATTTCAGATAAAAGGCCCTTAAGCCAGATAGCCTCCTTAAATGCATCAGTGATTACTATGTATTCTGACTCAGTAGTTGACAGGGCTACTATTGGTTGAAGCTGTGACTTCCAACTTATACACGCACCACATAAGGTAAAAATATATGAAGTTGTAGACTTCCTGTTATCCCTATCATTAGCATAATTAGAATCAACATATCCAATCAAGTTCACACCATCAGAACATTTTGAAAACTTTAAACCGGTGTGATGTGTGTGATTTAAATATCTCATCAACCATTTAAGGACTTCCCAATGAGGCTTACCGGGGTTATACATGTATCTGCTTAACAAACTCACACAATATGCAATGTTTGGCCTTGTACTTACCATGAGATACATCACAGAACCTATAGCATCTGTGTAGGGAATGGATTTCATTTCATTAATTTCAAAATCAGTCTTAGGAGACTGGTCCTTACTTAGAAGGAAGTGAGAAGCTAAAGGAACATTAGCAGATTTAGCATTCAACATTAAGAACTTAGACAACACCTTAGCAACATATGCAGCTTGGTTTAAAATTATTTCAGATTTTTTCCTATCTCTAATAATGGCCATGCCTAAGATTCTTCTAGCATTTCCTAGGTCTATCATTTTAAAGTGTTTAGCTAGATGTTCCTGAACAAGCTTTATAGATTTCATACAGGGGCTAACTATCAGCATGTCATCAACAAAAAAAGCAAGAAAACAGGCATGCTTTGATCAAGTTTGAAGTATAAGTAGAGGTCACGTACACTTCTTTCAAACTTAAGGGACTTTATTATGTTCCATTGTATGGGAGATTGTTTAAGACCATAAAAGGCTTTCTTAAGAAGGCATACATGATTAGGATAGTTTTTATCACAGAATCCTTCAGGTTGATTCATGAAGATATCTACATCTAAATCACCATAAAGGAAACCAGTTGTGATATCCATTTGCACAAGTTCTCAATTAAAATGAGCAACAAGAGCAATAATGATCCTAACAGTAGTAAACTTGACTACATGAGCAAATATTTCATTGTAATCAATCCCTTCTTGTTGGGTAAACCCCATTTGCAACAAGCCTAGCCTTAAATCTCACAGATTTACCATCATGTTTAATCTTATAAATCCATTTACAATCAATAACAGAGACATTATCATTTCCTTTAACAAGTGTCCAAGTTTTATTCTCATGCAAACTGTTAATTTCTTTACACATAGCATTGATAACCGTAAAATACAGCAGCAAATAAATTTATAATAACCCGAAGGCTAGTCGAACCCACAGGGATAGTACAACGACATCATCTCATGTACTGGACACAGTTTATCAATTCTTTGTTTGAGTGAACCAATTTTCAGTAGAGGGTTTTGTTTTGAAAAACAGAAATAACTTTTGGAATAAAATTCAATAATAAAAAGCACAGATTCTAGGGAAATCAACCAACCCAATCCAACATGCATAAACAATCAATCCAAACCCAAAATAATCATAAAGGTGAGAAATCTGTTAAATTGGAATTAATTCCTTTGTTGGGCAATTAAAACC
>JAPKLW010000427.1:347767-396871 GCA_026898455.1 Plectranthus barbatus
GATTTGCGAGAGGCGGCGGTGGTGGGCGATTTGTGACGGTGGCTGGGTGATTTGCGAGAGGCGGTGGTGCTGGGCGATGGAAAGGGCCGGCGAGAGGCGGCGGTGGCTGGATCGGACGATGTGAGCAGTGGTGAGAGGGGACGTCGTGGGTTCGCAGGGAGAGAGCAGCGGCGGTTCGTAGAAAATGAAATCTCATTTGATAGATATGAATTTAGGGTTTGACAGGGGTAGGGTGGGAAATTTATGAATATTTGGGGGTAGGATAGTAAATTTAAGTGTAGTTAATTTAGATTATGTTTTGTTAATTTTTTGCTAAAAACGAAATATATATAATAAATAAAACGGATCGAAAAGGAATGCGCGTCTAATCTAATGAAACGAAGAGAGTAAATTATTGAGTGAGCATATTTTACAAATGTGGGACCCGAAATGATTGAAGTAGCGACTCTTTATGAAAAGCAAAAGCATCATGTTCCCTTTATTTAAAGTAGGTAGTATTCTCCGACAATTAAATTTATTTATTTGTTTCCCTATTCTTTTCTTCACTTCAGTAAAAAAAAAATGTATGCAAAAGGCGTATGCCGACCATTTAAGCGATCATTTTTTACTAAAATAATTTAATTTTATATTATTTTGGTGAGAAGAGTTATTGTTTATCATTGTACTAGGCTCGGCCCCAATTACAATTTATATATATGATTAAATTTCAGATGACATGTGATGTGATATTACCAAAATCAAATATTACTTCAAGCTTGACTCAATCTGAACTATAATGAAATAAATGTTAGAATCATCATATTTTTGTTTGGAGTAGGTACACCATATCTTATTAATTGTTGGAAGGGGAAAAAATAATAATGGATGAATAAACTTGTTGATACTCCATTCGTTTCGCTAGATTAGTCTCATTTTTCATTTTTGTTTGTTTTCTTAGATTAGTTTTATTTTTCAAAATAAAAATTAGTTTTCAATTATCATTAATTTCCCTACATTTACAAACATTAGTTATTGTGCCCAATCAATATAGAACTAATTGAACGGAACAGAGAAAATTATACTACCATCGTCCCGCGCAATTAGTCTCGTTTGTTTTTGACATAATAACCAATAATACAGGGATATGAGAAATTAATATTTTATTAATGAGTGTAGATTAGTTTACCATTTTTAGTAATATTATTAATAAACGAGACATAAAAAAAGGAAATTGAGACTAATAGAGTGAGAGGGAGGGAGTATTAAAGAGATGAGAAACTTGAGCACAAATTTTGATTATATTATTCTATACATATTTAAAAAGTGGGATAATAGAGAAATATATCTTCATCTTTCATAAATTAGGAAAATATATCCCAGGGTTTAAAGTTAGGGAATTATATCCTCAATCGCTGACTCATCCGTTAAGTGCCACATGAAGCTGATTTGACATTGACTCACTGACACATAGCGCCATATAGTGCTGTGGAAATGACATGTCATTTTTGTTTTAAAATAATTTTTTTTTATTTAATTATTAATGTATTTTTTATTTTTGTCTTTTCAATAATATTTTTTTATTTAAATTATTATTAGTATGTATTTCTTATTTTCTTCATAAAAAAATTATTAAAAATAAAAGAATTATTTGAAAAATAAAAATATTATTAGAAACATATAAATTTATTTTTCAAATATATTTAATTTTATTATTTAATAATATTATTATGAAAAAAATAAATATTCCTTAATTGTACATGAAGAAAATAAAATAAATATTATTCAAAAGATTACGATAAAAAAACAATACATTAATAATTAAAATAAAATAATAATAAAATATTTTAAAAATGACACATCATTGCCATATGAAGCTAATGTGGTGTCATGTGACGGTGAGACAATGTCACATCAGTGCTACTTGGCACTTAGCGGATGAGTCAGCAAAGAAGGGTATAATTTCCTAACAAAAGTAAATTTGAGGATATAATTCCCTAACTTTTAAACCTTTGAATATATTTCCCTAATTTGTGAAAGATGGGGATATATTACTCTCTTATCCCTTAAAAAGTCGTAAACATAAAATATGGTGTCATATATCTTAAAAACGAGTTTCAACTTACAATCAACATAAAAATGAGTATAAATTATCAAATGTGTAATTGGGTGTGATCTCAATCTTATCCATAAAAAAATGTATATTTTTGAAGTCCAATGTATAGAGAAGCTTCTATGAGAGAAAATTCAATGTTTGGCTATGACTTTTTCAATTGACCATTAAGTCTACGCATATATGCCGGTCTCTCACAATTTTAGTCACATTATTATTATTATTATTATTATTATTATTATTATTTTTACAATTCATCACCACATAATTTTTGACGAATATTAAGATTTTTAACTCAATGTTCCTTTTTTACATTATCTAAAAAAAAACTAAAATGATAAAATTAAACTTATAAACTATCGTAATTACAACGCTGGCTTCAGTGCGTTGCGACTATAAACTTGGCTTTTATTTCAGGGAAAACTATGAATTTTATCCCAAATAATTGAGTTTCTGGAAATTTTATACCAAGTTTTCTAGGTTAGGGAATTTTATCCCAAATAATTGAGTTTCTAGGAATTTTATCCCAAGTTTTCTAGGTTAGAGAATTTTATCCCAACTTTTAATTTTGTTTGGAATTTCATCCCAAATACTAACTTTGTTACATATTTGTTGAATCATTATTTTTTTTACATGTACACGTCCATGTAAAAAAAATTTATTCAAAGAAAAACAAAAGCACGTAAGCAATTTAAATCCAAAATCCCTAAATTCTCAAATACTTCCTCTTAAATCCTGTCTCCTCCTCCCCTCATTCCTCAACGGATTTTTGAACTAATGGCGATGATGAAGCATGCATCGAGCACCCGCATCTCCACAAACTCAGCTGCAGTGAAACTTATGTGATCTGCGTAACAATTGCACGCTGCTTGCTCAATTTCTGCAGCTGTTGAGATGTATCTCTCAACGCTTTCATTCCTGCGCGCAAGAAGTGATTTTAGATCCCTTTTTTTTTCTGTGCTAGAGGTTTGACCTCATCGATAGGCCTAACCAGCATAAAAAAATGATCCAAAATCCCACCGTTGAGGAATGAGGGGAGGAGGAGACGGGATTTAAGAAGGAAGTATTTGAGAATTTAGGAATCTATATAATATACTAAAAGAGTTCCGGTCAAATTCCTTCAAAATTCTAAAAGACCGTGCATATTAAAGTTCTAATTAATACATGCCAAATATATTTATGAGTTTCCTTTACAATATTTTGTATTGTTATGAAGTTTATTTATTCTAACATATTAATATTTTAATCATAAAATAAGTTTTTTATTTAATATTTTATAACAGTAAAATTATAATAATATAATTATTGTAATATTTTCAAAATAATAATAATATTGTTATAATAATTTTGGTTAATATGATCATTATTAAAAATAGTGGAAGATTTAAAATACTAATAGAATAAATAAAAAATAATTATAAAATAACATGAGATAAAAAAAATAAGAAATAAATAATTTTGTTATTCAAATTTGCGATTGACAAATGAGAATGAAAGTCTCCATTTAGCAAGATTTTGTGATTTCATAATATTTGGGTATCATACTATTATTCTTGTTCAAACATTCTCATGTCCTTCAACCAAATGGTATATTTCCAAATCATTCAATTATCTCATTCCTACATCCACTAACTAATATATTTTTAAAACTCTCTATATAAAATATGTTCGTGCAACGCACGGGTGTATTTCTAGTTTTGTATTTAAATTGCTTACGTGCTTTTGTTTTTCTTTGGATAAAAAAAATTCTTCATGGACGTGTACATGTAAAAAAATAGTGATTCAAGAAATATGTTACAAAGTTAGTATTTGGGATGAAATTCCAAACAAAATTAAAAGTTGGGATAAAATTCCCAGACACTCAATTATTTGGGATAAAATTCCCTAACCTAGAAAACCTGGGATAAAATTCCCAGAAACTCAATTATTTGGGATAAAATTTATAGTTTTCCCTTTTTTTTAAATTTTTTTAAAAAAAAAAAAAAAAAAAAAAAAAACTGATGGATATTTATAAACATTATTAAGACATAAGAGTAAATCTTTTTCAATACGTTTTATAAGACTTTTATATAAATATATAATATATTCAACAATATAAATATATTATATATATTTCGTTGTCTTAAGAAAAACACCGTATTGTACGAGTTTTTGTCATTGTAAAAAGGAGCAAGCACCAAGAATTATCATGCGATTTTATAAATATTGTTTAATTTTTGTAAACAATGGAAATATTATAAATTGAGTTTTTGCCAAAAAAAATACAGGAACAAAATTATCCCTAAGCTGGGGATTCCACATGTAACTATATATGTTAACAAAATATAAATATGTATTAAATAGATCTCTTATATTATTTCCCAAAAATATGATGACTTCAACCTAATTATTTAATAAAATATTATTATATTTTTCATTCACTATATAACCAACCACTCAATATCATTTACTTATCGCATTAGTGATCCAATTCAACCTAATTTTCCAATTAAAATATTAATTTATCTCTCATTTAATATAATATAAGAATATTTTAATATTTTACAACTTCAAATTGTAATTTTAAAAAATAAGTTGTTTTAAACTAAAAACTCATAAGTTGAAATATAAAAATTACAATAATTAATACAAAATTAATGATAAATTTAACAAAATATAAATATAATGCACAAAATTATATATTAAAAATGCATGAATTGTAAATTATACATTCAATCATTAGTGCTGAACTATAGAATTATAAAACTAAAGAATATTTTTTATGAGTTATATTTTTTAAAAAATTTAAATTATCTTAAAAAAGTAAGTGACTGTTGGGTGTCATGCGTGTTTAGACTACCCCATCAATAACCCCGGAAAAGTCATCACTAAGGACAAAAAAATTAAAAAATAAAAAAATTCAAAAATGAAATTTTTAGGTTGTGCAGCATGACTTTGAGCTTCTTGAGTTTCATGATAAATCATCCAATCATTTGCTCATTTGACTGGTTGGATGATTAAATATTATAAATAATAAAATTATATAATTAATATTATGTATAATTATTAATCAAAAAAGTAAATTAATTATATAAAAATTCATAATTTTTTTTTCTATAAATAGAGCCTAATATTCATATGTGCCCATACCAAAACCAAAACTCTTAATTCTTTGTTATTAACCTAAATTTCTCACTTATTTAAGTGTGCAATGGTGTATTTTAACCTCAATTATAAATTTAATAAAAATTTATATTGATAATATATATTAAAAAATAAAGTAGAAAGAAAATATAATTTAAGTTGGGTTGAGATTATTGATGGGAGTAAAAATTAGATAGGATTGTAAGTTATATATTTGAAGATGAGAGAAATTAATATTTTATTAAAAATTGGTTGCGAGAGGAATGTTTTACCATTTTTTCTTTACTTTTTACTCCATAAATATCCTAGTTAGAAAGTGACAGGCTGTAGTCTAAGGAATAGGAAGCGTTGGAGGGTAAATTTTGTTTTGCAGTTGAAGTTGGAAGGTTTCACATCACACATGTCAGTCACCCATGCCATCACATGACTCATGGGTAATATAGAGTTAAACCTAGGGGCCATTTGGTAAATTGGTAACCTACGCAGTACGCACTCGAGTGAGATTGCACGCCGTTCCTCAATACCGTATTTAAATACAACTGCGAATCCATTTCAAATCCGCGGAGGCTTCATATTCTACTGATTTTCCAATGGCTTTCTCTCTCTAGAAATGCAAAATAAAAAATAAAAAAAATCAGAGGACAGTAGAGACGGTTATGTTTGAGAGAAACAAATCAGTCAAAAGATTGCTCTCATCGCTCGGAAATCAGGTTAGCTTCTGAATTCAATATGCTTTTAAAAAAAAAAAAAATTGTTTTGTGTTTGGTTGTATACAGGTATCTTTTTTCAAGAATGAATTTTGAATTTTTTAAAAGTCTGTAGTAGTGATTGTTTTTCCTGTTTTTTTGTTCCCCGTGCGATATATCTAGATCTGAAGAAACTGAGGATCGAGGGTGCCGTTGCTGTTAATAAGCTTGTATCTAAATATATGTTTGATGAATTTGCTGGTCTGTATGAGATAACGGTTGATCTGCTGAGGTTTTGGTGGCTATGGCGGAAATCTAAATTTGCTGATTGCGTAAGATTCTTAGAGTTATAAAAGTTGCCGAATTGCTAGGACTCTTTTGTAGTTTGTTTTAGGTAGCTCAGAAGTGGTAGATATTAAGGTGCGAGGTCAAATTTTAGGGTAAAGTTTTTGTGGGATGGAAACTTTAGTTGTTGTTGCTCATCATAGAAATCATCAGTACCATAGTAGCAAACGGGGCCATGGCTCGACAAAGTTTTGCGTAAGTTCTCCGCCTTCGGGCAGTTTTCGGGGAATCAATTGTAGGACATTTCAGTCTGGAGGAGGGTTGCCCTCGGCTCCATTCAAAGCTTGCTCAACTAAAACCCCTGTTAGCAAAAAGGCATTTTGCTCTTCTTCGACGCCTGAAACCCCTTCACCATCACCATCACTCGATGAAATCCCAAAAATGTCGGGAAGAATTACCCGAACCAGTTATATTCCAATACCTATGGCTATCAAGTTTGAGAGTAATGAAGCTGGGCTGCATTTTTCTGAGCTTTGGGCTGGACCAGCCTATTCAAATTCACCTCCCCCAAGTTCCTTGCCGATGCCGAAGTTCTCACTGAGGCCTAAAAGAACTGTTTCCCTTGACTTGCCTGCTGTGACATCAGAAATTGATTTGCCTCCCTTCTCTAATTCTGCACCCGCTTCACCAAGGGAGCGTAGCTCTTCTCCAAGTGATCTGTTAGACATTGCTGATTCTGCGACTAAGACCCTTCGTCGCATGCTTAATCTTGATATTGATGATGAATGAAGGAGTAAAGGTGGGTGGCGGGTAATAGTGATCCTGTAAATAAGGAAATAAGTTTACTTAGTGGATTTGTGTTGATGTTATATCTAATAAATAAAGATCATGCGTGCAATGGATGGGACTTGAAAGTGCTTGTATTGGTGTGTACAAGAGCTATATCTAGATGATGGATGATCTCAAAGTCCTCGGAACTGGGAACTGGCATATTTTGTTTTGTTGGGAATATAGGGTTTGGTTGCTGAGACATGGATTTTGCAAGAAGAGTCATGAATGGAACAGGGATTGATTGGGTGACATGCTGTAGTTGGATGGTTGTGTTTAAAATTCACATGATCTCTGAGGAATAATATATTGCCGAAGTTGCAGTTCAGCGTTGTATTCATTTTTCCTCGGGGCTGTTTCCTATAGTTAGGTTTACTATACCAAATGTGTATATATTAGTGTCAATTGTATGCTCTGCTGCTTCTTTTTCTATGCTTCTGGTGTCCCAGTCCAGCAACTTAGCCCTGGCATTTTCTTTAATCTTCATTAACTTTTAAAATGCTTTCTTGCATTTCTCTTTCCATTGTTGCCTATATGGGCTCATCATCCTTGGTATCCTTCTCTCCTTTTCTTCCTCTCTTCTGCAAAACTTGTCATTGACCTCTGATTTAGGTTATTTCCCTCCAGTTTTCTTTGTTTTTTTTTGAAAAAGAAAAGTGGGGATGGAAATTAGGGATAGTTGATCTTATCCTTCCTAGTACTTCTCGTTCTTGCAAGCTTTTGTCCATTCTCTTTGTAGCTGTTCTTTCTTCTTTAGTGCATAGGCTAGGTTTGATCCTTTGAGCTTTCCTTGTTGGGACCTTGCCTGCTTCTCTTCCATGAAGTGGGTTTTACTTTATCCGTTTCCTCTCTGTTCTTCAGTTCCATGGATGTTGGAGATTGTAGATCGTACTTTGCTCTTCACTGGTAAGTTCTTGTATAATTCATTTATTCTTCTCTAATGCTCTAGGATACTAACATGTCACAACAACTTTCTTTCTCATTTTCAGGCCTGCTCTGCAAAGCTTGTGGTAGATTCTTCTCTAGAGGCTGTTTCAGTACCATCTTGTATCGCTGATCTTTGTAGTTATTGGTTTTCTATATTGATGGATCTTATTCTGCTATGAAGTTGAAGTGTCGTGTCTTATGTTTGGAACTTGTATGGTTATCTGGTTATTGTGTCTTCAAATGTTTGAATTTGTGTATTTTCTTGTACTGTTACGACTGTATTTCAAAATGCAATGGATTTGTGTATATCTTAGTTCTATGTGAGTTTCTTATGTGTTTCTATTATCCCCTCCCTATCTACTGCTATGCTATCTGCGAATGACCGTTGATTTGAGGAAGTAAATGAATCTGAAGATAGGGCAGTCGTTCCTTAAGCGGCAACTGTTGCTTTCATTCTTAAACTTCAACTCACTTGATGTGTATGCATAACCACCATTTTCTGAGTTATTGAGGAATGCAAGTTGCCTACTTAGGCAGGCCTACTACACTACGTTTAGTTTAATTCTGAATTATGAAGATACTTTTATATGAAAAGGACAACTCATTTTGGATTTATTAGATTCAAAAGTCATGGTTACATTCATAGAGATAAGAGTATAACACTAAAAAAATGAAGCCTAGGAAACGTAGGAGCTAACGTACTGCAATGGCCATGGCCAGATCACAATCCACCATTCGACTGTATGTTAAAGATATTTGATTTAATAAACGACTGACAAATTCTTACATATCACACATAATCATCTGGTTGAAGGGTCTTTGTTATAGAAAAAATCACTCATCAAATGTCTACCAGGTTCAATATTTTGTGATGATTTCTGCCTCCCATTTATATGTATTTATGCCAGGGAGAGGAGGGATTCAAGAGAAACAACAAGATTATTAATAAAAAAACAAAACAAAAAATATTTCACATCGTCCCTAGTGATTCGTCAGAGGCAAAATGGCTACTGGAGGCCCGGGTTTTCCATTCCTTCAAAAATCATTTGTTGGTATCGGCATTCTTGGCTACAAAAAGCATTCTCACCCCTGAAACACAAATTATTTTATGAGATTTATATGATTGATGAATAATGCCAATGGACAGACATCATTAAATCCAATGAAATGATTCCAATAAGAACATCATGAAAAAGAAGCTAACCTGTACATGTAAATGTCTTTATCTTGATCAAGAACAGCCTTGCAAGCGTGGCAGAAGCTCAAGAAACCAGACGATTCGACTTGGGTTTCAGCCCGTTTCATCCCAACATCATCATCATCGTCATCCAAACAGCAGCTCTCCACAATGCAGTCATCATAAATATGAGTGGTTTTGGGATTGGGGCCATGCGTCATGACGCAGGTATAATCCTCCGACATCTCCATTTCCTTCAACGAAAGCTGCCGCCTGAAATCCTTGGCAGGGTAGCTACCAAACGGGCTCAACACCCGCGTCTTGATCCCGAAATCGGCCGGCGACCCCGGTTCCGCCGGCGAGCTATTCAGCTCCGGAATCTGAACCTTCAGCTTTGACCCGAACAGAGCCATCCGGTTAATCGGCCTCGAGAACTTACAGTCGTTCCGATCGAGCTTCTCGTCGATGATCGAGTCGATTAGGGCAAGCCCGATTGCCTCCGTCTCTGAGGCGATCACCGTGCGAGGTTTGTCGCAGCCAAATGGGTTTAAGAAATTAGCGGAGTTTTTAGAATCGAGAATGGAGGTGGGGCTCATGGTTTCTGCGTCAGAAACGTGTTTTGAGAGAAACCCACTGAAGAATCTTGGAGAATTCAGAAAAGACGAGATTGGTGAGCCAGAGTTCTTGGTGGGGGACAGAAATGGAGTTTGTTCCGACATTAGGGCTTGCTTGCTGGTTACTGCTCTAGATCTATTCCTCAGCATTTCTCGACAAGATCTTTCTACTAAATTCAACTGCAATTATCACAGCAGCAAAACGAGAATTGTAAACATCACAAAGAAACAAAAGGCACATATATATAGAGAGAGAGAGATGGTATAGCAAGAAAGTGCAAACCTGGAACTAGTGGCTATGTTAACTCCATCAACAGCTTCTGCAAATAGCAAGAGAAAAAAGAAAAGAAAAAAAAAAAAAAAAAGACTCCAACTTTCCAAACCTCAAAAGAATAGAAAAAGAGTTGCTAATGCTATAAACTATCAAAAATCATAAAAAATGAAAAAGGAATAAAGTGACAATCAAAATCCGTGGAGAGTAAAATAAGCCCTGCTAAATTTCATTTGCCTCCATTTTAAAACTCTGACAGAGAAACAAAAAAATCCCAATCTTTTCCTTTTCTTTTTCACAATCCACTGACAGTTTTCTCAACAAAAAAGCTATAATCTATTCAAGAAACAACCAAGAATGTTGCCCAGCGCTCCGCATCAACAGCTAACAAGCTTGAAGAAAGGGAAAAAGGGAAAGAGAGAGAGAGAGGGAGAAGCTAAATGGGTAATGTTGGTGCTTTTTAAAGAGGAGGATGATTGCATTGGAGAAGATGAGATAGAAGAAAAATAAACAAAGAAAATGAAACGCCAGCAAGATAAGGGGCCCACTTGATTTCTCTGAGATAATAATATAATTTGGACTCGCCATTAATAATTTCTTTCAAGTAATGATTTGTGAGGCAACAGTGATTTGAATGGAGCGAAATTGAATGAATAAATTGGAGTAATTGTGTGTGGTGTTCAAAATGTAGGCAATCCCAATGTAAGTGTATACAATTTTGCAACTGACTTTCTCTCACATGAATGAATATTCTCTCCTTCATAGAATAACATTTAAAATCTTGCCATATCTGTTTTTCAACAATCATTGTCATTTTTTTATAACGTTTGATGCTTCTTCTTTTTCTTCTTTATTTCTTGGTGTTTTAATATGTAGAAAGAATATCTGAGAGAGAGAGAGAGAGATGCGTGTTCCTTTGAACTTGATTGGTTGACATTGAATCAGTAAATTTCACATTAGATTTATTAGAAGATTAAACCAAACAATTGTAATTTGAGTTTATATATAGATCTTTTTACAGAAATTTTATTGATTAATTATTGCTAACTTTGCTTCTCACTTTTCAATAAATTTTGTATTTGTTATATTTATTTGAAAACATACATTTTATATTAATTGCTTTTAAGTATTTTAGTGGGGTACGATTTATTATTTATAAAATCATAATAATAAATGAGCGACTTGATCTATTAATACTGAATTAAAACTTAATAATAATAATAATAATAATAATAATAATAATAATAATAATAATAATAATAATAATAAAAACCTGAATGTATATCAAATCAACCTAGGGAACGATGGAGAGAAATATTTGTGTTCTTTTCTAAATCTGAGACATAGAACGATATCGTTTCCCTTGAATAACGAACCACTCACACTAAATTTTAATTCTCATATTATATTTCAACCTAACACTTATATATACAAGCACTTAATAAGACTTCATAAGAAATATATCAATAGCTTAGGTATAAATAATAAATCATTTACGAAATTTTGATGGCTTTGATATATCATACAAGCTGTTGAAATAGGTTGGCTTATGGTTTTAGGCCACTCAATTATCGAGCTTAGTTGTTGGTTTTGTTCATGGATTGGGTTTTGGGTTGGTTCTTGCAGTTTGGATATTTTGTTTAAGGCAGTTACAACTAACCCTACACACACACGCACATATATATATATATATGTGCGTGTGAGTGTGACCCGTTTCATTCCTCATTCGATTGAAATCCTAAACCTAGATGCGCCACACTCTCTCTTTACTCTGAAATGCTCTCTAAACTTCTATGTGATTCGAGCGTTGTTCCAACGAGCTGGTGAGTTCTTGAGGGTGCCTGTAACCTAATCCGCCCGTTCTCATACTGTCCTTGGCCGGAGGAAGGCATAGGCTCACATAGGTGAGCTATGAGCCAACAAGAAGACCCATCGGAAGGGCAATCGATGAAAGCATCACCATCGCTGCAAGGTCAAGGAGATCAGACCGGCGAGGAGATCCCAGAGATAAAGAAGACCAAGCTTCAAGAATGGGAGGGTTCAACTCCCGTGCGTGGAACCCGAGTCCAGTCAGGATTCGATCGCGATCCGGCGGGAACCGATCGGTCGAACGGAGCCAGCAGGCCTCATACCCAACAGTGGTATCAGAGCTAGGTAATGCTGCTCTGCACAATTGGATTGCTGAAGGGTCCACGTCTTCTGTGCCCTAGGGCACGTCTGGTAAGTCGGGTGCACCCTCATCTAGGGCCCACATTCTGAAATTGAACATAAATCTTTTCTGATTTTTTTTTCGTTCTTGTTTGAGTCAACTAGGATCTTTAGGGTTTCTCACATGTTAGATAGGTATCCGAATCTCTGTTGACCGGATACATCCCTTTCCCTTTCACCATATTGCATGACTCTGTAGGGTGGGCCGGATAACTGCAGCCTACAGGGTATCCATTTTACTGGTTGGACAACCACAGTAAATTTGGATCCACTTGTGTTTCTTGATTTGTGTTTTTGTCTTGCTTTGTTAAGTGTGTTAGAACTAAGGTGTATATGAATTTTGAGTCTTTTGCTACCTTCTCTAACACTCTGTGTAGTCTGTGTTGTGTTTCTAGCCGTATTAAACGCTTCCTGCATCTAACTCTATGTTGCTGTATGCCTAGAAGATATGTTGGCCTCACTGGGTATAGCCCGAGAGTGTGTATAGCTTTGTTATAGTTGAATCCTGTCACCTCTGTGCATTTATTCTATTTATTGAAGATACTTCATATTGTAATAAAGAAAATCTGCACTCTGTGTTCATTTTGTTTGTCATTGCCATCATAGTTGTTTTCAAAATGTCTTCATGTTTAAACTCTCATGGCATGACACCCTATAATGGGAAAACTGATTTTTCAATATGGAAACAGAAAATACAATGCATTATGATTCAACAAAAAATCTTAAGGGCTATAACTGCTGAATATCTAGACTCTGATATATCGGAAAAGCATACTGAAATTGATGAACTTGCTCGTTCTATTATCCTCTTGAATTTGTCTGATTCTGTTTTAAGAAAAATAGGAGAGGTTAAAACTGCTAAGGGTATATGGGACAAACTTGAAACTTTATTTACTGAAACCTCTTTTCCTAGTAAGATGTACCTACTTGAAACATTCTTCAAATTTAAACTTGATCTACACAAAGACATAGATGAAAGTCTAGTTGTGTTTAACAAGTTAATTCAAGCTATAAAACTGACAGGGGATGAGCACATAGATGAGTATGCTCATATTGCCTTGTTAAATGCCATACCCAACTTTTACAATGATGTTAAGTTAATTATGGCAGGGACTCAATTACCCTAGAAACTGTCATGTGTGGTCTTATAAGTAAAGAACAAAACCTGAAACATGGCAGGGCAAGGAATAGGGGTAATAACAATGAAATTTTGCATGTAAGAGGTAGGTCCGGAAGTAAATATAATAAAAAACAATAGGAGTAGTGACCTGTCAAGTGCTAAGGAATGAAAAAGACCTCAGTTTGACAATGGGAATATGCCTAAGTCCAAAACCAGAGGTGGAAAATGCTATAACTGTGGGGAAACTGGACATCATATTAAACAATGCACAAAACCTAGAAGAGAAAGAGGTGAAAGTAGCAACTCTAGTGCTAATACTGCAAAAGGTGAAAACCTAGGAGATGTGTATATGGTCTTTATTCTTGATTGCATGAATTCCTTACCCTTTGCATATGCTTGCATTGATAAACTTTGTGATAATGATTGGATAGTTAATTCTGGCTGAACATATCACATAACACCTCACAATCACCTTTTCACATGCTTAAAACCTATTGCAAATGGTTTTATTTTGCTTGCTGATGAGAAAAGATGTAAAGTAGAAAGCATATGTGATATTAAGTTGAAATTGTTGATGGATGTGTCTATACTTTGAAGAATATGAGGTATGTGCGTGAATTATGTTTCAACTTAATTTCCTGTTCCTCTTTAGAAGATGATGGGTAAGAGGGCGGGTGGGGTAAAGGGATAATGAAGATAATGCAAGGCTCTTTGGTTGTTAAGCTGGAAAGAAAAACAATCTATATGTGTGTAAAATTGAACATGTTTTCTGTTCTAATATTGTCAGTGATATGAAACTTGATGTTTCTAATCTGTGGCATAGGAGATTAGGTCACATGAGTAACAAAGGGTTAGACATTGTTAAGAGGGAGGGTGCTTTTGGTAAAGATAATGTCACATCTATACTTGTGTATTAGGTAAACAAAATAGAGTTACCTTTCCCTAACCACACTCAACCAAATTCTCCTAAAAGTACCTCAATCCTAGAATACCTACATGCTGATGTATGGGGTCCTGCTAGTGAACCCACTAGGGGTGGTAAGAGGTATTTTTTGTCCATTATAAATGATTACTCCAGGAAGGTTTGGGTGTTCCTTATGAGCAATAAGTCTAAAGTATTTGAAAATTTTAGGAACTGGAGAAATCAGATAGAGAATCAAACTGGAAAGAGATAAAAAATCTTATGACAAATAATGGCTTAGAGTTTTGTAACAATCATATGGACAATTTATGTGTAGAGTGTGGGATAAAAAATCATAAGACGGTCCCTTATTCTCCTCAGCAAAATGGGGTTGCTGAGAGAATGAATAGAACCCTGTTAGAAAGGGTTAGGTGAATTATGTCAGTTAGTGGTATAGATAAATCCTTTTGGGGTGAAGCAGTCATGACTGCAACCTATCTCATAAATAGGTCACCCTCAGTTCCCTTAAGGAAAATTCCCTGAGTTTTTCTTTACAAATAGACCATTAGACCTGACTAACCTTAGAGTCTTTGGTTGTGCTGCCTATATACAACAGAAAAGTGATAAGCTTGTTCCTAGAGCCAAGAAATGTGTCTTTCTAGGATATCCCGAGGGAACCAAGAGCTACAGGGTGTGGGATGTATCTGATTTATACTATAAGGTCATTATAAGTAGAGACATTACTTTTAATGAGAATGAATTTTCCTGTTCTATTCATATTGAGTCTTCTATTGTGCATGATCATACCCTGAATAAGGTGGAGCATCCTAAAACTAATAATGAACATCATAACATTCAAGAGAGAGATAATGCTAATGATGATAATGAAATATCTGATGTGCCATCTTCTGAAAATGTTGAATGCTATGATTACATTGATCAAGGAGGAGCTTCTGATTCTTTACCTGATGCATCTGATAATCTGAGTGATTACAATTTGATTAGAGATAGATCTAGAAGATCTGTAACTGTTAATAGAAGGTTTGATGATTATGAACTTACTTTGCATGCCTTGAATGTGTTTGATGAATTAGATGGTGATGAACCTAAAACTTATAAACGGGCTATAGAATCACCTAATTCTAAATTGTGGCATGATGCTATTTGTGAAGAAATTAACAGCTTACATGAGAATAAAACCTGGATACTTTTTAAAAGAAAAGATAATGTCTCTGTTGTTGACTGCAAATGGATCTTTAAGGTTAATCATGACGGTAAATTTGTAAGATATAAGGCTAGGCTTGTTGCAAAGGGGTTTACCCAAAAAGAAGGGATTGATTACATTGACATTTTTGCTCTTGTAGTTAAATTTACCACTGTTTGGATAATGCTTGCTCTTGTTGCTCATTTTAATTGGGGACTTGTGCAAATGAATGTCACTACTGCTTTCCTTTATGGTGATTTAGATGTAGATATTTACATGAATAAGCCTGAAGATTTCTGTGATAAAAATTATCCTAATCATGTGTGCCTTTTTAAGAAAACCCTATATAGTCTTAAGCAATCACCTAGACAGTGGAATATCTAGTTTGACAATGCTATAAAATCCCTTAAGTTTGAAAGAAGTGTACATGATCACTGCTTGTATTTCAAACTTGACCGAAACATGCCTACTTTTCTATTGTTTTATGTTGATGACATGCTGATAATAAGCCCTTGTATGAAATTTGTGAAGCTTTCAGGAGCATTTATGTAATCATTATAATATGAAAGACCTTGGAAATGCTAGGAGAATCTTAGGTATGGATATAACTAGAGATAGAATGAAATTCAAATTGATTCTGAACCAGTCAGTTTATGTTACTAAGATTTTGTGCAAATCTTCTACGACAAATGCTAAACTTGCTAATGTTTCTTTAGCTTCTCATTTTCTGCTAAGTAAGGATCAGTCACCCAAGACAGATTCCAAAATTAATGATATGAAATTTGTTCCTTATACAAATTCTATAGGTTCTGTGATGTATCTCATGGTAAGTACAAGGCTCGACATTGCATACTGTGTTAGTTTGTTGAGCAGATACATGTCTAACCCTGGTAAGCTTCACTGGGAAGCACTTAAATGGTTATTGTGATACTTAAACCATACACAACACACTGGTCTTAAATTTTCTAAGTGCTCGGATGGTGTGAACTTGATTGGCTATATTGATTCTAACTATGCAAATGATAGAGATAATAGGAAGTCTACTACCTCTTATGTCTTTACCTTGTGTGGTTCTTGTATAAGTTGGAAGTCACAACTTCAACCTATTGTAACTCTATCAACTACTGAATCTGAATACATAGCTATTACTGATGCTTTTAAAGAAGCTATTTGGCTAAAGAGTTTGTTATCTAAAATCAAAGTTTTAAACATGAAACCTGTGGTGTTTTTTGATTCGCAATCTGCCATTCGACTATGCAAAAACCCCGTATTCCATGACAAAACTAATCATATAAATGTTAGGTTTCATTTCATTAGAGCTGTTGAAAAAAGAATTATATCTCTAAAGAAAATAACATCTGATTTCAATCCAGCTGATATGGGCACTAAGTGTTTACCCCTAGAGAAGTTTTTATCATGTCAAAACTTACTCAATTATGATAATGGATGAATGATTGCTCTTTTATAATCTTTTTTTTTTTGTCTGCATGTTTTTGTGATGCTTTTAGTTACTTAGTATAGGTCCTATGTGTATTTGTACTGTATAATAGGAACATTCTAAACTGTGTTTGTGGCATTGTGCAGGTAATAGATCTTAAGTGATGGTGTGCCTAAGCCTTGCCCTTGAAAGTCCTAGTGCATGAATTGCTAGGCAACCGACTATGATGACAAACAACCTTGTGTTAGCCTCTGCAACCACGACCAAAGGTGTAGAATGTTGAAATAGGTTGGCCTATGGTTTTGGTCCACTCAATTACCGAGCCCAGTTATTGGTTTTGTTTATGGATTGGGTTTTGGGTCGGTTCTTACAGTTCAATTATTTTGTTTGGGGCGGTTACAACTAACCCTACACACACACACATACACACACACATATATATATATATATATATATATATATATATATATTTGTGTGACTCATTTTATTCCTCATTCGATTGAAACCCTAAACCTAGATTCGCCGCACTCTCTCTCTACTCTGAAATGCTCTCCCTTATCTTTAAACTTCTGTGTGATTCGAGCAATATTTCGACGATGTGGTGAGTTCTTGAGGGTGCCTGTAACCTAGTCCGCCCGTTCTCATACCGTCCTTGGCCGGAGGAAGGCAGAGGCTCACATAGGTGAGCTTTGAGCCAACAAGAAAATCCATTGGAAGGGCAATCAACGAAGACATCACCATCGTTGCAAGGTCAAGGAGATAAGACCGACGAGGAGATCCCAGAGAAGAAGAAGAAGACCAAGCTTCAAGAACGGGAGGGTTTGACTCCCGTGCGTGGAACACGAGTCCAGTCAAGACTCGGTCGGGATCCAGCGAGAATCGATCGATCGAATGGAGCCAGCAGGCCTGATACCCAACATAGGCAAACACTAATAATTTGAAATAGATACTGATTATTATTATTATTATTATTATTATTCAAAAAAAAATAAACAAAGATTTAACAACTTGGTGAATAGTTTGAACGGAATTAAATCACTATTTATAAAAGTGAAATATATTTATCAAGTTTGGGATAGATGGAGTAAGGAGACTTGTCGATTCAGAACCTAAAAGATAGTTTAATTATCGAATTAGGATTCGAAAGATGATTTGTCAATCAAGGATCCGAAAGATCAAACAATTCTCAATCCAGAATCTGATATATATTGAGGTCCTGAATTGAGAATTGTATCATCTTTCAGGTTATGGATTGAGAATCTTTGTGATATTTCTTGTCCTGAATTGAGAATTAATCTTTTGAAGTCCTGAATCGATAATTAAACTATTTTTCGAGTCATGAATTGATAAAACTCCACGTAATAATTACTTTTCTTATGGTGAAAGTGCTTTGTTGGAAGAAAAAAATCAGTTTGAAATATTTTGGGAATATCTGAGTAAGTTTTAAATTAAAATATTATATTACAAAAAAGGAATAATTCATTTTTCTTTTGTTAACTCTGTTCCCTACATACCTCCATCAATTCTTCGTATAACTTCTGTTGCTTTCCACGCCTGCCCAATTTTCGAATTAGGGACCCATAAAACATCTCATGTTGCCTCTCTCTCTCTCTCTCATCTTATGATTTCTAAATTCTATCCTCTAAAATTATAGAAATACTTAAGTTGAACTAGGGAAAGTCACATCTTAGCCTTAAGTTATAATGTAATTAATTAAGATGTAGTCTACAATTGGGTTTGAATATAAAGTAAGAAAATTACATGGTAAGAATATATATAAGTATTTGAATGAGGATAAAAATAAATTAAATGGATGTGTGATGTAATAATGAAGATGTAGATGTAGGTAGCATGCAGAGCATTTACACATAATTAATGTAACTCTTGAAAGTGCTACGACTTTCTAAACTTGCTATACAAGTGCAACCCCATTTAGCTTTTCCCATCTCATTAGTTTTCTACGCAAAATCAAAACATTAGAGGAAACTAATTCCCATACTATTTATTTATTTATTTGAATATATTTTTGTACATGAAATATTTATTGATAGAATATTTTTTCAAGAGATCAGAATTAATACCTTGAATTTAAGTGGCGATTGATTAAAGGATAAAATTTTAGGAAATCAAAACGAAGTGAGACTTTTGGAGGATTAGAAAGGAAAAGAAAAAGGGGGGAAAATAAAGAAGAAAGATAATAATTGAAAAGTTAGGGTTGAAGGGAGTATAATATATAGATAGAGAGAAAGCAGCATGATTGAAAGGTAATTCAATCATGAAAATAAAGGTCTGCCACTGTGCTACACAAATGGAAAAAGGTTTATAGATTGACAAGAAAGTGATGATAATGTCATTTTAATTTACACCCAACAATTTCCCTCTAAAGAAAATAATAATAAATAACATTAACTCCACAATTACAAAGATAATACAATTCCATAACTCGATGAGAAATGTTTCACGTAGTGCTTAAGGTGTAGATTTCCACATATTTACGTACGCACGTGTATATATATATATATATGCGTGTGTATATATATATATATATTTATTGTAATGAATTTTGAATAATAAGTTGAATGTTAGAATTAAAATATATATATTGGTTAGTTATGGAAAAAAATATGTGGAGGGAAATTGACAACTCAAAAGTAGTTGAGATTGGAAGACGACAACATGCATCAATGTGGTACGTCCGAAAAATTAAAAATCCCCAGAGCTTTTAAGGCACATTTAACATGCAACTTGTTCTCTCAATATCAATATATAAATAAGTGAATTTTGTTAGTCCCAGTTTATGAGAGTAGAAATAATATGCACAATAGAAATTGATTTATTTAATTCGATATATTTGTACTTATCTAAGTTGATAGTGACGTGTCAACTTGGTTTATTAAATCTTTGTTTAGATATTTCAAGTCAGGTATACTTAAGGTCAGTATTCAAAGTACACTGCAACACTTGAGTGTTGAGTTTTAAATAAAAATAAATTGACGGAATAAGAGAAAGCAATAAATGACAAACGATATATAGTGGTTTGGACCAAAATGTCCTACGTCCACTCTTTAGACCTAAGAATGCTAATCCACTAAGTTTAAAACTTTACAGATGCTCCTGCGATCTATTGCTTGCTGAAGAATGTCTCGTCCTTCAATCCGCAAGCGCACTCGTCTGGTCCTTGCTTGTTATTCGTTTCACAGCTTCTCAGAGTGTGGGCGCACCACTCAGCCTCATTGTAGCCGGAATAATGTATTTATAGTTCTCCCTTGAACTGTCTCTTTGACGGCAGATTGTCCGTAAGAGTTAGAGTACAAGGCGCACTTGACTGTTGTAGTCTTTCTTGGAGAGAAAGACTACCAAGAAATAACTCAAGAACACTAAGGTTCTGAGTCTCGTATTCACTAAGGTGACACACGGAAAAACTTGAAAAAGCCTCGAATGTGAGTAGTAAGTTTATACGCTTCTAGTTCGCAACGATTTGGTTTAGTTATGATATGGGTAAATTCGTTCATAGTTTGTGTGTGTAACCTTCTTCTGTTGAAATCTCCGGTATTTATAGCTGTGAGATATAAGGTTTGAAATAAATATCCGTTAGAGACAAATTGGAAGATGTTCAATCGGATGTCTCTATTGTCTGCTGCTCTAGGCGGGTAGGTGGTGCTTTTCCAGATGTTTCGCACCTGCTTCGCTTTTTCTGACAGCGACAGTGACGCTTCGCCTTTGTGTCAGAACGACAGTATTCATCAGTTTGAGGAGTCTTTGACTGAATGTCCTAAGTATCAAAACTTAGAGTTTCGTGCTTGTAGACTTTAAGAAATCTGCAATCCTTAAGTTTGTACTTCGTCAGTACGTTCCTCAAACGATTATTCTTGTTTCTTTGCGCTGAGACCTAGACTAGGAAGTCTATGCTGGTGTCATCATACTTGCAAGTCCATGTTGGTGGCGTTATCCATCAGTGTATGCTTGGTCCCTATACTGGCAAGTTTGGTATACCGAGTGAACCATACTGTTTGGACCCGTACTTGGTGAAGGTCAAACTTATAAGCCAGACTCTTATTCTCCCAGACTTGTGTGTTCGGCGCGAACCTTAGTCTGTTGAGTCTTTTGCGCATTCTAGACTGATTAGTCAGTCTGGTCTTCAGATTTGCTCCTACTTACAACTCGCTATTGATCCTATACAGGACATTATATTTTCGATTAAGCTGAAACTTTCTAAGATAACTTTTACATTCTTCGACCCACCAAAACATAATAATATAAGGAGATTTCTAACAGATTTCCTAACAAATTTGGTGTTAAAATTTATTTTATTAAATAAAAATATAATTTTTACATATACTATACTTAATTTTTTTTTAAAATAATACATGCCTTTCATTTCTACCGTTAACATGATTAATTTTTAAAAGTTCAAATCCATTATTGTCTAATATATTTTACTTTTACTACTCAATCTAATTTGTGTATAAACAGAGAGAAAAAGAGTACTTGATACAAAAACTTCGTCTGTTAAATAAAAATAATCAACACCCTTCATTTACCCCAATTAATTGCTAAAGGTTCATATTAATGTTTGGGAAGGTCTCAAGTTAGCAAGCCAAAATAGTTTAGGCGGGTTTTATCCATTAACCTAATTTAAATATATCTAATATATTTTAATTGGGGATTAATAAACCCTATTTGGGATGAGTGAATTCATTTGAGTATGAATAAAACCCGCCTAAACCGTTTAGGCATACCTAACGGAAATTTTTGCCTTAATGTTTTTTTTTTTTGCTATATATGCTAGATTTAAAATGTATTCTGTATATTATGCTTCAAGAATTTGTCTTTTAATAATTAATATTTTCTTATTTGAATCAATCTAAGAATTCAAATTAAATTTTATTTAACTCAAATGACATCCTAATCCTTCCGTGTCAACTAAAAATTTGATAGTAGTTCAATATTTATATTAATATACTAATGCGAGAAGAGTGATTCTAAATGCAGTCATTTTTTTACTTCTCACAGCCCCTTTACAAAAAATAAAATATAAACTTCCAATTTTATCCTTCATAATTTAAATTTTAAAAATTAGCATTTAAATATAACCCCCAAGTTTAATATAGCCCCTGCAAGATTTTCCCAAAATTCAAACCTAATTTAGCTTTACTATTTTAAAGCCCCACGAGATTTCTCCCTAAAATTAAAAGGAAAATTCTAAATGCAGTCACCAATTTTCTCAACATAACACCTATTTTTTAAAAAATAAATTATTGTATAATATTATAAATTCACCCTAGCCCCTAAATTAATATTTCAAATATAAAATAAAAAAAAAACTTAAAATCACATAGTCCTGTAAATTGTAATCTCTCACGCAGCATCCTTCTTTTCTTCCCACGTTTATTTCTTGAAGGTATACACCCAATCAGATTTATTAAAATCCAACTTGTTTGTAATCTTCTTTGTTTAATATAAAACCAATAGATGTGGTACAAAAACTACAAATTTAGAGCAATTTATCATCCCATTTTCCCCGACAAGAATAGCTAAGTGCTGATTTAGAACGGTTTATCAATCATGATTGTCTGTGAAATCCGATACCGCCTCCGCGTTACGATGAAAATTATGGTCTACTCCTCTGCCTCTCTGCCCTTGTCAATGGTGATGAGCCAATTGCTTTTCTGACACACGAAATTCGCCATATCAATGCTTAGTTTTTGCACTCACAGCCCTGCTAACTACACTTCTACTTATTTACAAACGTTGCCTTCTTATTCATTAATCAATCAAATTGTTGAACAAATTGATGCGTGCAGTAGTTTTAATAGAGATGGTAGTCAATTCACGTGTATATATGGTTTTGAGGAGAAGATATATATAAATCTTATGGGGGTTTTATTTAAGTGAACTTTATTTTAGAGAATTATATATTTAAATATCAGATTTTTTCATTAAAATTTTAAATTAAAGATATAAGGGTATAATTGGAAGTTCATATTATATATTTTTTAAAGGGGTTGTGAAGAGTAAAAAGGTGGTTGTGTTTAGAATTCCCCATGCGTGAATTCTTAAACTAGTATGAATGTATTTTAAAATATCATCCGCTACTAACATGGAAGAAAATATTTTCAATCTAACTAGCCTCAATTTATATATTTTTTTAGAAGAATATTAATTATATTTTACTTTTATTAAAATATTGAGCTAAACAATACTGTGATTAGAACAAAATCGAATATATGATTAAAATCTTATTAATTTTTTAATTAGAGTTGGCCTACTGAAAGACGGTCCCACTATTTTTTTATTGTGAGACGGATCTTAATACATCATTTCATTTTTAAGAATTATATTATTTGCAACAAAGAAATACATCATTTATAATAAAGAAATACATCATTTCATTAAACTCATATCACAATAAAAATGGTGAAACATCATTTGCAATAAAGAAATACATCATTTCATTAAATTCGTCTCACAATAAAAATAATGAGACCGTCTCATCTGAGACTTTACCTTTTAATTAATATGAGAGCTTGGAATAGATAGGAGTTTCATAATTCTGGGAGAGATGGTATTTGCTAGCCCGGCCCATCTCTTTTGAAAATCCAAATCCTCTCTCTCTCTTTCTCTAGATTTTTACATACAATCCACGTATTCATGACTCGGATTTGATATAAAACGTCACCATTATTTTATATATTTTACATTTTTTATAGCGAGAATAATATATGGGTTAACTCCGTTACTACATTATATTGTTTTCTTGAAAAGTAAACGTCATTTTTTTCTTTCTTTCTCAAATGGACCTAAGCCTATAAAAATATAGATTTGAGCTACACAAATCAACTGATTGATTCGCCTTAAACCCATTATCAAGAGTTAATCAGATTAGATAATTCAAGATATTAGGGATAAGATTGAAATAAATTAACTCATTAAGGAATATATATATTTTTCCAAAATGTGATCCCTATTGAGGAAAATTAAGAAATTAGTTTTGACTTTATCAATATTTTAAAATTGAATTATCCAAAACACAGTCACACGTAATTAATATAAAATGTGTATGTGGTATGGTAGATGATGGTGTTTGATGCGTGCACTTAGCAACTAGCCAAATTATTATGCATGGAGCCGATCGATTTGTCGCATTTATTTGGCTAAGTAGTCAAGGAAAAATAAAATATGGAGTAGTTTCTAATGATCATTATAAAATTAATCCAACAATTAATATAAATTCTTATGCCGCTTTCTTCATTTATATCGAAACCTAAGTCAGAGAATAAAGATACATACATCACAAGAATTAATCGAGAATCATATGCGGCAAATATAAACTATGAAATAGGGGTAAAATGTTACATTGAGAATTTTAACTGCATGTCACACTCCACTCGTAGATAATCCTCAATCGAGCATCGACTTCACTTTATTATTGTGAGAGAATATTTAAATATCTTAATGCCGAAACAAAAAAGACAAGTCAAATCAAGAATTTAGGCTTCGAATTTTTTATTTTTTATTTGGCAAGTGCTGAAGATAAGATAAGATGGGATTGAAGTCTTAGATATATTACGTATAAAATTAGGTATGAAAGCCTGTATCGTTGAAACACAAAACAATAATATGTATTCAACCGGCCCCAGCTGCTTTCATTTAATTTTGATACATCATTTTTAAATAAATAAATAAAATATTAAAGAAGAATTATCGATTCGTGACCCCAAAAATAGTTTAATTATCAAAACTCGAATATTGAATATAGCAAGTAAAAGAATGTATATATGGAGTTTTCCTTTTCAAAGTCTACATGACGTTTTCTTTTGATGTAAAATATGTATAAATGCAAATGCAGAGAATATTATGTCAACTCATAATTAAGAAGCATAGTTATGGATTGTTGAAATGCTTGATTATCTATTGTTACTTTTCTTGAACATATACTATATAATATGAATATATATATTATACGTATAGAAGTGAAATGAAATATCTGGAGTGAGACCAGGAATTGAATGTTTATATCACTGCCACTGCCACTGGTGGCTTATCTTATACAAAAGCATGGGAAATTGGCAATTGGCTCATGTCACTTTCTACTAAATAATCATTAATTTCTCAAAAACAAAAGTAGGTATTACTTTGTCTTTTCCATTACACGTATCATCACCACTGAACTCTCTCTCTCTCTCTCTCTCTCTCTCTCTCTCTCTCTCTCTCTCGTTTTTTTGACAAAAAAATTATTACCTTTTCTTCGAGTGGAACGAATAGCCCCACATTTCTTCTTCAATCTATTCCATGTCCAATTGTCTTCTTTCCTGTTCATTCTTTGAATTATTGGTAAACATCCATATCAATTGGGGCTATCCATTTTTGTCATCTATATTGCATTTGGGTATTTATTCAGCCAGTTAAAATCACATTTTCAAGAATCTAGCCTTTTTTGTTTTAATGGTTAAATAATTCAATTATTGAACTCCATTTGTTTACCAAGGATGATTGAGAGACCCCCCCCCCCCCCCCCAAACAACCAGACAAATGGTTTGCAATTCTTGAATCAGATCTTAATCTCCTATGCCAGATAAATCAACTTGCAAAAAGTAACAACAGCTACTTGGAAATTATGGAAAGAAGCGAGTTTGCTTAGATTTCACATCTCTAAAATGCCTCTTAACTAGTCAAATTTCAATAAATATTCTACCGAATTTCTTACAACCATCAAAAGAAACACTATCACAACACTTGATTAGTTGATAAGTTCATATGCTAGAGATATATGATGAAGAAAAACATGACCAGCTATTGAGCAGTTAGAGACAACTTACAGATTTTAGCTATGACAAAGTTGCTTGTTGATTCTTTTTATCATTTCGTCCCCTTTTCCTTATCTCCCGCCGCTCTGCTGAGTATTGCTTCTTGATCAACAAATTGCGCATTGCTGTTTTGACTGCTTCAGCAGCTTTGGAGAATGCTTCTTCACCAATCGACAGTTTTCCTTGCAATGCTTGAAGAAGAGGCTCTCCCCCTGGTATCTCTGCATCTTCTATGACCAAACAGGATTCTGACTGCTCAGCAGCGAACCCAGAAAGAACCCTCACACGAGCTACAAGTTCGGAATCACAAGTATTTGTGCTGGATGCACCCATGACCATCCACAACAACGGGACTGAAGAGGCAGCTGCAATACTTGTTGGAATAAATGTCTCTCCTGCAATAGAAACTACCTGGAGAAAACAATGAAATTGAACACAAGTGAATATTGGATAAGAATATCACTGTGAGCTTCTTCAAGCAATCAGCCACCAATTCGTTCCAGTTCTCTAGTTTCTTAAGTAAAAATTTCAGAATAATCACTTGACACGTAAAATTTCTTTTGTGATACATAGAAATCAATCTGAAAAAACACAACATCATTAATAATTAACCAAGTGCTGCAATATATCATCATCAATTATCAGCATCTGCCTTAGAATACTCACTTGAACAATTGAGAGTGTCCTGGCAGAAAAATTGCATCTCAATAGCATTATCCCTGACAAGCTTGAGCAATTACAGAAGGATCAATGCCAGCATTTTTTAGTAAAATCTGCTCGAATAAAATCTCTAGAGAGACAAGTTATCAACAAGTCTAATCAATGGCATACCTCTGAATAGCAGCAGCAACTAGCGAACCATCAGAGGTTGCGGAAAGATCAGTTACAGCAGGCAACACCTCCTCTAGCTTTTTATTAGATTTTAAAAGCTCTGCCTTCAGGAATATAAAGGATTAAAGCCAAACCAGTTTAAATTTTATTATGGGTTGAAGAATGGCAAATGATAATGATTAAGTAATAAATCGCCATTAGAAGTATAGAGCAGGATAAATTAGGCTTACATCCTACCTTAGCTCCAACATCACATGTATCAAGCAGAGACCCAGAAGCATACTCCCACAATCGAACCTTCGAGACAACTGAAACTAATTAGCCAGGAAAGAAGAGAGCACAATAATTATCAATAAGAGACTCAAATTCAAAAATTCTATTACTCACCGTGGAATCACCACTCCCAGAAACTAAAAACCCATTTGCATAATCCTGACAGCTGACAAATGCAAGACAGGAGACAAACCTGGTAATGATCACATAAAAGGGATGATTTTAATATTCAAAAGCCAATATCAATATAAAATCTGAATGAATATTAAGGCAGAAACAATTGAAAGTCGCTCAAGGGTAAACTCTAAAAACTTAAAATGAGAACTGCCTATGTCAATATTGCAGTTGCAATAGTTTTCCTATCGATACATAATAAGTTCACACAGTCAATATCCATAAAGTATTATGATAGTAAATCATAAAAAGTTATATGCCAACTTAAGTTTTTCTGCAGAGAAGTCTCAAGTTCCCATAATATCAACTCACTGAACTATTCTCTGTATTTGTATGTTAGTCCTCATCTCAAAACGAGCTCCTAGGTAAACCACTTACTCAGTATGACCAAGGCAAAAGCTTTGGATCTCATGAGTCCCTTTCAAGGGATCTTTGGGAAACAGAGTGACCTGCAAGAAGCACCAGTAAGGAAATAATTTCACAAAATAGAATGCACAGCACAACAGTTGAATCAATAACAAAAAAGCAAAACATTCTTACGCGAATTTTGAAGTCACGATCAGCACTAACAATGTATTGCCCATCTGGTGAAAATTCCTGCCGAATGATACTGAAAGTAAACTCCCTCATAAATAGCACAACTATATCTAAAGGCTCAAAGTTAGACAACTGGCTCCAGGTAGATTTAATTTAACGTGATACCAAGATAAAACAATTGAACATCATATAAATGAGAGCAAAACATAAAGTGGGAATCAATTTCCACATCAGAGATCCCATAATAGCTCAACAAAAGGGATACATAACATATATAATAATGAGTTACTACATAAAAATTAGAAATCACTAGAACCATCAAGTCAGGAACATAAAAGGATACAAATAGACCGCAAACAAAATGGCATACCAGTCTAGTAATTATGCTACAATAATGCGAAAGAATTGGGACTGCCTTCTTGATTGGAGCCAGATTATCTTCATCATAATCCCCTATGTCCACGACATAAACGACACCGAACTTATCCGCAAAAGAGACAAACTTGTCATCGCCACTTACTGCAAGTGAAGTCACTCTCTTCTCTGAAACCCTGCCGGCAACACCACAAATAGCATTTAGAAGAACGCATCATACCAGAATAGTATTTCTTCTCCGATTCAACAATTCAATCAAAGCTGCTTACACGGAATAAACACAACGCCAAGAATTAGTATCCCAAACTTTGACAAGCTTATCATCTCCACCGGACACAAAAAGCTTCCCGCTTTTACTGTATCTAATGGCGCGAATAGAATCCTTGTGCCCACCATTTTCATCGAATAGTTCAGCTTTCGAACCACATCTTCACAAAAAATTACAAAATTAGAATAGATGCATAATTATCTATATCTAAACTGCGACTAAAGAAGCATTCTCACTGAAAATTGAAAACCCGAAGAGCCGATCCCACGGCGATTGAAACGGAATTTTGACTGGGGTGGACTGCAATTAACGCTGGGGCCACCTCCGCTTCGAGCTTCTGCTCGGTTTCTTCCATCTCATGATCCTCCATGTTCGTTGAGAGAGTGTAGGGTTTCTCTAGGGTTTCAGTTTTGGGCGCCGAGAAATTAACTTTGAAACCAAATTGGGCCGTTATTTGGTCCATCATTTCTTAAAGCCCTTCTTTCTCAAAATTAAGATGTTAATAAAGCCCGAAATTGATAAATCAACCCGAAATTGGTGGGCTAAAATGCGAGTAAGGGTAAAAAATTTTCAACCCGAATCGAACGGGTTGAACCTGACGGGTTGGCAGCCCGAACGACTGAGTTCGGTGGATTGCGGATCGGCCTGTAGGTTCGGTAATATTTAATGATATATATATATATATATATATAATATTTTATTATTCATTATTTCTAATATTATTTATATCTTACTATACCCATTAATTATACACCTAATTCTCTATACTTAATTTTTCATCACACAAAATCTCATCTATCTCTCCTAGAGACGTAGTCCGTTACCCTTAAATCGAAAAATTATTCATTTCTTCCTTTTCCATTGTCTTCCACTTGTTACTCTACTAATTAGTATGTCTACTCAATTATTCATTTCAAGCACCTTTAGCCTCTCGTTGTTATGTTCACCCAAGTGAAAGTTACATTTAATTTTATAATCCATATTTTATCATTTTATATGTTGAAGAATGTACTTCTATTACTTAAATTAGTTGGTATATAAGGATTGATATTTTTTTTCAAAGTATGATTGGATAACCTTTTATCCACTTATCACTATTTTTTTTTTGCGAATATATTGTTGTTTGATGTTTTTTAGTTCATCATTTTCTTTTTTAGGGGTTATTAAAATATTTTAAGGAAATCTTTACAAAAATAAACTCGTAAGTCTTGTCAACCCGACGGGTCAGCCCGAAAACTAGTGAGTTAGGGTTAGGTTCAAAAAAATTTAACCTTATAAAAATTTAGCCCGATTCAACCGAGACCGAATAACCCGCAGTTTGATAGAGTTAGCCCGAAACCTGGTGAGTCAGCCTGATTGACATTCCAACGCAAAATACTAATTCAAAAGAAAAATACTTTTCTTACATGAAGAAATTCGAGACTCACCTACTATAAAAAACACCGAATTAGGTAAAAATATCCAAGTAGGATTAAAACTGTAAGGTGAGAGTTTTATTTGGCATGGTGATGGTATCACATTCAATATAAACAAAATTCATTTTTGAAGCTCTGATACTTTATTTTTATATCGTAAAAACGAAGTAAACCTCGTGCAATCCAAACTGCAGCAAGCAAAGAAGAGAATGTGGAAGAAAAAAAGAAAAGCAAAATGAATGGTAAAAACTGGATGCGAGTAATGTAATGAAATGAGATGCCTCTTCTATTGAAGTATTGGACAGCTGAAAAAAAGTAGGTCCAAAATCTCGAGCATTACAAGCAAAAATAAAGCATATCTTCTAAATTCTGAGCTGTGTGCATCCAAGAATGGTTCCTCGGCAGCAAGTCATGGGAGCAACCCCCCGCCAAACCAGCCTCTCATTTCCAAGACTCAACACATCCACATCCGACGTCGTCTTGATTTCGCAGTTCAGCCTATCCGGTCCGATAACCCCTCCGATAATGTAGATGTCATCCCCCAACCCTATCATTGCGTATCCGATCCTTCGTCTGAACTCCGATGCTGAAACAATCAGCTTATTCGAATCCCTTTCTTGCTTGAATATCTGACCATGGCTCATTATATACAGCTTTCCTTTCACAACTGCCATGGGACCCTGCAGCCAGCTGTAGTCGTGAACCGTCCACCCCTGCTTTATGTTTTCCAACACTTGCACCGTCGACAGACCCTTGTGCAAGATATGAACCTTACCCTCAATAACCACTCCTGTACATGCAGAGTTGTGTGTGTGATGGAGATCAGGTATTGACAGCCACATATCCTTTTCCGGGTCGTAAATCTCCGCTTTAGATATTGATTTCCGGCAGTCAGTAAAACCACCGGCAACAATTATCTTCCCATCCAACACACAGCAAGCAAACATGGCTCGAGGAACAACCATGGGTGCGCGCAGGGTCCACTCCCTCGTCACTGGATCATATGACCAAACCTCATCGGTAGCAAAACACCCATCCTGGTCACCGGTCAAAGGATCTACAGCATCACTGCCACCACCGAGAACAAACAACTTTCCTGCAGCAGAGACAACACCAAAGTGTGCAAGGTGGCGAATGCTAGAAGGAAGATTTGGGAGAGTGATCCAAAGGTCATGTTGAGGATCATAAAGCTGCCATAGATTGTCCGGGTCATATGCACACACACATATGAATTCCTCAGTTGCATTTACCTCTTGACGAGCTTTGAAAAGTTCGGTGCTGCGAATGGCTTCCCGCCATGAACGTGAAACAAGTTCCAGCTTGGGATGAAGATGGAAAGGAACCCGTGCAAGGCACCTTAAGACCACTGCATCAGGAAGACCTTCAATGAGTCCAGACATCAGTGTTGCACTGTCCTGGATCACAATAGTCTCTAGTTGAACAATTCAACTGCTTGATTGCTAGACTGCCTCCAAGCTGCAGTATCTGATACATAAGAAAAGGATTAATAAAGTGACAAATCTAATAAAAGAGTCTCAAAAGCACTTCCACACCACAAGCAACCTCATGGGTCTAAATAAGAATAGTTTTTAAAACATGGTTCTAAGTCCCATCACAGGGTAATTTTATAAATATCAGCCAATCCAAGTAAGAACAGTGCGAGCATAGAACAGCCATTTGCCACAACAACAGTGAAATGACTTGTGAGGAATAAAAATTCTCAACATACCCTCAAATGTTTTGGGGGAGGGGGGTGACCATATAAACCTTCACTAAATTTTCAAGTTCATGAACAAAACGAGAAGCAAAGCTCCTCCAGTTCAGAGGATGCAAAATATACCTCATTATCTGAATATCTGATGATGCAATTGAAAACATTATGCACTTGTTATCCAAATACAAAATATAGATAATGTACACAATACATTACAAGACTCTTGTTCTGGACAAATTTCAGTTAGTACTCAGTAGTTTAAAATAAAATAAAAAAAGACACTAACCTAACACTATAAACAATCCGCTTCTTAATGGAGAAAAGAATCACATACAGAGTCATCAAATCCAATTGATATTAACAAGGGTGGAGTATATCCAACTACTATAGACAATAATATCATCTAATTAAATAGGGAAAGATGAAAGAAGATAAAACTATTAACATGTAGGATCATAAGATACAGTTCTGAACATTTCACCACAAAATTGACTTTTATAATGTTTCATGGTAGCATTATGCAAAAACCAAGCTGATAATGTTCAAATAACTAGGGCAGCATCAATACAAATAATAAGCTGTATTTGGTATACAATTATCTAGCAAACATAAACGAATTCCATGGAGCACCTAGAAGAAGCTCCCCTATGTTAGAGCACTAACAGCAAACTCAATCGATAGTGTACATAATATTTTGAAGTTAACAAGCAAATCAATAATGTGTTAGTTCTGTATAACTGAAAAGAAGAAAGCAATTCGATCATAAGAATGTGTTCGGGTTCTCTGGTGTTCTTTGGATGCATTAAGCGTTATCTTTAAGAGATATTCACTTTCACTAAACTGTTGAGTAAAGAAAAGGTTCACTCGAAAAGATTATGAGATCATCCCCACTACAGCATCCTCAGATCATAACTAATGCTATGTTAGTTGTTTAACATTAAAAATAAAAACACATTGCCTGAGATCCATTGACCTATTGTCATTGAGTGCGGAGTGAAGACAAACTATCCTAATAAAGAATACTGGCGCTGCATTACTTAATCAGTTGATTGCAGCAATTAATGAAATCATAGAAACATCAGGAAATTCTATAAAAAGACTGAGATACTACACAAGTAAATAAATTATAATGAAATTCGAAATTGAAACTTCTTACAGAGTTTCATAATATAAATTTGCAGACATTTATCGCTATCAATTGCCGCACATTTTAGTCAGTCGTGTGAATAAGGTCAATGCATAACTATGCCACTCTCTGCTTAACAATCTGAACAAGTGAGTAAGATAGAGAAGCTAAGTAGAATTTAAATTTACAACTATCTTAACACACTCCTACAATATAAATAAGAAGCAAAGAAACTGAAAGTCTTGGGACATAGAAAATGAGATCATTCTTATGAACTTCGAGGCTAACTCATTTCAGCAGAATATATTAGTATGCTAATAATTAATCACAATCTGTAGTAATATAGCAGTAATTTGCATCTAATCTCATTCAATTAAATAATTCTCTCAATGGTTCTCCAAAAGAAATTTTATAACTTTGCTAAAAGATCTTACAGAAAGCAATTCGAGAAGATCATTTATAAATTCTCACTCAAGTACGATAACTTGATATACTCCTGCATTATGTGGAATCCGGAATATAAAAAGAAGAAGAAGAAGAAACCAACCTCAGATTTTAAAAGATAAATTCTAATTCATCAAAGCGAAAATGCATCACAGATGTGAAACATAGAACCACAGTGCGCAATGGGACAATTGACTAATAGACCTAGATAAACATGAAGACAAAAGTAAATGAAAGACAAGAAGGCGATGTTCAACTATGTATATCTGTAACTAAACCCATCGAAATTAAACTAAAACACTAATAAGTCATCATTTTTTTCGTAGTATAAGATAGGTCAACAAACATAAATACCTCTAAGGACAAATGGAGTGTCGTCAATGAGTGAAATGATGCAAAAGCACCAAAAAATTAAAAAATAAAAAAATTGTCCACAATATTTTAGCATCAATTAAAGATGGAGCAAGGGTAGATCATAGAAGGCTGCTACCAGCACCATGAAAAGAAGAACACACAGCAATTGGCAAGATATTTTCAGCACTAATCATAGTAATTTCTAAGTGGGTAGTGCAATCTAATAGCAAATTTGAAACAAGTACAACGATCTGAGATTTTCAACTTAAGCATATAAGGAAGATCCCAAATGCAGTCACGGTACCCAAACAAGTAAGCAAAAGCACCAGTTGAACAAACCGATAATAAAAATTAACCAGCGTCTATTATCACAACCATATTGTATCCTTACAAAATCCATATTCACTAATTTGGTTTTCGTGCATCACAATACAATTTAAATCCAAGGGTAAAGGGGGAGAAACTCCCTTCAAAAAACTAATAGGATCTCAAGCACACAGTTCGATGTGAAATAGAACTAATGAACACACTAGCTTGTCTCCCCAATAAAAAAAAATCAACTTAACACACTTCGAGTCGAATACACGTGCATTCTAAATCCAATGAAATTACCAGTAAACATCGGATGCGGAGCAGTTATGCGAGACCCAATATTATTCAACGCACTCAAAATCCATCACCAAAGAGAACCCTAATTTCAAGTTACGAAACACACCCACGCGCACACAAAGTCACCAAAAAAAATCTCAAAATTGGGCATAATTCATCTCAAATTAAACGGAAAATCAGAGAATATAGCTGTCACTCCACTAAATTCAAGAAAAAACACAAACAAATTTAAGCAAAACCCGAGATGCCAAAACAAATGACGAAAATCACATGCAAAACAAAACTACCTCAATAAGAGAAACCCGGATCGAGAAAACAAGATTGAAGCTCACTTCAGAAATTCTCCGGATAAATGAGGAACGCCGAAAAAGAGAGATTTCTTTTCCCTGATTACATATAAAAAGGAATGTTGGGAGATTGACACATTATGATTTCTTGGAGTGGTGAATGAAGGAATTGGAGAAGGCGAAAAAGTGTGCAATCAGAAATTGTGTGAAATTAGGTAATAGAGTTTACCCATAGAATTTGGGCATTTAGGATATTCCCCATCATGCTTTCTTTCTTGCTGTAGCCACAAGTCGCGTGCCCTGCACGTGTTTCTTGTCAATTTTTTTAGAAGCGTTTCTTGTCAATTTCTAAATTCCACTCCTTTGGTTTTTTTTTTTTTTTTTAATAATAATAATACATTAATTTTAAATCCATATATTTGAATAAGTTTGTGACAAGTAAAATATTTCTGAATAAGACTCCACTAGTTTGTTTAGTTTTTGGTCATAAATAACAGCTAAATCAATTTTTTTATTCATTTGGGTTTATTGCAAGCTGTTTCCATCTGTGTATTACAGCATGATTGGCTGTATGGATTTTTTCTATTTAATTTGATTTAATGCTTTCTCATATATATATATATATATATATATATATATATATGAGCTGATCTGATGAGAATAGCCCTTATCATGAGAAATGAGAATAAATCTCGTCCATAGATTTGACAACATCAACGATCCAGATTACATAAGAGCTTTAACAAAAAATACGGCATAATATCCTCATTTTACTTCATTAAAGGGCAACATAGTCATTACGAACGTACAGGGCGCAAAAGTTGTGTTTTGTTCATTTTATGTATTATATACTTCATTTTATCTTAGTTATACTTCATTTTATCTCAATTGCGAATCATTATAAAATAAATTCGATTAGAATTTTGATGTTACACGTGACATGCATTTTATCATAGCAGTTCTTCATTATATCTTAGTTATTCTTCATTTTATCTCAATTGTGATTCATTATAAAATAAATTCGATGTGAATTTTGACATGCATTTTATCTTAGCAGTTCTTCATTTTATCTAAGTTATTCTTCATTTTATCTCAATTGCGGGTCATTACAAAATAAATTCGATGTGAATTTTGATGTTACATATAACATGCATTTTATCTTAACTATTCTTCATTTTATCTTAGTCATTCTTCATTTTATCTCAATAGTTGTTTATTATGAAATAAATTCTATGTGAATTTTGATGTTACACATTACATGCATTTTATCTTAACAGTTCTTCATTTTATCTCAACCTTCACAATTTATGTGAACAACTCCTCCAACCTGTCGGAATTTTAGTTTCCACCTCGTTCCATGATGACACGTTGAAGAGCACCGAGTTCAACGATACCAACGACTCGTGTGAAACTCTTTTCGCTGCAATTTTGTGCTTTGAATTACTAACACAAAACTAAACCACACCCCTAAAACTATTTTACAGAAGTTAAATGCTCAAGAAATGCACCAGTAAAAAAACCACCTCATGTCTTGAATAACACGATTCCTCTATCAAGCACAAATGGGAATTTATCCTTATCAATGAAGTCTATATCAGTTTAAACTACACATAAAATCTTGCGATCAATTCCCACCTCAAGAATTCTCACACAGTAAATCCCAATCTTGCCTTCTGCCTATTAATTCACTACGCCACAAAGAGCCAAATCTGAAACAACACCAAGAAATAACAGCAAAAAGGAAAAAACAAAACACAATCCATGAAACAAGAAAGAAAAAATGAGGGCAAAAAGGAATCAAATAAAATGATTGAAGCACCTAGGGAGGGGTGATGATGTTGGAGGGTGAAGAAGAAAAGGGGACAATGAATTTCAATGGAAAATTAAGTGTCGAGAGTTATTTAGAAGAGAAGCAAACGACGCTTTCAGCAATTATACATCTACCCACTCTACTTGGTTTGACTCTTATTCTCTCCACTCTCGGCAGCTTCGGCACTTTAGAAAGATCCAACGGTGGAGCTCCGTCGCCGCCATCGCCGTTGATGCTGAAGCTCCATCCCAACACATAATCAACAGCGGCGCCGCAGAGAAGGCAACATATGAAATCCGATTCACAACCGGTGCGAGATCGTACCTCAACTAAATCAGAGGAGCCCTAGGTTTACAATCCCCAATTTCAAACGGAGTCAGATTCAGAAACGACTGCTTCTTCTCGTCGTAATAAGCAGTCGACTTTGCCGCGGTGGAAAACAAGCTGTTCGCATCGATCCCGACGTGATTGTCGTCGGTGTCGTTGAACTCGGTGTTGTTCAATGTGTCGAGCTAAAATCCCCAATTTCACAATCGGTAACAAAAGAGGAAGATACAAACGGAAAAAATTTAGAGTTAATATATTTAAGATATGTTAAATGATAATAATATCCTTAAATATGTAACAAGGAAAGATAAAATGAAGACGGGAATTATTAAAGTATAGCTGTTGATCTAGTAAAATCAATGGCTATGATTTATTCTTATTTCTTACATTAACATATATTCTCATATGATCTAACCTCTCTCTCTCTCTCTATATATATATATATATACTCACTCGTTCGGACTATATAGTGCGGGTTACTATTTTAGGGTATTTCAATTATATAGTCCAGTTTCTATATTTGGTATTATTTTTATATGGTCATTTACCATTACATCCCTGAATAATCTTGAAAAATGAGAATATTAAATGTAATATTATGAAAATGAGAGGTTAATTAATGCTTTAAATAAGGGTAATGTTGGAAGTTTGTTTAAATATTAAATAATTTTTGTCAAACATGCAAGATCAAAGTGGACTATATAATCGAAATGGATGGAATATATATTTTTGTGAGTATGATTAAGTTTAACTTATTAGTCAAATATGTAGATTAGCCCATTAAATAATACTCCCTCCGTCCCATTTTAATAGACCCCTTTCTTTTCGGCACGGAAATTAAGAGTTGTGAGTGTAGAATGAGTTAGTGGAATGAATATTTTATTGTTGTGTGTGAAAAAGTTGCCATTTTTGGAAAGGAGCCAATTTAATTGGGACGCTAAATTCGGTAAGTGGACATATTCTAACGGGACGGAGGGAGTAAAAAAAATCATTATAGTAGCTCGATTGAGTTTGTCAGGATATGTTTGGTAATATTAAATTTGAAGGGAAGATTATATTATTCATGATAAATGACGTAAAATATTTAGCGAGACAAATCGTACTACATTAATATATATAATGATTTTGATCTAAAATTTAATGTAATCTAAACTTATATCATTCGACCATACAACAGTCGCTAGCTCACACTAAATTGTTTTTTTTTTCATGCTTCATTTAATATATGGTTTTTGTCGATTAGGTAATAGCTAGCTCATTTAATTACCTTAAATAATCAGCCAACTAATGTAAGTAATTTTTTAAACTTATTATTGCAAACTCCACCGAAAATATGAAGAATAAATTAAGAGAGGTAAAATTAAGTGAACAAAAGCATCTGTTTGGAGCATATACGAAACAAACTATATTAATTAATCAGCCATTTCCACCACCAGTGAAATGATATAGATCGATGTTGGCGCAGCAGATCCAATCCATGGTATGTCGTCTGCATGCCTTGGAATCTGTTCCAACATTATGGGATTCATCGAATTGTAGGAATATGTAAAGATTTCTTTTGGAATATATAGTGATGGCATGGGGCTTGGAATATCTCTACATACTTGTTCTTTCAAGATGATATCCTCATCATTGGATGAGAATATAACGTGTATAGTGTGGTTACTGGTTATAATATTATAATATATATGTATATATATGGGTACGCATTGGCGGATTTACATAGTCGGAATTTTTTTTCATTTTTATAGTATCGTGATCCGGAATTTTTTGGATTAGTTCTCTTCGTAAAGAAGAAAAAATGGATGAAAATAAGAAAAAAAATATGATACGAAGGGTTGAAGTCTAGTGGAGGTAAAAAAATAAATTTCAGCTCTACTCACGGGGATTTTCTGGATCTGTTACTGTGGATACGTAAGAAAAAAAAATGTATGATGTATGGACTGAAACGTGGAATATATGTATACATAGTACGTTGTTAAGAACTGAAGATACATGGAACAAGATAAAAAGCTAGAAAGAAAGTTGCTAAGTCCTTATAGTTAGAGATACATATATATGTGTGTATCTTATAATTAATTTTCAGATAATAGTAATATTGTGTAAGAATAGGTATATATATGGATGGCCTGCTTTTCCTAATCCAAGAATTAGAATATAATGAATGATTGTGTTTGCGTAGTTGAAGTTGGATGATATATTTGGTTAAATCTACTGCCTTCACTCATTTTTTAGTATTTAAACTAAACTCTCATTTTCCTACTTGGTCTGCATTTGCTCATCCGACCTCACCAACCTAGCTAAGATATGATTTTTCATAATAGATTCATCTTCTCTTAGACTAGCTTCCATCATCTTACTTAATTGAGTACCGCATAAATTGAAAAGTTTATATTTGAACAGAAATGTAAAAATAATCAAAATATGTTGTTTTTGTGTATTCATAATCAGTCAGAAAAAGTAATATCAATCGACAAAATCATGTAAAAAATTGATCAGTTGGCTAACTATAACTGCATATATAAAATGGTTGGTGACATAACCCTTTTTTCATGGGGAATTATAGTCTTATAATATTGCCTATAAAGGAAGGCCAGAGTCAATGTTATGAATAATTTTTTTTCATTAAATTTAATAACTGGAGATTTCCTTAATCGATTGCCAGCTATATCAGAACTGATGTACCAAATCATATAATTTCTAAAAAACAAATAAATAAATATGATTTCAAATTTAAATAGTGCTGTGAATCTTAATTGTCTGTACATATAAAAATGTGTAATGATGGGAAAAATGATGTATAAATAATATCCTCAAACAATCTGGTACAGTATTAGCTCCTGAACTAGAAGCAGGAACTACAGAATGTAAAATCATGCAAATTCACCATAAATTAAATTTAAAAAGGAAAAATAATAAGAAGGAGAAAGTAGGGCAGCAAACAATTCAAAAGAGTTGGAAGAGACAACGAGACTCCACAATGCCGAAACATGAAATCCTCCGAAAAATAGGATTCTTGCAAAGCAGATCGAATCTCAAAACCCAACCAGCGACAGAGCATGTGGCGATGCAATAAACAAGAGCATGAACACTACAACGTTGTACGGCGCTTTAACGTTGTTGGCGCCATTCTGTGAGTTGACGGTTTTGGAGCCTGTTCAACAAATTCATACCATCTTTAATCTCGACTGCAGTGCTGATCAAAATCACGTTGCAGTTGAAAGTTTATATTACCTGACGGAATGGTAGCAGGTGGCGCGTGTTGGGTATCCGCTTCCGGCGAGGCAGTCGGCGCACTAGTCGCAGCTGAATCGATAAAATTTTTTAGTTAAGGCAATAGAGCAAACACATGGTGATGAAGAGCATGGATGGTCGATCTTACCGTTGCATCTGCTGGCGGGAGGAGTTTGGACACCGCAAGCATCGGGTAGAGCGAGAGCTAGGGTTTGATTAATGTTGAAGCCGTAAGATGTGGCGGTGCCGTTGAGCAGCAAGCACAAGCACCGCGGCTGAGATGAGACGACGGTGCCTAGTTGGGAGCAGCAGGAGGTGGATGGAGAGGAGGAGTTTCCGGTGACGTAGTTGAGGCAGGGGGAGAGGGTCATCAGAGTGCTGGTGCAGCTTGTTTCGGCTGCGGCGCCGCTCCAAAACACGGCTGCAATGAGCAGGAATAGGCTCACGGTGGCCGTTTTGGTCGCCATTTGAAGCTTAAAAGTGGAGGTGAGTAGTGAGTGGTGAGTATGTATAAATAAGCTTAAAAGATGTTGAGAGTGTTTGTGAGTGAGTGAGGGAAGGGGGAGATGGGATGATGTTTAAATAAGGATTTGTGGGGAGAAGAGACAAGAAATGTTTCTGTTGGGTTGGCCAACTGTTTTAGGTAGTTTGTTGATATTTTGTAGAACTAAACTATGATTAGATCTTGATTATTTATTAGTAATTGCGTGTGTAACAATCCTTATTAGGAATAAGGATTCATATTTTTGGATAGTTTGAGGTTATCTCCATACAAACTAACTAGATGCAAGTTGTATAATTTTTATTTTTAGTTTACTATGTTCTTCATTCCCATTTTCTTGACAAAAAAAAGTTTTGATTTATCTCCCAATATCCAAATATTATGATTTGACTTAAAAGGTATTGGTAAATTCGGACTTATGATGATTTGGTTACAAATCACATATTCCAACCACCAATAATGAATCTAATCGGAGTCATTAGCATACATATATATACTGATACACACTTGTCTATTTTTGGTTTTGGAAGATTTAATATCCGTGGATTAAAATTAAGAGTGAAAATCTTAAATAGCCACTCTCATTATTTAAAAACCTTAAATAACCACTTTTATATAATCATTCAAGAAATAGCCATTTTTCTAAATTACCCTCACTTTTCAAATTTTACTCCACTGAGCAAATAAAAGCACAAATATATTACAAATTTTTTTCTTAATTTAATATTTCTTAATCTTATTAATGAAGATTTAGTCGTAAATTTTACCAGCTTTTTTATTAATTTCAATTTTTTATTTAAGTTGCAAATAACACTTTTCTTGGAAAAAAAAACAAAAACAAAACACTGAGTGTATATATCCAAATTGCAAACAGTTTTCATAATTATTATTTTTATTTTTTTATTTTGTTGATTTCATAAAAAAAATTCTTAAATAAATAAATTAATTTCCTTTAAATGAAGTCGTAAAACCACTCTAAAAAAATTAGCTTCTCCATTTAAATTGCAAACACCATTCTTTTAATTTTTAATCTATTTTAAAAATATATAATTAAAACTGGACTTAATATCAAAATCAAATTTAGATAAATATATTTTTTTAGTACTAATTTGAGTAGTGATAATGAAATTATTACAATAATGATTGTCAAATTAAAAAACATGTATAAATAAGTTAATAGTAGGGGCATTTGTGGAAGTTTACATAAATTTGGACATTTATTGTATATGTACATAAAAGTGGATATTTAAGGTTTTAGGATAAGGAAAATGGCTATTTTCATATATTTGCACTAAAATTAATATATATAAATTGTTATAGTGCTTACGATCTACGAGAATAGAATTATATTTCATTACGATTAGTTTATTTGTTTTTACATTATATTTCATTATGATGTTCTTGGGTCTCAGGCCTGCGAATCCATTCCAATATGTTACTCGTCGGATTCCGACCTAGCTCTTGTTGGACTAGGGTTCCATGCACGGACTACGGTTCGCTCTTGAAGCTCTGACCGCCGTGGGGGATTGCCGTGGCCTTCCTTTCTCCGACCTAATACACCACTGCCTCGCACTTGTTTTAGGGACTGAGGAATGGCTCAGAGCTCACCTTTGTGAGCTTGTGCCTTCCAACCGACCGGTGGTGGGGTGTCGGCACTAAGGGCACCCACCGGCTCTCTGATTCTCTCATTCTAACACTGGATCAAACCACATGAGGGATCAAGAAGGTAGAGAGAAGAAAGAGCAAATTGTTTAGAGAGAGAGGGAGAAACAGCGCATCTAGGGTTAGGGTTTCGCATGAGTGAGCGAGCAAACAGGATCGCCAGTACTTATAGACTGGGTCGGGCATAACCGTATAACCGCCCCCGATCCATAACCCGAACCAACATACCAACCCATAAACCGATCCACACATCCAACTAACATTTAGAGTGGGCTAGGAATAAACAAGAGATGGACTCAAAGTATTTGGGGTCAGGAAATACCATCCCAGGCCATCACTCACAATCTCCACCTTGGCCGGGGTTGCACAAACATTCACTTATTAAGGGTTCATCATCGCCAGGTGCCTAGCAATACATGTACTAAGACTTGAGGGCAAGGCAAGGTGCACTGTCACGAAGAATAAATACCTGCACACACAAAGATGCCCTATTTCAGATGTAGAAGAAACACGAAGTTTATGAAAGTTAAACATATTAACTCAGATAACAAACAACAAAGTTTGAAAATCATTTTTCACAAAGACAAAGAAAAGTTAGTAAAAGCATGATACTAAAACCAGAAAACATCACATAGATAAAATTTTAATCATGCTCGAAGTTAAGTATGTCTTGACAGGACATAAATTTCTCAAAGGGTAAACATTTAGTACCCATATCAGCTGGGTTAAACTCAGAAGCAATTTTCTTTAAGGTTAAAATACCCTTTTCTACTATATCCCTTATGAAATGAAATCTAACATCAATGTGTTTTGTTCTGTCATGAAACACAGGGTTTTTGCAAATTTGAATTGCAGATTGAGAATTAGAATAAACAACAGGCTTGACATTAAGAAATCTGATTTCAGATAGTAAACCCTTAAGCCAAATGGCTTCTTTAAAAGCATCTGTCATAGCAATATATTCTGATTCATTTGTAGACAAAGCAACAATAGGCTGTAATTGTGATTTCCAACTAACCAAGCACCACACAATGTAAATACATAAGATGTAGTGGATTTCCTATTGTCTCTATCATTTGCATAATTTGAATCAACATAGCAAACTAGATTCACACCATCATTACACTTTGAAAACCTTAAACCTGTGTTTTGTGTGAATAAGATATCTAAGCAACCATTTAAGGGCTTCTCAATGAGTTTTACCTGGATTGGCCATATATCTGCTCAATAAGCTAACTGAATAAGCATATCAGGTCTAGTGCTAACCATTAAGTACATCACAAAACCAACAACATTATTAGTATAAGGAATGTGTTTCATTTCATCGATTTCAAAATCTGTCTTTGGGGATTGATCTTTGCTTAAAAGGAAATGAGAAGCAAGGGGAACATTAACAGGCTTAACAACATTCATAGAAAATTAAGAGAGATTTTTAGCAACATATGCAGATTGATTCAATATTAAAGTATAATTAGATCTATCCCTAACAATGTCTATGCCTAAAATCCTTTTAGCATTACCTAAATCTTTTATTTTAAAGTGTTTGCACAGATGTTCTTGCACATGATTGACAGACTTTATACTTGGACTGACAATAAGGATATCATCTACATATAGCAACAAGAAGGTAGGCACACTATTTTCAAGTTTGAAATATAGACAATGGTCATGAACACTCATTTCAAATTTCAGGGATTTCATCACTGTATCAAACTTAATATTCCATTGTCTAGGTGATTGTTTCAAACCATACAATGTTTTCTTTAACAGACACACATAATCAGGGTGTTTGAGATCACAAAACCCCTCAGGTTGTTTCATATAAATGCTGACATCAAGATCACCATACAAGAAGGCAGTAGTGATATCTATTTGCACAAGGTGAGCAACTAAAGCAAGTATTACCCTAACGGTTGTGAATTTAACCACAAGGGCAAATATTTCACTATAATCTATTCCTTCCTTTTGGGTGAAACCTTTAACAATAAGCCTAGCCTTATATCTTATTGATTTCCCATCATGCTTGACCTTACACAACCATTTACAGTCTACCACAGATATACATTGCTTGTTTCCACATTTTAGAGTTAGGAGATTGGATTGCTTGTTTATAAGTCTTTGGTTCATCACCATCTAACTCTTCAAAAACATTTAAAGCATTGATCGCCAATAGCCAGAATTCCTCTTGTGGAAGAACTCTTCACTGCTACTCTTACATGTCACTGCTTTCGGAATGGTTTTCAAGTGAATTTAGGCCTAAAACCTACAAAAACACCAAGACACGCATAATACCACCTAATATGGACTCATGCATAGAATATATATATATAAACTCAATAAAACTATATAAAATAGTAGAAAATAATATAGATAAGCGAGTAAAATAATGAGCTTATCAAGCATGCATAGTAAGGTCATACTCATCAAATTTCGTATTGGCAGTAACCTGTCTTCTAGGCCTATCTCTAACAAGTTCATAATCATTCAAAGATTCATACATAGAATCATGATTAGAGCTAGAAGCTCCACCTTGATCAGAAATATCAAGACATTCATTTTGATCAACATTTGCATTTTCAGAAAGTAAACACTCAGTTTCAGCATGTTACATGTTCATATCTTCCCCTTAAATGTCATTATTATCATGTTCAGGGAGCTCCACCTCATTAAAAGTACCCTCATGCATAGTAAGGCCTGGGGTCTGAACTATTGTAACAGGGATAAACAGACTCATTAAAAGTAATATCTCTGCTAATTATGACTTTATAATCTAAGTTAGTAACATCCCAAACTCTATAACCCTTAGTTCCATCAGGATACCCTAGAAAAACACACTTCCTTGCCCTGGGGTCTAATTTATCACTTCTTTGGTGAATGTAAGCAGCACACCATAGACTCTTAGGTTAGACAAATCTAAGGGTTTGTTTGAAAATACAGATTCTGGGCATTTGCCCTGCAAGGGAACAGAGGGTGACCTATTTATTAAGTAGGTGGCAGTCATAACAACTTCCCCTCAGAAGGACTTGTCTAAACCACTAATGGACATCATACACCTGACTCTTTCCAACAAGGTTCGGTTCATCCTCTCAGCAACACCATTTTGCTGAGGGGAATAAGGTACAGTCCTATGTCTCCTTATCCCACTAACCTCACAAAGGTCATCCATTTGGTTATTACAAAATTCTAACCCATTATCTGTTCTAAGGGTTTTAATCTTATTGCCTGTTTGATTCTCTATAAGGGTTTTCCAAGTTTTAAACACATTAAACATTTCTGATTTATGACTCATTAAGAAAACCCACACCTTTCTAGAGAAATCATCTATGACAGAGAGAAAATATCTTTTTCCTCCGCTGGTAGGTTAACTAGCAGGGCCCCAAACGTCTGCATGAAGATATTCTAAGATAGATGTGCTTCTAGGGGAGTTAGGTGGGTGTGTGCAGGAAAAGAGACTCTACTTTGTTTACCTAGGATGCAATGTTTACAAAAATCTAATGCAGTAACATTGTTAGTTCCTAACATGCCATTCCTTTTTAAAAATATCAAGTCCTTTGTTACTCATGTGTCCTAGTCTCCTATACCAAAGTTTAGACACATTGTAATCAGAAGTATCCACAGTATTCACATAAGAATCAGACTCTGTACTACACACATACAAGTTATTCTTCTTTTCAGCTTTAAAAATCACTAAAGACCCTTGCATAATCTTCATGATACCCCTTCCCCACCTACCTTCTAACCCATCATCTTCAAGAGCTGAGCAAGAAAGCAGATTGAAGCAAAGATCAGATACATACCTAACATTTTTCAAAGTATATGCACACCCATCAACAAATTTCAATTTTATATTGCCTATAGCTTCTACTTTGCATTTCTTCTCATCAGCCAACAAAATATAACCATTATCTACTAGCTTTAAACATGAAAAATGTTGTTTATGAGGTGAGATATGATAAGTACATCTAGAGTCTACTATCCAATCAGTGTCATAGAATTTGTTAGTACAAGCATAAGTAGAGGGAAGAGAATTTCGGTAATAAGAGTCTGCGAGCATATAAACATCACGCAGGTTATCACCTTTTGCAGTATTTACACTAGTATTACTACTTTCACCTCTTTCTTTTCTAGGTTTAGTGCATTGCCTAATGTAGTGGCCATACTCACCACAATTATAGCATTTTCTTCCCCTAGCTCTAGATTTAGACCTACTTCTATTATCAAATTGGGTTCTTTTACCATCTCTGGGATTGTAGTTATCATTATTCCTATTTCTATCATTTCTGGTTCTATACCTACCCCTTATATTCAAGATCTCATTATTTCTGCCCCTAATTCTAGCTCTACCCCTTTTTAGGTCTTGTTCTTTGCTTTTAAGACCACTTATAACAGTTTCTAAGTTCACAGAGTCTCTGCCATACTTGATGGCATATTTAACATCATTATAAGAATCAGGGATAACATTTAACAGAGCAATTGGGGCATATTCATCAATATGTTCATCTCCAGTGAGTTTTATATCTTGAATCAATTTATTAAACACATCAAGGTTTTCATCAATATACTTGTTTAAATCAAGTTTGAATCTAAAAAAGGTTTCAGAAAGGTGCATTTTTCTTGGCAAAGAAGTCTCAGTTAATAGGGATTCATGCTTATCCCACAACTCTTTTGCAGTTTTAAACTTTCCTATTTTTCTTAAAACAGATTCAGATAGATTCAATATAATGATAGAACGCGCAACTTCATCAATTTCAGTTCGTTTTTCAAGGGTGTCAGAATCCAAAAATTCAACAGTTAAAGCTCTCAAAACTTTTGTTGAATCATGATACATTCAATCTTTTGTTTCCATATAGAAAAATCAGATTTGCCATTAAACGGAGTCATACCATGAGAAGACATGCCAGAAGCCATATTGATAAAAATTAAGGCAATTTCAGGCAAGATATGTACACAGGTATGAAGCAGGCAGGTTTTCAGAATGTACAAGGGTTGGCCGACAACCAAGAAACCAAGATTCAACAACTAAGATTGCTAGATTTGAAAACAGGAAACACACAGTAAGGCAAGCAGGCTAACCACGCACAGAGCACACATCGCAACAAAAGTAATGTAAATAATCACTCAAATTAGAGGATGTAGTGGAAAGTAATGCAACGAATCACATAATCTAACCCTAACAAACACGTAGTTTACACAGAGGACACACACAAAAGGGATCCAAACTTACTGCGGTTGTCCGGTCCAGTAAGATGGATGTCTAGTAGGTTGCGGTTATCCGGACTGAGCTACTGGACCCTAAGGACCCTAAGAGACCACAAAAGATAAAAAATAAAACCTAAACCTAGACAGACTCGACGAAGAGGAGGTAGGGTAGAAAGAACCCTATACCTGAGCGGGGGCCCTAGGTGAGGGCACACCCGTATTACCTTTCGTGCCCTGGGGCACCGACGACGTGAGTTCTATGGGGAGCAGGCTTGCAGATCCGCAACAACCTAGCTCTTATACCACTCTTGGGTATCAGGCTTGCGAATCCGTTCCGGCCTGTTACTCGTCGGGCTCCGACTTAGCCCTGGTTGGGCTAGGGTTCCACGCACGGACCACGGTCCGCTCTTGAAGCTCTGGCCGCCTTGGGGGATCGCCGATGTCTTCCTTTCTCCGATCTAGTACACCACTGCCTCGCACTTGTTTTAGGGACTGAGGAACGGCTCAGAGCTCACCTTTGTGAGCATGTGCCTTCCAACCGGCTGACAGTGACAGATTTAGGGCGTCAGCACTGAGGGCACCCACCGGCTCTCTGATTCTCTCATTCTAACTCTGTATCAAACCACAAGAAGGATCAAGAAGGTAGAGAGAAGGAAGAACAATCTGTTTAGAGAGAGAGAGGGAGGGAGAAACGACGCATCTAGGGTTAGGGTTTTGCACAAGTGAGCGAGCAAACCAGATCGCCAGTACTATAAGTACTGGGTCGGGCATAACTGTATAACCGCCCCCGATCCATAACCCAAACCAATATACCAATCCATAGATCCAACCAACATTTAGAGTGGGCTAGGAATAAACAATAGATGGGCTCAAAATAATTGGGCTCGGGAAATACCAAGTTACCAACCCAGACCATCACTCACAGATGTTGTCATTATTTATATAAAAAAAATCATATTAAATAGAAAATATGATATAATATAATGAATATTTAAAAATACGATATATTTTATACATTTTAAAATACTTACATGCATAAATGGAATTTTAGTAGTAGATTGATACTAAAATTATCATCATCGTTTGCTAACATTTGAAATCTGCTTTTGAAAAACAACATATATTGATTTTATCTTCTTAAGTAATGAACAATTTTTTTTACAAATTAAATGTCAATATATATGAGATAATGATTAATGTATATGATTCATAGTGATGGCATATAAAATAATAAAAGACAATTGATTTATGTAATTAAATTTAAATGATAAATGCATATCAAAATTATTCATACATATGACAAAGGAACAATAAATTAAATGATTGATAGAATAGAAATATTGCAATTGAAGAAAAAGCAAACAATCACTAAATGTTGTTACTCTTAGTTCCCACACACGTAATGGGGTCAAGCTCGCCAGTGCACGCTGCAGCTCCATTTCAAACCATCTTTGTAGTTTGCATTGACTACAAAGAATTTCCATACATGAGGGTGAGCAAGTAGATCTATATTTGGGATAGACGTAGCTCATCTACATAGGTAGCACATTTTAACAACAATAGTAGTCAGCCATCAGTAGAGGATAATACATGTTGCAATCCTTGAACAAGAAAAATAAAATGATAATAGAATCAATGTTCCTGTTAGGAAGAATCCAGCCAATATAAACATAGCTGCATAATAACTTTTCCGTTCAGTTTTACACCATAATAATAATAAGGTATATAAACTCACAACCAGTTCATTTTTACACCATGCCAGTAAACATAAATATAAACATGTTCAGCAGGCAACATATACATTTTTGGAACTGAGGGTCACTAAAAGTATCATAGTGATAAAGATTTTCATCTTATGAATCAATATAGTAGCTCATCTATTTAGGAAACAAACTTGTTAAGACGCGGAAAAGGAGGGAGAAGAAAACAAAGAAAAGGAAAAAGATCATAGGGGAAGAAAAACAGGAAGAGATGGAAGAGGAAGAAGAAGAAGAAGTTGGAGGAAACGGAGAAAGAAGAAGAAAAGGCCGAATTGAAGGAGAACAAAGAAGAGGGGGAAGAGAAAAATGAGAGAGAGGAAAAAACGAAAAAGAAAGAGAAAGAAGAAGAAGAAGAAAAGGGAAAAGAATAGGGGGAAGAGGAAGAAAAGGAAGAAGAAGGAAGGTGTGTTGTATTTCTTAGATAAAGAAGGTAGAAATGGGAAAAGTTTTCATTCATTCATCCATCGAGCTAAGAAGAACAAAACAGAGGCTTAAATATGTGCATGTACGACAACCCTACACACG